>OZ012736.1:65738773-66121441 GCA_963859935.3 Lathyrus sativus
TTAACCTGAAAACAAGGTAGCATTCTGTATAACAACATTAGTTTATGCTTTATGTATGCATGTATGACATGATGCACTTAGGTAATGTACTATAGACATATATGTTATGGTATGATGTAAATGATGTATGTATGCTATGACACTGCTGGAAGTGTCTGGATATCCTTGTATAACAACTGCTGGCCAAGGAAAATAAATCCCGATTCGTTGTTGAAGAATATATAACCCTCCGTCTGCTGGGGATAACAAGGTATAGATAACCTCCCGTTGTTGGGGATAACAAGGTATAGATAACCTCCCGTTGTTGGGGATAGTAGGGTATAGATAACCTTCGTTTTCGTTTGATAGTAGGATAAGTATAACATCCCGTCTTCGTTCATCGTGCCCTTATTGGAAAGTAATTTCCCGTATATCCGTATGAGGATAAAAGAGATGGATATAAATTCCAGGGGAGATTAGACTTTGTGAAAATGGATTAGTCCTACTGATGGTTTGTAACTGTCTTGTAAAGATGAACCGGCGAAGCTTCGTTGAAATCCTTCCCTCGTTCGTCCTTAGTAAATACTATTACTGCATTTTCATGCATTTCTGGTAAACATCAATCATATTAAAAGCATACATGCGTTTCTGGTAAACATCAATCATATTCAAAGGCATACATACATTCAAACACAACCAATGGACGTTTCGCTTATGTAAATAGGGTAAAAGTGAATCTGGATTCAAAAGATGGAATTTATTTATATCAAAAGTGACCCATACATGGGTAAGTTTGTACAAGGAGACATAAACCCTAGTAAGAGAATTTTGTCATGAAGTTTTACAAAAAGAATCAGCTATGTGGGAAATAATCCTATTGAGTTTCAATTCTACTATTGCCACTCAAGTATCTCATCTTCTTGCTGTTGAGACGGAAACGATTGGATTGAGCTTTATCTGTTTGAGCTTGAGTAAGTAGTACAACTGGTTGCAGTTTCATGAGTGATCCAAACGAGACATAGTCATACGCTTTAATCCCTAACTTTTGCCTGGATTGCCCTTTCAGGTTTTCAATCCACCGGGATACCCTTTTTTGCCCAAGCCGCCTTTTCAGGTTTTCGACTTGCCGGGTGTACATCTTTTTATATATATATCCCTAATTTTTGCCCAAACCCTTTTGGTTTGCCGGGATGCCCTTATTTTTGCCTAGGCCTGTCAACCTAGCGGGTCTCTTTTTATGCGTAGTATTTTTTAACTATGTCTGCGTTTACAGGTTGTGGGAAGTCTTCACCATCCATTGTAGTCAGTATCATGGCACCTCCTGAGAACACTGTCTTGACTACAAATGGTCCCTCATATGTTGGAGTCCACTTGCCCCTAGGATCACCCTGTGGTAATATGATACGCTTGATTACCAAGTCACCAGCCTGATATACCTTTGGCTTAACCTTCTTGTTAAACGCTTTGATCATCCGTTTCTGGTACATCTGGCCATGACAAACTGCTGCTAACCTTTTCTCATCAATCAAATTTATCTGGTCAAGTCGAGTCTGAATCCACTCATCTTCATCCAAGCCTGCATCCTTCATAATTCTCAAGGAGGGGATCTGAACTTCAATAGGCAGAACTGCTTCCATACCATAGACTAAGGAGAATGGGGTTGCCCCTGTTGAAGTACGTATTGTAGTACGATAACCATGCAGAGCAAATGGTAACATCTCGTGCCAATCCTTGTAAGTAACAGTCATCTTCTGTACAATCTTCTTAATGTTCTTATTAGCAGCTTCAACTGCCCCATTCATCTTTGGACGATACGGAGAAGAGTTGTGATGCTTAATCTTGAACTGCGTACAGAGATCAGTAATCATAGTGTTGTTCAGATTAGAGCCATTGTCAGTGATAATCCTTTCAGGGATACCATACCTACATATGAGATTATTCTTAATGAACCGAGCCACAACATTCTTAGTCACAGATGCAAATGAAGCTGCCTCTACCCACTTCGTGAAGTAATCAATAGCAACCAGGATGAAACGATGCCCATTAGAAGCAGTAGGCTTGATCTCACCAATCATATCAATGCCCCACATGGCAAAGGGCCAAGGAGCAGTCAACACATTCAATGGAGATGGAGGTACATGTACTTTATCAGCATAGATTTGACATTTGTGACATGTTCTGGAGTGTTGATAGCAATCAGCTTCCATGGTAGACCAATAGTAACCTGCTCTCAAAATCTTCTTTGCCATGGTATGACCACTAGAATGAGTGCCAAAGGTCCCATCATGCATCTCTTCCATAATTTCTGTAGCTTCCTTCTTATCCACACAACGAAGCATAGTTGAATCATGATTACGCTTATACAGAATGCCATTATTCAGAAAGAACTTAGCAGAAAACCTTCTCAGGAACTTCCTATCTTTGACAGATGCCCCTTCAGGGAACTCCTGAGCTTCAAGATAGTTTTTCACTTCATAGAACCAAGGCTTCTCCTCTGCCCCTTCAGTGTCAATCTCATTGCAGTATGCAGGCTTCTCAAATCTATCAATGGTAATCTTGGGAGCTTCATCATCCCAGCTTATCTCAAACATAGATGCCATGGTGGCCAATGCGTCTGCCAACTGATTCTCTCTTCGTGGAATATGTCCAAAAGTAATCTCTTTGAAATGTGGGATCAAAGACAACACATGTTCTCTGTAAGGAATGAGATTATCATGCTTTGTATCCCAATCTCCTTTAATCTGACTTACTACCAGAGCTGAATCTCCATACACCTCAAGGAACTGAATCTTCATATCAATAGCAACTTGCATACCCATGATACATGCCTCATACTCAGCCATGTTATTGGTACAATAGAAACAAAGTCTGGCAGTAATCGGGGTATGACAACCTTCAGGGGAACTAATCACAACACCAACACCATTACCATGTGCATTGGAGGCACCATCAAAAACCATAGTCCATCGAGATCCTTGTTCAGGTCCGTCATATTGTCCAGGTTCTTTGGTAACAGACATAATGTCTTCATCAGGGAACTCAAAATTCATTGACTGGTAATCACCTACTGCTTGATGAGCCAAATGATCAGCAACAACACTCCCCTTAATGGCCTTCTGAGTAGTATACTGTATATCATATTCCGTCAAGATCATTTGCCATCTTGCAATTCTTCCGGAGAGAGCAGGTTTCTCAAATATGTACTTGATTGGATCCATTTTTGAAATCAACAAGGTAGTATGGGTCAACATATACTGTCTTAGTCGGCGAGCAGCCCATGCCAAAGCGCAGCAAGTTTTCTCGAGCAGTGAGTATCTTGTTTCACAGTCGGTAAACTTTTTGCTAAGGTAGTATATTGCCTGCTCTTTTCGACCAGACTCGTCATGTTGCCCCAATACACACCCCATTGAGTTGTCTAATACTGTTAAATACATAATCAAGGGTCTTCCATCAACTGGTGGCATTAAAATTGGAGGTTCTAGCAAATATCTCTTGATTTCATCAAAGGCAGTCTGGCACTCATCATTCCATTCCATCACCTGATCTTTCTTCAACAACTTGAAGATTGGCTCACAGATGGTAGTTAATTGGGAAATAAATCTTGCAATGTAGTTCAATCGTCCCAAGAAACCTCTAACCTCCTTCTCAGTACGGGGAGCTGGCATCTCTCGTATAGCTTTCACTTTTGCAGGATCCACTTCAATACCTTTTCCACTGACAATGAAACCCAGGAGCTTTCCAGATCTAACTCCAAAAGTACACTTGTTTGGATTTAATCTCAACCTGTATTTCTTCAACCTCTCAAACAACTTGTGCAGATGATCAAGATGTTGTTCTTCATTCTGAGACCTGGCTATCATATCATCCACATATACCTCTATCTCATGATGAATCATATCATGAAACAAAGCCACCATGGCACGCTGATATGTTGCCCCTGCATTCTTCAAACCAAATGGCATTACCTTATAGCAAAAGGTGCCCCACTGTGTCACAAATGTAGTCTTCTCCATATCTTCAGGTGCCATCTTGATTTGATTGTAACCAGAGAAACCATCCATAAAAGAGAATACCTTATGCTGAGCAGTGTTGTCTACCAGAATATCAATATGAGGAAGTGGAAAGTCATCTTTAGGGCTAGCCTTGTTCAGATCTCTGTAGTCTACACACATACGTGCCTTACCATCTTTCTTAGGAACTGGTACCACATTTGCAACCCACTGAGGATAAGAAGTTACGGCCAAGAACCCTGCACTGAACTGTTTCATTACCTCTGCTTTGATCTTTTCTGACATTTCAGGACGCATACGACGAACCTTCTGCTTCTTTGGACGACAATCTTCTTTCACTGGCAAACGGTGAACCACAATGTCTGTATCCAACCCTGGCATATCTTCATAAGACCAAGCAAAGATCTCCACATAGTCACGTAGCATCTGAATCAACCTGCTCTTAACACTGTCCTCTAAATCAGCCCCTATCTTGACCTCTTTTCTGTTTTCTTCAGTTCCCAGATTCACAGCTTCGACTGGCTCTTCATGTGGCTGTATAGCTTTCTCTTCTTGTTGTAACAACCTAGCAAGCTCTACAGGTATTTCACAATCGTCCTCGTTTCCGTCTTCAGTTTGATAGATCGGATTCTCGAAATTGTAATTGGCAATAGTAGAACTGTTATCAACTGGATCCAGAGTGGATGAGGATCTGCATTTTAGTGACGTGGGTGTGTGTAAGAACACATAGCTGATAAAGCAAAAATAAAAGAAAAAGAAAGACAAGGAACGCAATATTTACGAAAACGAAACGTCCACTGATTTTATTGAATGAAGTATGCAAATGAAATGACAACCCGTAACAAGCACACCATTGTGCCCCGGGTAAGGCACATGGCTTGAAAGTTTTAATTGTTCCAGAAATCATAAATTTAAAAACATAACACAGTAATAGTATTTACTCCTGACTAAAGGAGATAGGGATAACATCTTCAGCTGTCCAATTATTGAGTCCAGCACCCACAGTAGGAAAAATCCATGCCTCCAAGTTGTAGTCTTCATCTTGATCTCCCACAGCATTGATAACCCCTTGATTGGTGATGCGAACAGCACGGGCACGACGGACAGCCTTCTGGGACTCTGCAGTGAAACCCAAACCAAACTTGTCAGACTTGTATGGAATATCAGGAAGCTGACCCCAAATAGTACAACCACCTTCTTCCACCACAGCTTTTGCATCATTGAGGGAGGCCATTGCCATTGTTGGAGGGTTTCTGATGACCACAGGAACCTTCTTCACAGCAGGAGGAGTCACACAATCCTTAACAGCCCAGGGAACCACTTCAAATGACTGACATGGAGTTTCAATGTATTCACCTTCTACTTCCAGATACTTGAAAGTGTTTACATGGCTGACAAAGTATTCTTCCTCTCCAAAGACAGTAACAACTTTTCCATTCACCGGATATCTCAACTTTTGATGTAATGTGGAGGTCACCGCACCTGCCCCATGGATCCAGGGACGACCAAGCAGACATGAGTACGAAGGACGAATATCCATCACATAGAATGTAGCAGTAAACACCTGAGAGCCAACCTTGATTGGAAGATCAATTTCCCCATGCACTACTCTTCTAGAACCATCAAAAGCCTTTACCACAATATTACTGGGCTTCAATACCGTATCTTCAGGACTCAGCTTGTTCAGGACTTCCTTAGGCAACACATTCAGAGAGGAACCATTGTCTATCAGCACATGAGACAGGGTAGTGCCCCTGCATTCAATTGAAATATGCAAGGCCCTGTTATGATCCCTCTTGGCAGGGGTCAAGTCAGCATCAGAAAATCCTAACCCGTTGTCATAGGTCAGGTGCGCAACACAATTCTCAAACTGGTCCACAGAAATTGCACTGGGTACATGAGCCATCTTTAGAAACTTGATCAATGACTTGGCATGAGCCTCAGAACATAATAACAGGGAGAGCATAGAAATCTTTGAGGGAGTATGCCCCAGCTGATCAACAATATCATAATCACTCTTGCGAATGATTTTCAATACTTCTTCCATCTGCTTAGAGAGGTCATCAGCAGCTGGCACATCAGTAGATACAGGCTCAATAACATGACCCTTGCCCCGAGCATCAGTGGTGGAAGTAACAGCAGGAGTAACTGCACTCTTAGAATCAACTGGAGGAGAGAAGACTCTTCCACTACGAGTGATCTTGCTAGATCCAGCAATATTATCAATGTCAACAGGCATATCAGGTAAAGGCTCCTGCTTGACACCATGGATGTAAACATCAGACCTATAGTGCCAAGGCACAGCTTTGTCAGATGTATAAGAAATAGGACCAGGAGTGGTAATGATCAGAGGAGCTACTTTGGCTTCAGCGACAACTTTCACAGGACCTTCAGCAGTAATCTTGATTGGGCCCTGATGAGTGATTTTAAGGGGACCCTTTGAAGTGATTCTTAGTGGTACTTTGTCAACCATGTCAACCTCTTCAATCTTCTTACCCTGAGTCAGATGATCCACCATACTTTCTACAGATGCTGGTCTTCTTTCAAACACTATAGTATATTTATCCATGAGACGTTGAATCCCATCTCTCAAAATGAAGCAACTATCCGGCTTATAGGTACAATATAGACAATCTTCATGACAACCTGGAAAGATCCCAGCTTGTACTAACCTCTTCTTGATAACAGACAATGGTGTGCTCAACTCCATAACTGAATAGACATGCAGATCTTCATCAATATCTTCATCAATGGCGTTGACAGTCTTCTCGTGATTTGGCATTGGAGCTGTAATCACATTTGGAGTACCTGGTGGATCAAACTCAATTTCTCCAGCATCAATCATATCCTGAATTTTGTTCTTCAAGACCCAGCAGTTATTAGTATCATGTCCTGGACAGTTTGAATGATATGCACATCGTGCATTGGGATTGTACTTGGGAGAGGTAACATTGGGATTCTGAGGGGCCTCCCTCAGGGTAATAAGTTCAGCTTTCAACAAGTGTTGCAATGCCTGAGCCATTGACATGTTGATCTTCGTGAACTGTCTTCTAGCCCTCTGTTGGTTGCCTTGAGGCTGCTCTGTTGTTGCAGGAGTTGGATTTGAAATATGAACTGCACTAACAGACTGATGCCTTCTGTTACGATCAGGCTGACCATACACAGCATTAGATTCTTTCTTCCCAGTGGGAGGCTTCTTTGCAGCCCCTGACGAAGAAGTGCCCACTTGGATCTTACCACTCTTGATACCATTCTCTACTCGCTCTCCTGTCATGATCAACTCAGTGAAGCCAGATGATGAGTTTCCAATGAGATGACTGTAAAACGGACCATTCAGCGTACACATGAACATATCAACCAACTCCCTATCAGTCAAAGGGGGTTGAACTCTTCCAGCTAAGTCTCTCCACTTCTGAGCATACTCCTTAAAGCTTTCTTTGGCACCCATAGACATGCTTTGAAGCTGCATGCGGGTGGGGGCTAAGTCAGCATTGTATTGATACTGCTTGTAGAAAGCTTCAGCAAGGTCATTCCAATCTCTGATGTTGACACTCTCCAACTGATAATACCACTCTAGCTGAGCTCCAGATAAACTCTCTTGAAAGAAATGGATCCACAACTTTTTATCAGCAGTGTGGGGTTGAATTCTTCTGACATAAGACCTCAGATGCAATTTGGGACAAGAGACCCCATCATAGACAACAAATGTAGGAACTTTGAACCCAATGGGTATGACCACCCCAGATATCAAGCTCAAATCCTCAAAATCCAGCCCAGATGATTTCTGTAATTCCATAGCATCCATTCTATCCACCAGCATCTTGAATTTGTCTTCGTTAGGCTCATGGTAGTAGTTAGCCTCAGAATCAGAGTCCCCCATAGTGTTGTGGAGACTGCCTCTCTCCTGCTCAGATTCTCCAGATTCATAGTCTTCAACATGTTCCTTGGTCTTGACAGGACCTTTGAACCTTCTTCCCATGTTGAGCAACCCAGCAGACCTTCTAGCCTTCTTAGTCTTCTTGGCCAGCAGTGTCTTCAATTCATCCTGCCCCTTGGATAGGTTCAGGATCAGCTCTTGGAACTGTGCATTATGTGCCTGGAGATCCTTAACTGATTGTTCAAGAGCCATTGCTGAAATAAACAGCGAGGAGATGAGAAACCTGTGCACCATTATAAACCTGTGATGCAATGATATGGGAATGCATATGCAATGTTTTCAAGGACCGCAGGATTTAAATTTGCTTAAACAAACAAGAAAGTAACTTTTTATTAGTAATAACTTGTTTTGCCTTTTAGGCTTACAAAAAATGAAAACGAAATAAGTACAAAAGATGGGGTTTTAAGTCTCCCATGGACGTTTCCTCTTTGTGTTGAGGTATGAGTTGAGGTTTCGTTCCTCATGAAGTAGCTTTGTTAGCTCTAGGATCCTTGCTTGGCTTGCTTTGTAATGAGCCTCGAAAGTATCCCTTTGCTCTTTCAGTTGGATCCATGATCTCTGCAAGTCTTCCATATCAGTAGGCATGTCTGGGTGAAGGATGGTATAAGCTGTGTCTCCTTCAGCAACAGGTTCCATGGTAACTGGTAGGATGGCAGGATATGGCATCATGAGTGTCTGAGCACGAAATCGTACCCATCTGAGATAAGCCTCCATAGGAATGGTGTACTTAGGCTCCAGTGTCTTGCTGTCAATCCTGTTTACCTTTCCCCAAGCTCGGATGAATCTCTGACGGTAACCCTGAAGATCGTTGTCGTAATCAAACACAATGCCCTGAATCAACATGTCATGTGGACCATCGCTCCGGGCGTAACCAAACTGTCGTAAAGCTAGAGATGGGTTGTAGGTGATGCCTCCTCTTATGCCTAGAAGTGGCACATTAGGAAACTCCCCACAACGGTCAATGATGGTGACATTCTCCATAGATCTGGAGCACCAATGGATGTCTGAGTGAGAAAGTGACATGATCCTCTTGGACCATCTGAACCCTTGCTCATTCTTCATTACTGAGCGAGGAAGGTGAGAAATAAACCACCTAGAAAGTAAAGGTATGCAGCACATCAAAGTTCCTCTTGCCCTTGTAGTACGGGTGTGAAGAGAATGTAGGATGTCTCCAAGTAAGGTAGGCACTGGATTGTGACTCAGGAATATGTTGATGGCATGAACGTCTATGAACTGATCAGGATTGGGGAACAACACTAAGCCATAAATCAATAAGGCTAAGATCTCCTCAAAAGCATCGTAGCTCATAGCCTTCAAGAACATTTGAGCTTTATCCACTAATACCTTGGCAAGAATACCTTTAACTCCACTTCTCGTCTCTAGAACAATGTCAGACTTCTTCAGATGTAGAGCTGCAGCAATAACTTCTGGTTTAAGCTCCTTCTCTAAGCCTGTGAATGGCTTCTGATCAAGAACAGGTATACCCAGAAGTTTAGAGAACTCCTCCATGGTTGGAACCAGCTGATAATCAGGAAATGTAAAGCAATGGTGCTTAGGGTCAAAGAACTGAAACAGCACACTCATCATGTCTTCACTGAACCCTGAAGTAACTAGATCCAATAAGTGACCATGTCTCTTGTTGAACTGGGAATGATCAGGCACTAGGGAAACCAACTCCTTGAGCTTAGCAGGTATCCCTACAAAGTTGATCCTGATGGTGTTTCTACGAGAAGAAGCCATGACCTGCAACAAAGAACAAAGATAAATCCTTTGGTCCTTGAAATGGTTAGGGAAAATGATATGCTTATGATGCATGATGATGTCATGATGTCATGCTCAATCACAAACATGTGGCACACACAAACAAGTCACACCATAGCCCTAGGTTTAAAGGCTTGCATGAGGTTCAAAGGCAAGTACCCTCCCCTGAAGTTAGATGGTTCATCCTGTCCTACAAAAGTAACCAGGTTCTAAGGGATCTCAATATCATTGATCCTTCACAAGGGTGGTTGTTCAGAAGGCAACTTACTTGCCAACCAAAACCCTCCAAGTTTAAGATCTCAATGAGCGTAGTATCGAGTGTCAACCAACTTCAGTCTGCACCAAAGCCGGTTACCTCACTACTTTCTAAAGGCCAAGATGAGTTAACTAGGGTTCTAAAAGTCAGTTAGTGCATTGACAACATATGGCAGCCTCAATATTATCCTCAACTTGACTTAAGGAATATAAACACCAACCAAGAAGTCGCACTAACTATGGCCACCAGATCAACCGTATCGATATACGTCGTACAGTTTCCTTGGTCTATTGCCATTTACCTAAGGTACACTAGATCCGGGTTAGGACCTTTCACACATAAGAGCACCCCAACAATATAATAGTAAAGCAAACAAGGCAAACAATTTAAAGTGATCTTAATTCCTAAGGGTACCCCTCTTAAATAAATCCCCAGCAGAGTCGCCAGTTCTGTAACACGGTGGGAGAACTGACTTTAAACAATGTTGCGGATAGCAAGAGTCGCCACCAACTTTTATTTTATCCATAAGGAAAGGTTATAAAAGAACAGGAAAGACCTTAGAGAATATTTTGGGTCCGGGGGGTAAGTTATGAAAAGGGAAGGTGTTAGCACCCTTTTCATCCATGGTTATCCATGGGCTCTTAGGTACTTAAGCTCACTTTTGAATTGTTTTGAAAGTGTAGTGTGTGAATAGCAAAAAAAATCAGAATAGTTTAATAATAACCCGTGTATGGATGTGAAAAAAACTTGTTTGAAAATTTTGTTGGAAATTTGTTTAAGTGTGAAAAAGTTTTGAAGTGAGCAAGTATCTAGGAGTAGCCTACCCTAATGTTTTAAGGTCTTTCTTATTCTTTATCCTTTCCTTAGTAAGACTATCCCTACTATAATGGAGTAGGTAGTCCTTACTTTGGATGTTAAGGGACATGTGAGGGACAATTGGATTTTTGAAGGTCATTGTGGGGTGTAATAAGCAAACTGGAGGGACTATCATCATTTTTCGAAAGGGACTCGATTCGTAAAGGCAACCATAAGGGACTTTGATGATTTTCTTTTTGAGGGACTTGCTTTATACACCCCACTTAACCATTATTCGTAGGCAACTTGAGGGATATCCTTAGGAAGTGAGACGGCGATTAAAATCGACTTACGTGTGTGACGTGTTTATTTTAATTATCTTTATTTAAAAGTGATCTAAATTTATTTTAATATTACATACATGTTGTTACACTCCCTAATTACTAACCATAATAATAATTAAATAATTAAACAACTTTACATCCAAGAAACAATTACAAAATAATAAGCAAAATAATTAAATAGCAAAGATAAATAAAATATAAATAAGCAATAATAAATAATAAAGGGGGTTAATTCTAAGTTTACTCGGCAAGACATCGCATCTTGTGCCTACGTATCCTTACGGGAGTGGAATCAGAGTAATCGTAGTTCCCCTCAATAGGGAGGTTAGAAACTTCTTGACTGTGGTCAAGGTCTCAAGGGGAATAAACGCATCTTAAGGACACGCTTACGTGGAGTGTAGAAACTCCAAATCTCTACGTTGAAATGTTAAGTTGTAATTAGGGTTAAATTAGGGATTCCACGGCGGGAAACCCTAAAATGAGCGCGGCGGCTCTTTGACCTAATGCTAAGGGTAAAATTGTAATTTTGCCTGCGGCGAGGCATTTGTGAAAATTAGGGTTTGTAGTTTGTAGTTTTGAGGATTTGAAATTGAATGTGTGAAGTTTTACGGACTATTGGCGCGGCGGCCAAACAGTTAGACCTAACCTTCGGATGTATGCAATGTGACAGAAATAATAGTAAACGCGTGAGATAATTGAATCATGCAAACAGAGAGATAATGTCATAATTTAAACCATGCAAGCAGAAATTTAAAGGCAGAATTTAAAGAGCGATTGTTAAGTTCGCGAGATTACATGAGAGGAGCATATACAATATGATAATGAAATTTGAATTGAACAATAATAAAATAAAATAAATAACGGTTCTAGTTATTATTTTAAAAAAAGGATTTTAGTTATTATTTTAAATTTATCTAAAAAAAAGTTTTTCTTAAAAATAATAGGTTTTCATATTAATTTGGAAAAGATGTTAATGTTATTTGTTTTAAAAAACAGATTTTTATATTATAACAAATTTTAATAAATTAATGATAACAACAATAATAATAATGGTAATAATAATGATAATAATGATAATAATAATAAATAATGATAATAATAATAATAATAATAATAATAATAATAATAATAATAATAATAATAATAATAATAATAATAATAATAATAATAATAATAATAATAATAATAAAGCAATAATGAATTTTAAATGTGCCAAATAACCCAACAATGTTGCTAACGCAGAAATGCGCTCATCGCAACCAGATCTAAATCGGACGAAACAAAATTTATCGCAAAGAAAAAGAAATTAAGCAAAAAATAGTATTATTGCTCACACAAAAATGCGATCATCGCAACCAGATCGAACTAACACAAATGTCACGCGTCATGCACACAAATGTGCAAACATCGTATCGACATAATTCGATCAAAAATCTTATATATATAAACTCTAACAATTTAAAAATTATATATATATAAACGTAACAGTAATAGATAAAGAAAAAGAAATAACGGTAATAGATGAAGAAAAAGAAATAACGGTAAAAGATGAAGAAAAAGAAACAACAGTAATAGATGAAGGAAAAGAAATAACGGTAAACGATGAAGAAAAAGAAACAATAGTAATGGATGAAGAAGAAAACTAAATAACGGCAAACGGCACTCACTCCTCTTAGGTTTTTTTCATTCTCCCCCCTTTTTTCCAACAAGGCAACACATGTATATATAGGGAACAAATTAGGGTTAACACCAAATTGTCAATAATGTCCCTAAAACCCATTTTAAAGCCCAAACTAAATAATTAGTTAAGAAAAAAATAAAATTTAAATAATTTAAAATAATAAAATAAACTTAAAATAAAAACTAATAATCCTATTGATTCCTAAAATAAAAAATATTATAAAAAGAACAAAATTTTTTTCAATATTTTTTATTTTATGATTTTTTGGATATTTTTATGAATAATTTAGAAAAAAGTGAAAAAAATAATATTTTAAAAAATGATTTAATTAAAATACGAAAATAATAATTAAATAATAATAAAAAACTATTTTTGTTATTTTTTTAATGAAAGATAGAAAAATTTAGAGTAAAAATAATAAAAAAACAAAAAAAAGTGACAAAGGTGAGATTCGAACTCTCGACCTCTCACACTCATAACTCCTTACACATGTCCTCCTGCCAATTGTGCCATTTTTACTTTTTAGAAAAAAAAAAAAAAATGCATGCCATATGATATTTACCTGCAAAAAGTCAAACGACTACACAAATTTGTTAGTAATTGATTAAATGCAATGAAATGCGACGACAAATCTTAGGGCAAAATTTGGGGTATTACAGTTATTATGATAATATTTCTCACCCAACCTCTCTTTGATGTTGGCAACAAAAAAAAATCATGAAGTTTGACTTTGGTTTGACCACAGTTGACCTCAGTTTGACCTTTTAACTGCATTGACTGCTTTTGACTTATCTGATCATCTGACTGAGCAAACTTTTGAGAAAAGTCTTGAAACTTGTCATGGGGGTTCTTATACACATATAAGATGTTATGAAGCTCACTTGAAGTCTTGGAAGTCCATTTAGCCTGATTAAAGTCAAAACCCTAGTTTTGGATGCACTGCTTAGGAGGTGCATTGTCTGAGGGAATTGTCAACTCTTCTGACCAATTGTGAATTTTGTGAACCTTGTGAACCTTCTTGGAACACAAAGTCTTGTATTGTGAGGGCAAATTTTGGGGTGCAACAGTGTTACACGACCAGAGCATGACTCGACCCATAAATAATTACTAAACCGCTACACACGTAGCGACCTCGAACTACAAGCAGAACTTCATAAAGGCCTCCAGCAACCTAATCTGCAATGCCTCATAGAGCATTATAAAACAGGAGAAGGGTGAGAAATATAACCATAATAATCAAAGCATAAGATTATATATATATATATATATATATATATATATATATATATATATATATATATATATATATATATATATATATATATATATATATATATATATATATATATATATATATATATATATATATATATATATATATATATATATATATATAGGTATTCATATAACACATATTCACATTTCTCACCACACTTCATTCTCTTAGTCATATATATTTACCACACATATATAGACAAACATGGATATTCACAAAGCATTCCCACATTATACATACACTTACAATTTCCACAATCTCATCATTCACACATAAGCATCTCTTCATGCATATGTCATATATCAATGTGACTCAACAACTCAATGCAACTCATGCAATGCGGTATCGACTCTCGTTATCTTTTTTCGGTTTTTACATTAAACCGGGTCCACTCTTCTAGACCGATAACCCGTTATCATTTTTCGTTTTTTACATTAAATCGGGTCCACCCTTCTAGACCGATAACCACAAAGGCCCGTCCTCTAAGCCTTCAAACCCACCCTTCTAGGTTTGGGACAAGCCACTAGTTTCCACGAAACTAACAGACATTGTCTCTTGACTAAATGATGCATGTACAATCAGCCACAACAAATGCACTTAAGACCGACATCTTAATCTCATGCATTCAAATAATTCATCTCTTCAAGAATTACATTATGATTGCACACACAACATATTCACATAACATTCATCGATGTATTCATAATTCAACACTATCACCATATTATCACTCACAATGCACACATATCTATGATATGTTCTCATGCATTCTTCACAGTTATCAAACAATGCACACATATCCACGATATGTTCTCATGCATTATTCACATTTAATCACATACATACAACATGCATTTACAACATCTATCAAGCAATGCACACATATCCATGACATGTTCTCATGCATTCTATTCATACCACCATATACCAACAATATACATTCACAATTCAATATCATCACCGCATTATCAACAATGCACACATATCCACAATATGTTCTCATGTATTCTCAAGTAATTCATCATACAAGAATTACATCATGCTTACACGCATAACACATTTACCACGCAATATACATATATTCACGATATATTCTCACGCATTTTTCATACATAATCGCATCCAATCAATACAAACATCATATTTATCAAACGATGCACGCATATCCATCAATATGCTCTCATGCATTCTTCATGTATCTTAACATACAACCGCATATAAACAATATACATCCACAATACATTTTAGTATTATGTTTATTATTCATCTCATGCCATTTCATACAAGGTATACATGTCACAGTACCAATAATACAATTATAAGCTATGCACACATATATCCACAATGTTCTCATGCATACTTATTACCTAATTGTACACTACATCAACCCTTCACAAACTCACCAAATAATACGCACATTACCATTATTAAATAATACACACATAATCATTATCATGTTCTCATGTATTTATAATCGATCTGATTAATACTCATACCACAAGTCTAGGATTCACGCCCAAAGGCTACCCACAACACATATCATCACCATGGATCACATACTTATTCATATCATAGAGGTATTAACCTATGTGAATCAACCAAACAATCACCACATGAACAACACAATAAAAAAGAATGCTGTCTGATTCGCCTTCATTCGCTTGGCGAACCCTCGCAGCGAACCTTCGCCTGGCGAGACTTCCCAGCGAGCCCAAGTCAGTAGCTACTGACTTCATTCGCCACCATTCGCCAGCACCTTTGTTGGGCGAACCTTCGCTATCCAACTTCGCTTGGCGAACTCGCCAGCGAAGTCCACTGGGACTTAATCATAATTACTCGCCAGCATTCGCTAGGCTTCGCCTGGCGAGAGCCAGCGAACCTGCGCAGAACATAACCCTATTCTGCCTCTCCTTCATCAATCCATCATCAACCAAACCTCAAACATCCAAATCAGTACAAATAGCATCAATACATGTTACCCGACTATTCTACGGCATTATTGCTCAGTTCCAACCGATTAAATCATCAATCTACCGATTAATCCAACATTTGCCCTAATTGGAAAGTGATGAAAACTCTACCAAAACCCCAACCCAACATACATAACATCATGCAATGATCAAATAGAAACATTTCTCACCCTTACCTCGATTAATCGGAGCTTTGATGTTGGTTCTTGATGATTTTTCCAATTTTCCTCTTCTTCTCCTCTCTTTCTCTTCTTTCTTCTTTCCTTCCTCTTTCTCTCCAAATGTTTCTAACTTTCTTTTCTTTTCTTCCTCACTTATATATTCCTTTTATTTTCTTTCCTTCCAATTTCCTTTCAATTCTCTATTAATTCCAATTAATAAAAATTAATTCCAATATTAACATAAAATCCCACTAAATCAATTAATTACTACAATTAATTATTTAATGAAATTTGGGCTGTTACAGAGAGGCTGCATTCTCTCTCTCTCTCTCTCTCTCTCTCTCTCTCTCTCTCTCTCTCTCTCTCTCTCTCTCTCTCTCTCTCTCTCTCTCTCTCTCTCCCTCTCTCTTTCAAAATAGAACTTTCAAGTGCATATAAATGCAATATATTCTAAATGTCTTTCTACTAATAAGCTTGGAGATGATTTGGGCTATGTCACATCAAATATTTACATCTTAATTTTAAGAGTCTTTGTATGTCAAAGTCAAGGGAAATAGTACATGGTTTTCCTCGAATCAGGTTACCTATAAATGTGTGCGACAATTTCTTGATACGAAAGAAACCAATGAAATCCTTCGTGTTGTAGAGTTTTATGATATATCAAGACAAATTTGGCATGGTACACATTGATGTACGTGTCCTCTTTGACATAATCTCATCAGGACGAAATAAATACTTTGTTTCCTTTGTGGATGATGAATAACTTGTGGAACATGTGTCAATTACTCGATAAGGGATTTATGATGCACCTTGCCAACAACCAGATTAAGGTCTTTGATGGACATTAAAACACTATTTTGAGAGGCCGCATTCTCTCTCTCTCTCTCTATCTATCTATCTATCTATCTATCTCAAAATAGAACTTTCAAGTCCATATAAATGCAATATATTCTAAATGTCTTTCTACTAAGAAGCTTGGAGATGATTTGGGCTATGTCACATCAAATATTTACATCTTAATTTTAAGAATCTTTGTATGTCAAAGTCAAGGGAAATAGTACATGGTTTTCCTAGAATCAGGTTGCCTATAGATGTGTGCGATAATTTCTTGATAGGAAAGAAACCAATGAAATCATTCGTGTTATAGAGTTTTATGATATATCAAGATAAATTTGGCATGGTACACGCTGATGTACGTGTCCCCTTTGACATAATCTCATTAGGATGAATTAAATACTTTGTTTCCTTTGTGGATGAGTTCAGTAGAATGATATGGTTTTATTTGATAAATACTAAAAATGATATGCTCTATGTTCTCAAGAAGTTTAAGGTGACAAAAGAAAAACAAGAAGAAAGGAAACTCAATATTCCTCAAAGTGATGATGGATATGAGTATCCTCACATTTGAATTTGAATCCTTTAGTGAAGAAATGGGAATTCTGCATGAGACCACATCACCATACATCCCACAACATGATTATATTTATGAGAGGAAAAATATGCCCATCATAAACATGACCAAATGCATTACAAAAGAAAAGAAATGTCCACATGCCTTTTGAGGTGAAGAAGTCACCACTTCATGTTATGTGCTCAACATGAGTCCAACTAATAGGGTAGACCCGTCGATCTTATAGAAAATCTAGTTAGGTCATATTCCATCTGTCAAGCACTTGAGGATATTTGTGTTTTTATGTTTGAAACATATGTTAGACCAAAGAAGGAAAAAGCTTGAAGATAAAGTTGAATATATGATTATTATAGGCTCCCACATTATAAGTTCGTTCAAGTTATACAATTTTGTGACCTAGAGAATTTTTACGAGCAAATATTTTATAAACAATGATCAAAAATAATTTTCAAAGTCAAGATGTTTAATCATCTCTAAATGTGCCATTTATATTCCATAATGACCAGATGGAGCCTCATGCAGCTTCGAGAGGTATCATCCAAGTATAACAACCAATAAGATTATAATGGATTTAAAGGTAGAGGAAAAACTCAATAAAGCGAGTTCGAATTGGGTTTTTAACAAAACTTTGGTTATTGAAAACTTTTATCACAAAGGTTTAACAAGATAGAATGGACAGATAGACAAAAATATTTTTATCCTGGTTCAGTGTTAACAAAGTTACTCCACTCCACCTACCAAGGTGATTTCTCCTTCAACAAGGACTTAATCCAATAATCTAGACAGGTTACAACAAGTTCGTCTAAGTTTTTAGAAAAACACCTTAGCCCTCTCAAGTTTATAGACTAACACTTAGTCACTTTAGGAAATCAATATCGATGAAGATATAAAGAGTTTTCTTACAATGTTGCTTATATAAAGCAGATGAAACAAAGGTTTAAGTACAAGGGATTACACAAATATGAGCAAAAACTCTTCTGTATATGAATAAGAAAATAGTCTGTGCAGTTTTTCACTTCTTTTGTATATCTCGTTGTTGTCTTTGCAAGAAGGAATGATCTCTTTATATAGTTGGATATTGTAGCCTCGAGGGGTATAAGCGTAATTATTAATCCCAACTATTGCAACGGTAACATTTGACCCGTGAGAGATAATAGCAGCAAAGTCTCACCATATCCCACGTAGTAGTACTGACTGAAAACCAGTTTATATCAATATAGGCAAGTCTACATGTACGGATACTTCCATCACACGTTTCTGTCTTGTCCATCTTTTCTGAATACTTTTATCTTGTAAGACTAGAGAATAAAAGAACGAGTGATATTTGAGTCTTTAGTGTATCTAAGATCTTTATAAGTGTTATCTTCAGAGTCTTCAGAATACGTTCAGCATAACCTAGAATTTAGAGTCTTCAGAGTTTGAACTTCATAAATGATGTCTGTAGAATCTTCAGAACTTCGTTCAACAAAACCTTGTCTTCATAGTCTTCAGAGTAGTTTACCAGAGCTAGAAGCAAAATTTCTTCTTAGAAGCACATATCACTTTCTTTATCTTTAAAGGCATTCAACACTCACCAGAACTCCTGATGCTTCTTCATAAAGGAACGAGATGGATACTTTGAGACATGCTTGAGATTCTGATTTGGAATTCTTGAGAGTTATCTAGAATCAATTTTCACTAAACAACTGCATACTTTAAGAAATTCATTAGTGTATAGAATTGTTACATAAGAAATATATGTATTGTTATCATCAAAACTAGAGATTATATGCAGAACCAAAATCTTATTCTAACAATCTCCCCCTTTTTGATGATGAAAAACCATGTATTTGATGGAACCATATGTACGAGCATATATGCAAAACATGTCAAAGATTCAGAAATATATCAGAGTTACGTTAGAAAACTCCCCTTGATATATATCAACTTCCCCTAAGTCAGAAATCGGTTGATTGATAATAATCTTAAGAGATATCAGAACCTAGATGACTTATCAGAGCTTGATTTGTTTGAAACTTCTACAGTGGCTCATTAGAGCTTGAACTAATTTCAGACAGTTCCTGAAAGAGGATATTCATATACTTTGCATATATATATATATATATATATATATATGTGTGTGTGTGTGTGTGTGTGTGTGTGTGTGTGTGTGTGTGTGTGTGTGTGTGTGTGTGTGTGTGTGTGTGTGTGTGTGTGTGTGTGTGTGTGTGTGTGTGTGTGTGTGTGTGTGTGTGTGTGTGTGTGTGTGTGTGTTAGAATGTAAGCAATGATGTCTAGAGAGTTAGATATGATATAAAAATCAAATACTAATTATACTCCCCATTTTAATCATAATAAAAAAATACATTAAAAAAGATTGATCCGAAACGATACAAGAGAAACAACAAGATTTTTGTTCCTGCTACATCTGTTCTAGAGTTTGCATCATTAACGGTAAAATTGCAGGGTCAGAACTCGCTGCTAATTCATTACAAGCAGCAACCTTGCTAGTGGCGGCTTGCTAAGCAGCTTCTTCAGCTTTCTGTTTCTCAGCTTCTTCTCTTGCAACCATTTTAGTAGCCTCTCTTTCTGCAGCTTTCTGAGCTTCCAATCTGATTTCTGCTTCCTTGAAAAACTTATCCTTTTCTTGATCCCAGAGATTCTGAGTTTGTCAAACTCACCAGTTACCCATTCATTAAAACTGTTCCAGTAAGTGTCCACATATGAAGGATCAGTGCTAGATTCAGACTCCTCATACAGCTTCTGAACTCTACTTTCTGCATTAGCCTTAAGACTAGATATAACTTCATCAAGGGTCAGGTTAGGAATTTGAGAATCAGAGGTGTTGCCATATGAATTTTTGCAGGACGATCAAGGATATGTTGAACAACGGCCTGTTGAGCAATACCCAGATATTGCTTTGAAGTCATTGATTCTTGTTTCATGGCACCGGTAGACTTAGGTTGAGAGGATTCAGATTGTTCCATTTTTTTTGAGAAATTATAGATAAATTGTTGTTGTGGATCCATTGAAAAATTAGAGTTTCAGAGAAGAGGGGTTTTCGTTTTTAACAAGATAAAGTGTGGAAGAAGGTGAAAGAATTGCGTGAGAGTGAGAATAGTGAACATATAAATGAAGGAAATGATTATAACGTTTAAAAAAAATAGGGAGAGTAATAAATAGTAGGCAAAATACTCTTTTGGTCCCTTAACTATACTTGTAGGTTCAAATTGGTCCCTTAATTACTTTTCGTGTCAGATTGGTCCCTTAACTCTTTAAAACATGTCGTGTTAGTCCTTTTCTTCAAATTAGCAACGGAAAAAATCAAGGGACCAACCTCGCTAAATTCGTCGCTAATTAGACAAAAAAAGACCAACATGACACGTTTTAAAGACTTAAGGGACCAATCTAACACAAAAAATAATTAAGGGACCAATCTGAACCCAAGGGTATAGTTAAGGGATCAAAAAGAGTATTTTGCCTAAATAGTAATAATGATTTTAAACCTAATCTCAAGACATCCCATCGCTCGAGGTGTCATTTCAATAGGTAGCGTATAATTTGAAATGGACAGGTGTCTAAGACAAATCATATCCACACATTTGAAAATACACGGTTTATATCCTCTCAGAGTCAAGAATACCAAAGGGTTTTCTGACTTGAGATAGTTCTAACCAAAATAATTTCTAACTTTGTAGAAATATCATTGAGTTAGAAGGATATAAAAGTATTTGCACAAGTCAGAATCACTAATTTAGATAGAGTTGAACATATTAGAAAGGAAAGTTCATTCTGGATAGAGTTCCATTTTTAAAATTTTCAGAATGAACAGAAATCTATCTTCAACTAAGGGTTTTGTGAAGATATCGGCCCACTGGTGGTCTGTATCTATGAACTTTAAAGTGATTACCCCTTTCCAAACACAACCTCTAATAAAATGATGTTTGATTTCTATGTATTTGTCTCTAAAGTGTAAAATAGGATTCTTAATTAGGCAAATAGCAGCCATGTTATCACAGAAGATAGGAGTATTACTCTCATGTATATGAAAATCTTCAAGTTGATTTTTCATGTAGAGCATCTAAGCGCTACAAAGTGATGTTGAGATGTATTCAGCTTCAGTTGTAGATAGTGCAATAGTTAATTGCCTTTTACTAGCCTATGAGATAAGATGTTTACCTAGAAACTAATAGTTTCCAGAGGTGCTTTTACGTTCTAATCTGTCTCCAGCGTAATCTACATTACAGAAACCTAATAGCTTGTATTATGATGTTTTCTCATACATCAAGTCAAGGTTAGAAGTTCCCTTTATATACCTTAGGATTCTCTTAATAGCAGTTAAATGATTTTCTTTTGGATCTGATTAAAATCGAGCACAAAGACATACACTAAATAAAATATCTGGACGAGAAGCAGTCAAATAAAGAAGAGAGCCCATCATACCATGATAGAGCTTCTGACAAACCTTTGTACTTACTTTATCTTTCTCCAGAATGCTTGTTGGATGCATGAGAGTTTTTATTGGTTTACTATCTAACATATCGAATTTCATCAGGAGTTCTTTTGTGTACTTGCTTTGATGAATGTATGTGACCCTTGGATTCTAATTTACTTGAATTCCCAGAAAGTTCTTTAACTCTTGCGTCAGACTCATTTCAAATTCTGCTTGCATTAGCTTAGAAAACTCTTAACATACATGTGGATTAGTAGAACCAAAAATAATATCATCTATATAGATTTTGCATATCATTAGATTGTTTCCAAAATTTTTACAAAAAATAGTAGTGTCTGAAGGTGAGATAATACTTAGAAGGGGGGTTGAATAAGTATGAAATATTAAGACTTAAAAAAATAATCACACAATTATTTTTATCCTGGTTCGTTTAAACAACTACTCCAGTCCACCCTTCCTAGAGTGATTTGCCTTTCTCAACAAGGACTTAATCCACTATTAAATCAAACTGATTACAATAGTAACACCTAAGAACAACAGTTCTTAGTCTTCTCAAGAGCTACTGATTCCAACTGAATCCTCTTAAGGAAAAACCTTTACAATCAATGTAAATTAAATACAAGAGTATTAATGCTTCTATAAAGCTTTTATCACAACAGTGATTTTTCTCTTAAGTTTAAGTACAATAAATTCTAAGAAGAATATGAAAGAATGAGAGCTTAGAATAATATGATTTCTTTTCAGCAAATTGTGTGACTGAAGAATATGGTGAAGTTCTCCTTTTATAGGCAGCTGATCCAAGGAAGCTGAGCGTTGAAAAGATAGTCCCAAAAAGGTCTGAGCCTTTTTGTCTTCACATCAAGTGACCTTTCCTAGAAGTAGATGGCACAGAAAAATCCTTTTTGTCTGTGTAAGTGTGTCTAGCACAAATGAGGAAAGAGACGTTGAATAACTCCAACTGATATATTCTTGAATATTTCTTCTTCAGTTTTCAGCAAGTTCTTCAGAGTCTGAATGGATCAGAGTTTTCTAATGATATTCAGAACTTTGCTATATCAGAGTCTTCTGCAGCATGTGTGCTTTCAGCGTGTTGATCATCAAAGCATATTTGACACAGAACTTCTGTACTTGGCAGCGTTGGTACTTTCAGAAACTTCTGTAAAATTATGCTTTGAGAAACTCTTCAATCAATATTCTTCTATGCTTCAGATGCTTCAGCTTCAGATGCTTCTGACTATCTTCAGATGCTTTTGACTCAGAATGTTCTGGAGCTTCTTGCTTCAGATCCTTCTGGAGACTACGCTCAGGATCTTCTGTAAGGAGCAATCAGATTCTTCTGTAAGATGCATTTGGCGCTTCAGAGTCAGGATAACTTCTTGTATCCAAAACAGATTTGCTTCTAGAGAGTTAATTTCGTTTCAATCTGCAGTAAAACTCTCAAACAAATTTTAGAGTATATAATTCTTAAATATAAATTTCCTAACAGTTATCATCAAAACAAAGAGTTATTATTAAGAACCAATCTGTGTTCTAACAATCTCCCCCTTTTTGATGATGACAAAAAGTATCAGAAATTTTATTTAACTGAACATAAAGAATTATAACTCCCCCTGAGATGATGAATCTCCCCCTGAGTTAAATATGAAAAAGGAATAGAAACTTCCCTTTTATCTTGAGTAATCTTTAGAGTTAGATCTTGTTTGTTCTTATAACAATTTAGGGTCAGAATGACTTGCAGATATAAGATTCAGAGTTTGATAAAAGACAAATGATCTGAGAGACTCAGAGATTCTTTTATAGAGTGTTCTTATCAAATGTTCTGAAATAGTCAATTTAAATATTAGATAGAATAGATATGTCTGAAGATTCATTCTAGTGAAGTTATATTAAACACTTTAGATCTTTATTTTCTCCCCCTTTTTTGTCATAAGCAAAAAGTAAAAACTTTTAAAAAAAATAAAAGGAACAATAAAAAAGATAATTCAATGGAGAAAAACTGATTCATTCAAAATAACAGAGCAAGAGTACATAGGTAAACATCAGAAGATATAACAATAAAATTCAGATGCAAACAACAGATGCACAAACATTAGAATGAAAAAAAATCTAAGAGTGTTTTGACAAAAGCATCTTCAATAGATCTGTAATCTCAGATGATGATTGCTCTTGCTTTGACATCCACTTAGTCATGGTCTCATTCTTCTCATCTTGTTTTGACATCCACTCTGTCATATCCTCAGATTTCTTATCTTGCTTTGCCATCCAGGATTTTATTTCAGACTGTCCAGCCTCCAGAGCAGCAATCTTGTCTTCAAAGTCTGGATGTTCTATCTTTATCTCTGATGAAGAAGGTCGAGGTTCTGCAGCCTGAACAGAGTCAATTGCCATAGGTTCTATAGATCCTGAAGAGGGTTCTACCAGAGTCATAGTCAATGCATTGGCAGTAGGTTCTGTTGGAGGTGGAGGAGCATCTAAACGAAGCAGAGGTTCAGTTTTGTTGACAGTCCAGAATAGAGTTCTTTCAGCTCTGAGCTTTGCATCATCAGAACAGACGTTCTTCAGATTTGAAGCTACAGTGTTGAATCTATTGATGAATCCTTTCCAGATGATGTCAGATTCATTAGCATCCATTGTTTCAGAGCATCTCTTCTGAACAGTATCTAAGGACATCTGTATTTCTTGCAAAAATGATTGAAATAAATGATGAATATTAAGTCTGGACTGTGGTTTAAGCAAGGTTTCCAGAGTCATATGTTTAGGTTTGGAAGATGGTGGTAAAAGTGATTTTTGGATGGAAATCAGAGGAGGGGGATAATATGGAATGAAAGGAATTTCTGGTTTTTGAGGTAAGGATCTGTTTAAAGCATTAAGCAGATGAGGTTTTGGTCTTGTGCGTGGGAAAACATCATCAAAGGGTTCATTAGAGTATGGTATGAAAGCAGAGGTTGATGGTTCAACAGATGCAACTGTGTTATCAGATGCAGGTTGCAGAGCTGAAACAACAGCTTTACCAGATGTTGCAGATATTGTTGCTAAGGATCCTACATTGTTCATTTATTGAATATATGAAAGGATCACAGATGGAAGAGCCTGTCTGAGTTTTGGTTTCAGAGGGTTCAGGGGTTCAGAAGGTTCAACTCTATCATAAAAATCTTTCAGTTTGAAACCATAAGATAGATTATGATAAAGAGGAGAAACTTGGGCACAAGATATACCAGATGATGATGGATTGGAAGTGGGGATTAACATCTCAGATGATAGTGCAGGTGGAGGCATAGGATCTGGAAAGGGAGTTTTAGAAGGTATGGTAGGTTCAGGTTCAGGTTCAGGTTGGTTCATCTCAGAGTATTTGGATGGAGAGATAAGAAAATCTGGGTGGATTTCTGATTCTGATGAGTTGGAGGATGTTATAGGTGTACAAGAGGTAGAAGATACTTGAAACACTGTTTTTAGTGGAGTGACATCAAGAACTTCTGTCTCAGGGATGTGAGGTTCAGATGTGTTGGTAGGTTCTGAAGGAATGTCAGATTGTTTGGATGGTGGTTCTGATGAAACAGGAGCAGAAGTTACTTTTGTAGGTTCAGAAGTAACAGGTGCAACAGGTTCAGAAGGTGGAATATATGATGGTGGAATGTCAGAGGCTTTTTCTGGTTGAACTTCTTTGGTTTGGTTTTCTAGATGTTCAGAGGTTTGTGGTTGATCAGATTTTTGTTTTTCAGATTGTTGTTGTTTTGATGGTTGTGGTTCTGTTGGTTGTGATTCTGATGGTGATGGACGTGGAACAAAGTGTTTGATGTGTATTTTGGGTTGAGATGGTTTTGATACAGAAGCAGTTGTTTGTTTTTGAGGTGAAACGGAACTAGGGGCAGTAACAGAAGTTGTTTGAGTAACAGGTGGTTTGGGAACATACTTAATATTTGAATCATTAATAACAATATTTTCAGAAGTTACAGAAGTCTTAGTACCTTTTACTTTAATCCTCTTGGCAGGTGCAGAGGCAGCTTCTTCAGAATCCTTTCTCTTCAAGAGCTTCTTGGGCTTCTCAGCAATCTTGACTTTCTTCTGGACAGGTTCAGATTCTTCTACAGGCTGAGTCCTTTTCCTCTGAAGTGGTACTTCTTCTTCTTCTCCTGCATCTGGTAGTGGTTGTTTGACAAGCTGAAACACATTAGCTGGAACAGGTATTCCTTCCCTCTTGCATTCTTCTATATACATAAGCACTATATGTCTGGGTTCTTCAGCAAAGAATAGAGGAAAGTCAGCTACAGGAACCCTCTTATTCAAATCAAACATATTCAGCCTCTTTGGAGCAGTAGTGAGTTCATCTACAATTTTGAGTCTCAGAAGACTTTTAGCGTTCAGAGGCTTTCCCATAATAAACTCTAATTCCTCTGTAACCCCAGCAGCGTACAGAGCAGTCACTAAACCATTTTTCAGTGAGAAGATCTGAGATCAACCTTCCAAAGGGGATCCAAGTCCTGATCTTCTGGCCTTTCTCTTTCACAGATTCTCTAGATGCATTTATATGATTCCACAGATGCATGAACAGAATGTAGGGAAGATCTACCTTGGTGCTCTGACTAAGGCAGTACATGAAATAGATCTGTTCATTGTTGACATAATCAGGAGAATTGGTTGATTTCCTGTGGTGGATGCATCCCATGAAGATCTTGGCCCAGATCTTGTAATCAGGCTTCAGATCTTTGAATCTGTTAGAAGCTTGACCAACAGTCATAACTTCCTCATAAACCTCTTCCATGTCCACACGCCCAGCTGGCAAGTGGGAAACACCATCTGTTTCTTCATAACCTATCAATCTTCTTATCAGATCCTCTGTGATGATAATCTCTTTTCCCAGCACAGATGATAAAATGAACTTGGGATAAACAGATGCATGAATCCAGAATTCTTTCACAAGGAGAGGGTAAACTGGTCCAAACAACCTATCAAAGTACTTAACCCATCCTTGAGCTCTAACAATGGAACGAAAATCAAATCCATTATCTGCCAGAGAATCAAACTCAACCATAGATTCACACAGAACTTCTAATTTATCAACAGACGTTAGAAGTGTTCTCTTGGGAGGAGAATATGGAGCAACACCTAAGTTATCTGAAGTCACAGCAGCCATAGTAGATTAGAAATGAGCAGTTGTTGATGAAGAAGACGCCATTGAAGAATGCTTTTTCAAACACTTAGGTTTTGGGTTTTTATGCAGAGAAAATAGGAGATGAAAACGCATGTAATTCTGAGAGTGAAAAGTGTGAAAGTGAATACAAGACAAGTATTTATACTAAACACTTAGGCACATCAAAAGTCAGAAAAACGCACGTTTGAGCAAGCATTAAATGAAGAGAATAAAATCATTTCAAAACATTAAATGCTTCTGACAATTTGGGGGGAAAACCAAGATTCTTACTATTCAAATTTCACCTCAAACGTCTCTTCAGTTATGTACACGCCACCTCTTCAGATTTTGTGTGACACGTGTTTACTTGCATGCTGTTCTGAATTCTCTCAAGAAATGAAACGTTAGCCAACGTTCAGATCTTCTAAAGATGGTTAGTTCAGAGTTTCACATCAAAAATATTGATCAGAATAGAATGAATAGACAGAAGAGATACTTCAGATCATTTAAGCATTTTTGCATCTGTAACAATTTGCTTCTGATAAATATCATTCTGGACAAAAATCCATACCAATATTTTTCAGAATAAAATTGAATCTATCTTCAACAAGGGGTTTTGTAAAAATGTCTGCCCATTGATGATCTGTATCAACAAAGGCTAAATTTATGATTCCCTTCTGAACATAGTCTCTGATGAAATGATGCTTAATTTCTATATGTTTTGCCTTAGAATGTAAAATGGGATTCTTGGACAAACATATAGCAGAAGTATTATCACAAAAGATAGAAATGTTACTCTCAAAAATTTGATAATCTTCTAGTTGACTCTTCATCCAGAGCATCTGCGTGCTACATCCAGCAGCAGCAATGTATTCAGCCTCTGTGGTTGAAAGTGCAATTGTGGGTTGCTTCTTGCTGTACCAGGAGATTAGATTTCTTCCTAGAAATTGACAACTTCCAGAAGTACTTTTTCTTTCCACTCTGTCTCCAGCGTAGTCAGCATCACAGAATCCAACTAATTTGAAATCATCAGATTTTCTGTAACACAAACCCACATTAGAAGTACCTTTCAGATACCTTAGAATCCTCTTGACAGCTGTCAAGTGTGATTCTCTAGGATCTGATTGGAATCTAGCACACAGACAAACACTGAACAATATGTCAGGTCTAGAAGCAGTAAGATAAAGAAGAGAGCCAATCATACCTCTGTAGAGCTTCTGGTCTACTTTCTTACTTACCTCTTCTTTGCCAAGTGAGCTAGTAGGATGCATTGGAGTCTTTGCCAGCTTGCTGTCAGACATGTTGAATTTCTTCAGAAGTTCTTTAACATACTTTGTCTGATGTATGTAGGTGCACTCTGGAGTTTGATTAACTTGGATTCCTAGAAAGAATCTGAGTTCTCCCATCATGCTCATTTCAAATTCTGCCTACATACATGTAGCAAACTCCTTTCCAAGCATAATATTTGTTGATCCAAAAATAATATCATCTACATAAATTTGGCAAATTAGAAGATCTTTCTTAATTGTTTTACAGAATAAAGTTGTATCCACTTTGCCTCTGATGAAATTCTTCTCCAGAAGAAAATTACTCAATCTCTCATACCAAGCTCTGGGAGCTTGTTTTAATCCATATAGAGATTTCTTTAATTTGAAAACATGATCTGGAAATTTTTTATCTTCAAAACCAGGAGGTTGGTGGACATAAACTTCTTCTTCTATAATACCATTAAGAAAGGCACTTTTAACATCCATCTGATACAGAGTGATGTTATTTTGTGCAGCAAAGGAAATAAGAAGGCGTATAGATTCTAACCTTGCCACTGGAGCATATTTCTCAGTGTAATTAATACCTTCTTGCTGACTGTACCCTTGAGCAACCAGCCTTGCCTTATTCCTCTCAACTTCTCCTTTCTCATTTAGCTTATTTCTGAAGACCCATTTTGTACCAATAATATTGAATCCTTGAGGTCTTTGAACTAGATCCCATACATAATTTCTGCTGAATTGATTTAGCTCTTCTTGCATGGCAATAATCCAATCATTGTCTTGCAGAGCTTCTTCTACAGAAGATGGTTCAATTTCTGACACTAGTCCAAATAGTGATGCTTCAGATGATCTTAGAAAGGATCTTGTTCGGATGGGATCATCCTTCTTTCCAATAATGACATCCTCTGGATGAGAAGCTTTAATTATGGATGATGATCCTCTGATAGTTGACTCTTCAGAAATGTTTAGATCATTCATCTGAGAGATTAAGGGAGTAGCATCTGGAGTTGCTTCTGGTTCCTTTACTTGAGTTTTGTCTGCTTTTGGAACTTCAGAGTCAATAAAGACTACTTCCCTATCTGCAGAGTTATCAACCTGCTTTGGCTTTTCAGAGCCAAGCTTATCATCAAATCTGACATGAATGGATTCTTCCACAATCTGTGTCTCAGTGTTGTATACTCTGTAGCCTTTAGAGCGTTCAGAATATCCAAGCATGAAACACTTCTGTGCTTTGGAATCAAACTTGCTCAAATTTTCCTTAGTGTTTAACATATAACAAATACATCCAAAAGGATGAAAATATGAAATGTTGGGCTTTTTGTTCTTCCACAATTCATAAGGAGTCTTCTTCAGAAGAGGTCTAACAGACACTCTGTTCTGAATGTAACAGGCTGTATTGATTGCTTCTACCCAAAAGTGTTTTGCCAGATTTGTCTCATTGATCATGGTTCTGGCCATTTCTTGCAAAGTTCTGTTTTTCCTCTCTACAACCCCATTCTGTTGTGGAGTTCTAGGACAGGAAAAATCATGAGCAATGCCATTTTCAGAAAAATATTTTTCAAAATATTTATTTTCAAATTCACCACCATGATCACTTCTGACTTTTATAATTTTGAAATTCTTTTCATTCTGGACTTGCTTGCAGAAGTCAAGGAACACAGAATGTGACTCATCCTTGTGTTTTAAGAACTTTACCCATATCCATCGGCTAAAGTCATCAACAATGACCAATCCATACTTCTTGCCTCTGATGGATGCAGTTTTCACTGGTCCAAACAGATTAATATGAAGTAGTTCTAATGGTTTAGAAGTAGAAACAACATTTTTTGATTTAAAAGATGTTTTTGAAAACTTCCCTTTCTGACATGCTTCACAAAGAGCATCTGAAGTGAACTTCAGATTAGGGAGTCCTCTAACAAGATTAAGTTTATTAATCTGAGATATAAGTCTCATATTAATATGGCCCAATCTTCTGTGCCAGACCCATTGCTCTTCATTAACAGACAAGAGGCATTTAACATTTTGAACTTTAAGTTCTGAAAGATTTATTTTATAAATGTTGTTTTTCCTCTTACCACTAAATAGGATAGAGCCATCCTTCTAACTAATAGCTTTACAACATTTTTGATTAAAGGTAATATCATAACCATTGTCACTTAATTGACTTATGGACAATAAGTTATGCTTTAACCCTTCAACAAGTAAAACATTAGTAATAGAGGGAAGTTTACCATTTCCAATAGTGCCAGATCCAATGATCTTGCCCTTCTGGTTCCCTCCAAACTTCACGTCACCTCCAGATCTAAGTTCCAGGATTTGGAACATAGACTTTTCTCCTGTCATGTGTCGTGAGCATCCAGAGTCTAGGTACCATGATTGGTGTCCTGACCTTGCTGCTAAGAACATCTGCAACAAGAATTATTTTGTTTTTAGGTACCCAGATCTTCTTGGGTCCTTTGGGGTTAGTTGGTTTGTAGGTTTGCCTAAACTTCTGTTTTACAACATAATGTTTATTCTGACTTGCCTTGGGTTTAAACACATAAGTATTCTTCTCAGAGCTTGTGTGTTTAATGTCATTCAAGTGACCAAATTTGAATTGAGAATACAGAGGTGTCTTCTTGATGAAAAGTTTGTCAACAGGTTTTGGATTGCTTCCAGATGAAGATTCATATTCAATACCTCTTCTGTTGTTTCCACTAACACCATAGATCATAGAAGCCATCTTGCTTCTGTTTATGCTCTTAGTGAGAAATCTCTGAAAGCTAGAGTCATATTTTTCTAAAATATTTTCACATGACTTAGTCTCAGATTCAGATTCTTGTTGAGTTATTTCAAAGTCATTTTTGTTTTTCAGATTTATTTCTTTCTGCTCAATAAGTTCTGTTTTCAGAAGATCAATCTCAGATTCAAGATTGCTTTTCAGCTTCTTGTATTTGAGTTTGATATTGTTATAACTTTTAAGAACTTCTGTTAAAACTTTAATGAGTTCTTTTTTAGTAAGTTTAGCCATTACCTCTTCTGCATCATCATCGGATTCAGATTCTGATTCATATCCTGAGGTACCTTCCTCTTGATCCTCTGTGCTGGCCATCAGTGCAACATTTGCACATTCTTCTTCTGATTCAGAAGATGATTCACATTCATCTGAGTCATCCCATGTTTCCATCAGAACCTTCTTCTTTTTGTTAAACTTCTTCTTGGGTTTTTCTTTCTGAAGTTTGGGGCAATCATTCTTGTAGTGCCTGTTGGTGTAAGCCCTAGAGGCCAATACTTTTTGGTACTTGTATCGGATTATTCGTTTAATAATAAAAGGCATTTCTTTATTATGTTTGTCTTTCAGAATAATAAAGTCCCTAGAATAGTTAGTTTGTTTAATGAAATGTTAAGTGTGACTTAATCATGAGATCCCATTAAACATAAAGACATTATTCTTAAAATATCCGTAGTCAAGCTTTATTGCAAAGTGGGATAACATTAAAAGCATTGAGACTATTATGAAGATAGACTGATGATCACATCTCATGGATCATGGATAAAGAGTTATCAAGTCTTGACATAGGTATAAATATTAGGAGTAATATTTATACCGGATTGACCCGCTATGAGAATACTACATAGTATGTTATGCAAAGTGTCATAAGTTATTCTCATGGTGATAATGGTGTATTACCACCCTTCGACCTGAAACCACTATGGACCCTAGATGTAGAGTCGGGTGCTTTATTGCTGATCAAACATTATCCGTAACTGGATGATCATAAAGACAGTTGATGGGCACTCCACGAAGCATGCTGAGGGACATGAGTGTCCTAGATGGAATTTGCCAATCCTGCATAACAGGAGAAATGTCTAAGGGCCCAATATTGAACTGGACAAGGATGACACAGTGTATGCCTTGTGTTCAATATAGACATAGGGGCAAAAGGGTAATTGTACAAACATATATTATCACCAAAAAGGTTTTGTCAGATCACATGACATTTTCGTGACTTGGGTAGCAGTGATGTGTTGCTAGATACCGCTTACTGTTTATTATGTTAAATATATAATTTAATATAATTACCAACGTTACGAAATCCTACAGGGTCACACACATAAGGACAGTTTGATGAGAGATAGAGAAATCAAAGGAACACCGTAAGGTACGGTGCACTTAAGTGAAAAATAGAAATTCGGATAATATAATAATAAAATAAATATATTTATTATAATAATAGTTATTATAATAATATATAATATTATTATGGATCATGTGAATTGGGTTTTTTTAGCCCGCAGCCCACAAGAGAGTCTATAAAAGGAACCCTTGTGATGAAGCTTTCACTTGATGCAATTTCGTTTTTGATTCTCTTTTCTCACTCAAATAATTCCGTTCGTAAGCAGCTAGCACTGTGACCGGAAGCTGTTCGTGTGGACTGAGTAGAGGCGTTGCACTTCATCAACGCTTGTGATCGCTGCATCAAAGATCTGAATCGCCACAAAGAGGTAACGATTCTATCACTGACCATGCTCATTCGTAAGGATCACTAAAGGAAATTTTTGTTTTCCGCTGCGTTTAGATCGCAATTTTCCTTCAGTGCCCAGGTTCTTTGCACTCATAGCACACAACCTCTTTCTTGGCAGATCTTCTGTGGCTAGAAGATTCCTTTCTGTTATCAGATCTTCTGAAGTTGTTAAACTTCTTTCCCTTGTGCTTCCAGAGTTTGTTAATCCTTCTGGACAGCATGGATAACTCATCTTCTTCTTCAGAAGAAGATTCTTCAGAGCTTTCTTGAATGACCTGCAAAGCTTTAGCAGTTTTGTTAGATTTTAATGCAACAGATTTACCTTTTTCTTTCTTCTGAGGTTCATCTTCCTCAAGCTCAATCTCATGGCTCCTCAGTGAGCTGATGAGTTCTTCTAGAGAGATCTTATTCAGATCTTTAGCCATCTTCAAGGCAGTCACCATTGGTCTCCATCTGGTAGGCAGACTTCTGATGATTTTCTTTACATGATCTGATGTAGAATATCCCTTGTCCAGAACTTTCAGCCCAGCAGTGAGTATCTGAAATCTGGAGAACATGGCTTCAACAGATTCAGAGTCTTCCATTTTGAAAGCCTCATACTTCTGGATCAGAGCCAGAGCTTTTGTCTCCTTAACTTGAGAATTTCCCTCATGAGTCATTTTTAGGGATTCAAACATATCAAAAACAGTCTCCCTGTTTGTAATTTTCTCATACTCTGTATGTGAAATAGCATTCAGTAATATAGTCCTGGCTTTGTGGTGATTTCTGAAATCTTTCTTCTGAGCATCTGTCATAGATTTTCTGTCAATCTTTTTGCCATCCCCATCTGTGGGATGTACATATCCATCTATGACAAGATCCCATAGATCAGCATCATATCCTAGGAAAAAACTCTCAATTCTGTCTTTCCAGTAGTCAAATTTCTCCCCATCAAACATTGGGGGTTTGGTGCTGATCCTATCCCTCTCTTCATATTTATTGTTAATATTGGACATTGAATTATCAGCCATGGTAACAAATAAATATGTATCAAAGTATTTCTCTCTGGATCTTTACTGACACTGTTAAGTGGTAGCACACTCAGAACCGGAGCTCTGATGCCAACTGAAGGTGAGATAATACTTAGAAGGGGGGTTGAATAAGTATGAAATATTAAGACTTAAAAAAATAATCACACAATTATTTTTATCCTGGTTCGTTTAAACAACTACTTCAGTCCACCCTTCCTAGAGTGATTTTCCTTTCTCAACAAGGACTTAATCCACTATTAAATCAAACTGATTACAATAGTAACACCTAAGAACAACGGTTCTTAGTCTTCTCAAGAGCTACTGATTCCAACTGAATCCTCTTAAGGAAAAACCTTTACAATCAATGTAAATTAAATACAAGAGTATTAATGCTTCTATAAAGCTTTTATCACAACAATGATTTTTCTCTTAAGTTTAAGTACAATAAATTCTAAGAAGAATATGAAAGAATGAGAGCTTAGAATAATATGATTTCTTTTCAGCAAATTGTGTGACTGAAGAATGTGGTGAAGTTCTCCTTTTATAGGCAGCTGATCCAAGGAAGCTGAGCGTTGAAACGAGAGTCCCAAAAAGGTCTGAGCCTTTTTGTCTTCACATCAAGTGACCTTTCCTAGAAGTAGATGGCACAGAAAAATCCTTTTTGTCTGTGTAAGTGTGTCTATCACAAATGAGGAAAGAGACGTTGAATAACTCCAACTGATATATTCTTGAATATTTCTTCTTCAGTTTTCAGCAAGTTCTTCAGAGTCTGAATGGATCAGAGTCTTCTAATGATATTCAGAACTTTGCTATATCAGAGTCTTCTGCAGCATGTGTGCTTTCAGCATGTTGATCATCAAAGCATATTTGACACAGAACTTCTGTACTTGGCAGCGTTGGTACTTTCAGAAACTTCTGTAAAATTATGCTTTGAGAAACTCTTCAATCAATATTCTTCTATGCTTCAGATGCTTCAGCTTCAGATGCTTCTGACTATCTTCAGATGCTTCTGACTCAGAATGTTCTGGAGCTTCTTGCTTCAGATCCTTCTGGAGACTACGCTCAGGATCTTCTGTAAGGAGCAATCAGATTCTTCTGTAAGATGCATCTGGCGCTTCAGAGTCAGGATAACTTCTTGTATCCAAAACAGATTTGCTTCTAGAGAGTTAATTTCGTTTCAATCTGCAGTAAAACTCTCAAACAAATTTTAGAGTATATAATTCTTAAATATAAATTTCCTAACAGTTATCATCAAAACAAAGAGTTATTATTAAGAACCAATCTGTGTTCTAACAGTGTCCACCTGACCTCTGGTAAAGTTATTTTCTAAAAGAAAAGAACTTAGTCTTTCATACCAAGCTCTTGGAGCTTGTTCAGACCATATAAAGATTTTTTTTAATTTAAAAATATGTTCTAAAAACTTGATGTTTTCAAAACCTGGAAGTTGATGAACATATACTTCTTCTGAAATGTATCCATTTAGAAACGCACTTTTGACATCCATTTGATATAAAATAATACCATGATTAACAATAAAAGAAATTAAAAGACGAATTAATTCTAACCTTGCGGCTGAAGCAAATGCTTCATTATAGTCAATACCTTCTTGTTGATTGTAACCTTGTGCAACCAGTCGTACTTTGTTTATGACAACTTCTCCTTTCTCATTTAGTTTATTTTTGAATACCCACTTGGTTCCAATAACATGAGTTTCTTTTGGCTTGGGTACTAGATCCCAGACGTCATTTTTGGAGAATTAATTCAGCTCTTCTTGCATTGCCAGAATCCACTCATTATCCTAAAGTGCTTCATCATAAGATGTTGGTTCTATCAAAAACACCAACCCCAAAAGCAGTTCCTTAGTTTGTTTGAAGGTGGATCTTGTTCTGACAGGTTCAAATTTATCTCCTAGAATCAAGTTTTCAGAGACAGTTTGCCTATTTCTTTGCCTTTTTTGAGTTGGAGGACACTCAGTTGTTTCTGAAGTATTTATATTCGCATTCTTTGAATCTTTATCTTCAGAATCGTTTGCCTTATCTCCTGAACCTGCAAGTGTTATTTCTAAATCTGCAAAATTTTCAATTAGCTTTGACTTTTCTAAGTCAAGCTTATCGTCAAAATGAACATGAATTGATTCTTCCACAATGCGTGTTTCTGTATTAAATACTTTGTAGCCTTTACAACGTTCAAAATATCCTAACACAATACATTTTTGTGCTTTAGAATCAAACTTGTTCAGATTCTCTTTAGTGTTCAGAATAAAACATGAGCATCCAAAAGGATGGAAATAAGAAATGTTGAGTTTTCTTACCTTACACAATTCATAAGGAGTCTTTTACAGAATAGGTCTAGAGATTCTATTCTGAATGTAACATGTTGTGTTCACAGCTTCTGGCCAAAAGTGTTTAGCCACATTTAATTCATTGATCATGGTTCTGGCCATTTCTTGCAACATCATATTCTTCCTCTCTACAACTCTGTTCTGCTGTGGAGTTCTACGGCAGGAGAAATCATGTGATATGCTATTAGAGTTAAATAACTCTTCAAACAGGTGATTCTCAAACACACCACCATGATCACTTCTGACTCTAATAATCTTATAATCAAATTCATTTTTCACTTTATAACATAAATTGGTAAACATAGAGTGTGACTCATTCTTGTGCCTTAGGAATTTTACCTATGTTCATTGACTATAATCATCCACAATGAAAAGTCCATACTTCTTACCATTGACAGACGTTGTTTTCACAGGACCAAACAAGTCAATGTGTAGAAGCTCCAAAATTCTAGAGGTGGAAACAACATTCTTAGATTTAAAGGATGTTTTTGAGAACTTGCCCTTTTGACATGCTTCACAAAGAGCATCTGAAGTGAACTTCAACTTAGATAGACCTCTGACTAACTCAAGTTTGTTTAGCTGAGAAATTCTTCTCATACTAATGTGACACAAGCATATATGCCACACACACTGATCTTCATTAACAGACATTAAGCATTTAACATCTTGATTTTTAAGATTAGAAAGCTTAATCTTGTAAATGTTGTTTTTCCTCTTTCTAGTGAAGAGAACTGTGTCATCTTTTTGACTTACAACTTTACATGATTATTGATTAAAGATAATGACATAACTGTTATCAGTTAATTGACTTATGGATAACAAGTTATGCATTAAACCTTCAACAACAAGCACATTAGAAATAGAAGGAAGATATCTATTACCAACTGTTCCAGATCCTCTGATTTTTCCTTTCTGGTTTCATCCAAAACCTATGAATCATGCATCTTTAATTTCCAGACTTTAGAATATATGCATTCTTCTCGTCATGTGTCGTAAGCATCCAGAGTCCAGGTACCATGGCTAGTGTCGTAACTCTGCTGCAGAGCATATCTACAACATACACTATCTTATCTTTTGGTACCCATAATCTTTTGGGTCCTCTTTGATTAGCTTTCCTAGAGTTTATAATAACTTTTGATCTTCGTGCATTGTTAAATCTTTATGTCTGTGCAGGTGTGTAATGATAAGAAAAAGGAGATTTTGTTTTTTCTTCTTTAAGTGAAATCTGATCATCATCATAAGGATTATTACCAATTCCTCTCTTTCCATTATGACTAACACCATAAATCATGGAAGCCATTATGCTTCTATTTGTGCTATTGTTTAAGAATTTCTAAAATGCCTTATCATATTTTCATAATATGGTTTCAAAAGTTGGAGAAGCTTTAGAAAGAGTTTCTTCCAGTTTTAAACATTTTTTATTCAGAAAAGTATTTTCTTTTTCTAAGAAAAAATTGTCATCTTTTTGTTTAAAAACCTCTTTCTCTAGCTTAATGCAATCTTCAACTTCAGATTCATGAACCTTTTTTCAATTCTTTGAATTTGCATTGAAGTTTCTGATACCTATTCAGAGATTCAGATAAGCATAATTCTAAGTCAACACGAGAAAGTTCAGAAAATACCTCTTCTGAGTCAGACTCAGTTTCTGTTGTGTCTCCTGTAGATGCCATGAATGATAAGTTGGCATGTTCTTCTTCAGAATCAGATTCCGCTACTTCAAAGTCAAAATCATCCCATGTTGCCATGAGTCCTTTCTTCTTGCCTTTGAAAGCATCATTCTTGAAACTTTCTTTTCTATAACTTTCATTCTTTAGCTTTGGACACACATTTCTATAGTGTCCTGGCTCATTGCACTCATAACATGTTATCTATTTGCTTGATTTTCTTCTTGAAGATGAATCTGATCGATCACCTTTATTTCTAGATTTTTTGAAGTTGCTTTGTCTATTCTTCTAGATTTGTTAGAATCTTCTAGAAAGAAGGGACAATTCATCTTCATCATCAGAACCTTCTTCATCAGAATCCTCTATTTCTTCTTCCTCCGCTTGGAAGGCTTTAGTTTTCTCTAACTTCTTTCATTCTGATCTGGACCTTAGAGCGACAGATTTACCCTTTTTCTGAGGCTCATCTTCCTCTAGTTCTATTTCATGGCTTCTTAGCGAGCTGACCAACTCTTCCAAACTTATAGAGTTCAGATCCTTAGATAGTTTAAGAGTAGTAACCATTTGTCTCAATTTCTTTGGAAGACTTCTTACTATCTTTTTGACGTGATCAGTCGTGGAGTAAGCTTTGTCCAGAACCTTAAGTCTTGCAACTAAGGTTTGAAATCTTGAGAACATGATCTCAATGGTTTCATCATCTTCCATCTTAAAAGCTTCATATTTCTGGGGCAATGTCAGAGCTTTTGTTTTCTTAACATGAGTGTTACCTTCGTTTGTCATTCTCAAGGAATCAAAAATATCCTTCGTTGTATCTCTATTGGTGATTTTTTCATATTCGTTGTACGATATAGCATTTAGAAGGATGATTCTGGCTTTATGGTGATTTTTAAACTCATGTTTTTTTATCATCATTCATCCGATTTCTGAGAATGGGAATACCAATGACAGATACAAGTATTTCATAACCATTTGTGACAATATCTCAAAGATCTGCATCATAGTCTAGAAAGAAACTTTATATTCTATCTTTTCAATGGTCAAACTTTTCTCCATCAAAAACATGAGGCTTGACATTTTAGCTATCTCTTTCATTTGTGTTAGCAGCCATACATTTTTCTCACATTGGATCTCTCTACACGATTAAGTGTTTGACATACAAATCAATAACAGAGGCGGAACTCTGATACCAACTGAAGGTAGAGAAAAACTCAAGAAATGGGGGTTTGAATTAGGTTTATAACAAAACTTTGGTTATTGAAAACTTTGAACACAAAGGGTTAACAAGATAAAATGAACCAATAGACACAAATATTTTTATCTTGGTTCATTGTTAACAAAGTTACTCCAGTCCACCGCCAAAGTGATTTCGCCTTCAACAAGGACTAAATTCAATAATTTAGCTATATTACAACAAGTTCGTCTAAGTGTTTAGAAAAACACCTTAGCCCTCTCAAGTCTACAATCCGAGAATAATTACTCCCTCTGTTTCTTTATAAGTGTCGCTTTCTTAATTATTTTTTTATTCTTTTTTAATTATCACTTACAAAATTCAAGATAATATTAATTACACTTTTGTTACATCCATAGACATTTATTATAAAGAGAAAAAAAAAATATTAAACAATTAAGAATATTATCGATAAAATGAAAATTATTATTTGAAAAGTACCAAAATTAATTAGCTTTCGTGATATACCTAAAAAGTTAAAAAGTAATACTTTAAAAAGGAATGGAATGGGTATTAATTATTTTAATTACTTTTTGTTCACCTATCATATGCAAAAGTACAATATTACCGACATGATAAGAGCAAGGTTGGTCACTTGTTACGTGCACACTTTTCTGCTTCATTCCGTGTCAGATTCTCTCAAAGGACATCTTTCACTTTTTTCCTCGGAACAAAAGCTTCAACATAGCAAAGGTAACCACTAACAAGTAACAATCCTTCTTCAAATTCTATCTTATATTTTTTTTTTCCGAATAATTTTGCAATGATTATTTATACAAAAAATTTAGTTGATAGTAGCAAGATAATTGTCTCCTAGTTACTCTTTCAGTCTTTCTACTTGTATGATTGTTGATTCTTGTATCTAGCATGAAATTGGTTCTCTTCTGTTGGTTTGAATTCTGTTGTTCGATTATTCTTTGGTTGGGATGCAGCTTAAGCGTCGTTGATGAAAACAGCTGGGATTTTCACTGTTGGTGGAGCTAACTGATATTTTCTTAATCACTTTGAGCTATGGAATTCAGTAAATCCTTTTTGAAGCATAAAGTAACTAAGTCCTCACCTTCCCCTGCACTATGTTGTGTGGAGACAGTGCCTAAAGATGAACAAAATTCTCATATTACAGCTTTTAATTCAGGAGATGGATCCACCAATTTCTGTAATGAATCATCTTCATCAACTACCGTCCGCGATGTACATATAGTAAGAACCACTGCTAAAAATTTTATTGAAGGTGTGTCTGGTGTCTGACATGTGTTTGACACCAGACACACCGACTCGTTTGATTAGATTCAGATATTCTATTTTCTTAAGCTATTAATAGTTTTGACATGTCAGGGTTGTGTCCGTGTTTGTGTGGGTGATTCATAGGTTTTATTACAACTAGTGGACTATTCATGTCTATTATAAGCCTCTTAGAGGCCATGACTCTTGAAGATTATTTATGCTTAACAAGTATTTATGTTGTATTTTCTAGTCTATGCGGTTAATGGAGGATTTTCTTGATCTTGCTAAAGAAAATACAGAAAAGGATCTTGAAACATGCGGTATACTTGGTGCCTTTCTGGTAAGAATCATTTTAAAGCCCTAAAAATTGTTAAATCACGGTAGCAAACCGTGATTCTGCCAAATGTACCCTCAATCCAAACACGTTTTCAAATCTTTCTTAGGAGTATTTTATGGAAGAGAAACAAATAACTTGATCTGATAAAATGGTTTATAGAATTTGAAATTTATATGCAACAATATCTTTCAATTATCCAGGAGAAAGGAACCCTCTATATGACTACACTGATCATACCGAAGCAGGAATCAGCATCTAATTCTGTTAGTATCTGATTATTCAATCCTACATTCTTTTGGCTTTGTTTTGCATTATTTTAGCACATGTTTTCAAGAGGACGTGGTTTTATTACAGCATGTTGCTAACTTTCTGCGCGGTATTACAGTGTAATGCCACAAACGAGGAGGAAGTTTTCACAATTCTAAATGAAAGATCCCTTTATGCTGTGGGATGGATCCATGTATGACCTCTTATCTCTTTTTGCTATATTATGAAACTACATTTAGTCTTTTAGCGCAACAATCCAATAGAATTAGCAATATTGGTTCCTACTGGTTTTACTTATGTCTACTAACCTTAGCTTTTTTTCGAAACGTTTTTAGACGCACCCTTCTCAAAGTTGTTTCATGTCATCGGTGGATCTGCACACTCAATATTCCTACCAGGTAATTGATCCAAATATAACAGTTTCTGGTAAAAGCATTTCTTTGTTCCACTATCTAAACTGGCTTGTATATTGACTTTAAATGTATTCGAATTCTGTATATTTTTTCTCTGCAATCCAAATTTGAACTTACAGTTTGGTGTTATTTTTCTAGGCGATGATTCCGGAGGCATTTGCCATTGTATTGGCACCAACTGATACCTCAAGGTCTAATACTCGTCTTTCTTTTTAAAAATTATTCGTAGTAGTGGCATCTAATTTGCATAATGTTGCAAAAAATGGATCGGAATATACATTATTTTGAACAATATCTGCTTATATTTCCTCTAGATATAGAATGCTAGAGTACTTTTACTAACCTCTCTTGAACAAAAACTTTAGCCTTCACTTCGAGGACACAACAAATTTCTATGTTATTTTTCCAGGAGCTGTGGACTCTTTCGCATAACCGAACCTGATGGGATGGATATTCTAAAAAATTGTCCGGAGAGAGGATTTCATCCGCACAAAGAACCAGATAATGGAAATCCTGTGTATGAGCACTGCTCCAATGTGTACAAAAACTCCAATCTAAGGTTTGAAATATTTGATTTACGCTAAAATGACTCTGATTCTGCACATATTATTCCGCGAAGGATGTATATAATTATAATATAATTACAAGAAACATGTAATATTTACACCCAAAAATTCTGATATACAGTAATTGTAACAATTGGTTCAATGTAATAAGGTCAATAAAGATTTCTTTGATTTCTAGCTCTGCTTGCATCAGAATCTACTCATGAAATGCACTTCTAATCGCAGAAAGTTGACATTATTACTGTGAATAGTTATTGCATTTTCGAAACATGGAAATTGACGCAATACACAATCTAAACATTCAAGTGAGTAATGTTTCGGCTGCATGAATTTTAAATGAATATGCATATATGTACCGAGACTTTGAGTTACAGTACCCAGATTAGTCTTCTGCATTTTTGTGTTGATATTGATATGTCCAGCTTCTTCGGATGCTTCTGCAACTCCTTCATCTCATCCTCAAGCACGTTTAATATCATAGCTAGGTGACGTATATGGTGTTTCGCATCTGAGCCAGCGTGATATCGGCAAGTGTCATCATTCCTTTGTTGGAAATAAAATTTTTTGTGGTTAGGAAAAGTGTGTGAAAATGTTAGAGGCTTGAATAGAAATTTGATAGATATGAGAATTATTTAAGGCAGAGACAACTTTGTATTTTGCTTGATACAAAAGTGTAGAATTACATTTTTATTTATAATACTCTAAGAAGAACTTTAGACACAGTAATTCTAGAGAGTTCTCAACTTTAAAAATTTCAAGAGCATTCTAAAAAATATTACAACCCTAAGAAATATCTAGACACTCCAAACATTACAAGAGTTTTTTAGAAACATTAATTAAAATGACCTAAATCCAAAATAACTAATCCCAAAAATTCAAATAATATGTTTAGACTCAAATCAAGTTTAATCTGTTAACATCCCCCTTAAACTTGATTTGTGACTCCAAGCATACTCCTTAGCTTCACGAAAGTTTCCAACTTAAGTGGCTTGGTGAAAATGTCGGCAGCTTGATCTCGAGATGTCACACACTTCAACTTCACCTTGTACACCCTTCTTATTTCGATTTCTTTGTGACCTCGCGGAAGTGGAGTAAGTTACCACGTACCATTCTTCGTGATTGACTTGATTTTTTCGTCTAGGGCGTCTCTCCACTTTACGTTTTCAACCGCTTCTTGATAGGTTAGAGGGTCACAATTACCAAAAAAGACAAAAGAGGTTAATGTCGTTTTGGTTTTCGGTTACCTCATAAAGCTCTTCATGCTCCTTAGTCGTGGTGTCCTCTCACTTGAGCTTGTTTCATCCAACCTTAGTGTCGGTGAGGCAGGTGGTGTAATATGTTCCTCTATCATTGGTTGTTCCATTACTTTTTCATCTTCTTCAAAGTAAGAAAGAAAATCGTACTTGTCTTCTTGAACACTCAAATCTCAACAATCTTCTTCTTCGAACACCACGTTATGATAATTTTTTCACTATTTGGATTATAGAGTTTGCACCCTTTGGAGCTTGAGTCGTAACCCACGAATACGTACTTCCCACTTTTATCATCAAGCTTTGTTCTCCTTTCATCTGGAACGTGGGTATAGACAATGCTTCCAAACACTTTGAGGTGAGAGATCCCTGGTTTCCTTCTACTCCATACTTCAAGTGGTGTCTTCTCATGCACACTTCTTCTTAGAGAACAATTTGTCAGGTAACCCGCACATGCCACTGCTTCGGCCCAAAACTCTTTCGACATCTTCTTACTCTTAAGCATGTTTCGCACCATATTAAGTATGATTCAGTTCTTTCTCTCCGCTACTCCATTTTGTTGTGGCGATCTTGGCACTAGTGGGAGGCGGATTCCATGGTCTTCACAATATTTGTTGAACTCATTTGAAGTAAACTCTCCTCCTTGGTCAAATTTCATGGCCTTAATGGAAAGACCACTTTCTTTCTCCACAAGGGCTTTGAACTTCTTAAAATTTTCAAACACTTCTGACTTCTCCTTCAAGAAATAATCCCACATTTTTCTAGAATAATCATCAATAAAGAGGATAAAGTATTTACTCTTACCAAAAGAGTTTGGATTGATTGGTCCACAAACGTCGTTTTGTATGAGCTCTAGCGGTTTTGTCGCTCTTGACGTTGATTCCTTTGGAGAGTTTTTTCGAAATTGCTTCTCAATTAGACATCCTTCACATAGTTGGTCTGGGTGGTTTATCTTAGGCAAGCCTCTTACCATCTTCTTCTTTGAAAAATATTCTAGACTATCAAAGTTGAGGTGTCCAAATCGTAGATGCCATAGCCACGAAGAGTTGGTATAGCAAGCCTTGAGACACTTTGCCACATCATTTTGAATGTTCAAGAGAAACATTCTATTCTTTGACATAGGCACCTTAGCAATCAAGTTATGCCCACAATCTCTTAAGAAAAGACTATGCTTTTTCAAGTGGATGTCATAGTCTTTCTCTAATAATTGTTGCAGGCTCAAAATATTATTTTTCATGTTAGGAACATAGGAGACATTGGATATGAATTGATGTCTCTCATTCTTCAAGCGTATGAGAATTTTACCTTTGCCTTTGACCGACATCTTTGAGTCATCTCCAAATGAAAGATTGTCAGTTGTTGCTTCATTGATCTCTACGAACATGCTTCGATCGCCGCACATGTGGTTTCTTGCGCCGATTTCAAGGTACCACTTGTTTCTTTTCTCTTCAAATTAGTTTTGACACGAGAGTAGCAGAGTTTCTTCTTCTCTAACTTTTTCTTCTACAAAGTTAGCTTTCTCCACAACCTTCTTTGAGAATCTACATTCAGATGCATAATGGCGATCTTGTTGCAATTGAAGTACTTGATTTGTGACTTGTCGCACCTTGACCATGAATTTCAATTTCCACGACCTCTTGTTGCTTGTGGATTTCAACTTCTTTCTCCATTGTTGAAGTTGTTGGAGTAGTTGTTGTAACTACCTCTTCTTTCTCCTCCATGTCCTCGTCCACATCCACGTCCACGATCTTGGCCATGACCTCGTCCTCTTTGCCTCTTGTAATTCGCATAGTTTGCTTCCTTTGCGTTGAGTTGTAGTAGTTGCTTCGTAGTCTCCTTTTGTTTAGTTTTTCTCTTTTGTTTTTCTTCTTATGCTTGTAAGGAAACCATAAGTTGCTCAATAATCATGGTCTTTAAATCCTTGTTTTCTTCAATGTTGGTAACAATGAAGTCAAAACTTAGATTTAAAGTGCGAAGTATTTTCTCCATGACTTTCACCTTATTAACATCTTCACCATTTCTTTTAAGTTGATTGAGTACAGACAATACTTGAGAAAAATAATCAGAAATTGACTCAGATTCTTCCATAAATAAATGTTCAAACTCACCTCTAAGAGTTTGAAGACGAATCTTTTTCACCTGATTCACTCCTTTGTTGCAAGTTTGAAGCTTGTCCCATTCTTCTTTAGTCGTCGTTGCATTGGAAATCTTCTCAAATGTATCTTCATCCACTGATTGATAAATGAGGAAGAGAGCTTTATTGTCTCTCTTTTTTGACTCCTTCAATGTATCGTTAACACCTTGACTTAGTGAGGCTTCACCTTGCTCCTTGAAGCCTTTTTCAATGATATCCCACACATCTTGAGCTCCTAGTAACGCCTTCATCTTGATACTCCAATTGTCATAGTTGTTCTTTGTGAGCATTGCCATTTGAAAAGGGAAACCTCCATTCGCCATCTTTTGAGGACCTTCAAGCTCTGATGCCACTTTGTTGGAAATAAAGCCCTTTGTGTTTAGGGAAAGTGTGCGGAAATATCAGAGGCTTGAATAGAAACTTGATAGATAGGAGGATTATTTATGGAAGAGAGAACTTTGTATTTTGCTTGATATAACAGTGTAGAATTACATCTCTATTTATAGTACTCTCAGGAGAACTTTAGACACACTAAGTCTAGAGAGTTCTCGACTCTAGGAATTCCAAGAGCATTCTAGAAAATATTATAACCCTAAGAAATATCTAGACACTCCAAACATTACAAGAGTTTTCTAGAAACATTAACTAAAATTACCTAAGTCCAAAATAACAAAGTCCAAAAATTCAAATAATATGTTTAGACTCAAATCAAGTTTAATCTTTTAACATCCCCCCTTAAACTTGATTTATGACTCCAAGCATACTCCAAGCATATTAAGTATGGTCCGATTCTTTCTCTCCGCTACTCCATTTTGCTGTGGCGATCATGACACTATTAGTGGGCGGCGGATTCCATGATCTTCACAATATTTGTTGAACTCATTTGAAGTAAACTCTCCTCCTCGGTCAGATCTCATGCCCTTAATGGAAAGACCACTTTCTTTCTCCACAAGGGCTTTAAACTTCTTAAAGTTTTCAAACACTTCTGACTTCTCCTTCAAGAAATAAACCCACATTTTTCTGGAATAATCATCAATAAAGAGGAGAAAGTATTTACTCTTACCCTTTTTTTTAAATTGAAATCAAACCCAAATTCAATTACATTCAGCGCCCTCAAATCCATATGGTTTATGATAATGACCCTTCTGCCCTCCATAGAAGCGCACCCAGCGTTATTTTCCTGCAATAGCAACAGACTGAACAAACCGGTTGGCAGTTAGTTAAAACACAATGCAGAATGAAATGAAATGCGAAATGACCCTAATAATCTAAGGGTAAAATTTGGGGTATGACAATAAGCTCTAGCGGTTTTGTCGCTCTTGACGTTGATTCCTTTGGAGAGTTTTTTCGAAATTGCTTCTCAATTAGACATCCTTCACATAGTTAGTTTGGGTGGTTTGTATTAGGCAAGCCTCTTACCATCTCCTTCTTTGAAAAATATTCTAGACTTTCTTTAACCGTAATAGCGGTGAAAATACTTATGTCTTGCCACTTAGATTCAAAATGAATCTCCTTAGAAAATTGATTTTTCCTAACAAGGACTGAAGTTATTTTTTGTTGGTCGAGACTCAATATTTTGTATGACTTTTGTCTTGTTTGAGTTTACCTCTATGCTCTTCTTATGGATGAAAAAACCAAGAAAATCCCCTGCATGAACACAAAAAGCACATTTTAACGGGTTCATTTTAAGCCCATGATTCCTCATCTTTCAAACAATTGTCGAAGATGGTCGAGGTGACTATCCTTAGATGAAGATTTGATAACAATGTCATCAATGTACATTTGCATGAATGTTTCAAAAAAGTCATGAAATATTAATTTCATTGCTCTTTGGTAAGTAGCACCAACATTCTTTAATCCGAAAGGCATCATTACTCGTTCATATATGCCCAAGGACCCCGGGCATCAAAACGTCGTTTTTGCCACGTCTTCCTTAGAATTGAAAATATGGTTGTAACCAAAATATCCATCAAGGAGACTCAGGTATTCAAATCCAGTCGCAAAATCAATCAATATATCAATCACTGACATTTGATATTCATCTTTAGGAGTAGCAACATTAAGATCTCTGAAGTCTATGCAAATCCTAAGTGTGTCGTTTTTCTTAATAATTAGAACAATATTAACAAGCAACTTGACATACCTGGAAGGTCTGATGAACTTATTCCGAAGCAATATTTCGATCTCATCTTTGATCTTGGACATGATTATAGGTGCGAACCTTCGTGGGGTATGCTTCATTAGCATCTAGGAATTTCATCATAGTTTCAGGAAAAGCAATATTTGAATTCTTTTAGCACCTTGATTACTTCTGCTTTTAAGTGTGGGGAGATTTTGGCACTATTTTATGTCGGGTTTTTCTTCATCCCATCCCCTAACTCTATCTCTTCCAAAGGATCACGCGCCTGCATTTTCCTGGTTGAGATTAGGTCTTTCTCGAACCCCAAAGGCTCATCATCAAAAATGCAATCTAACCTTCAGCTTTCTAAAGTTGTTGTTAGGCTGGTAAAGCCAGATTTATTTTCCCAAGAGTTCTCTGACTTAATAGCTTTGATAACTAGTATTTGTTGAGATTCAACTTCCAAGGCCGCCAATATTTTGTTTTTAACCACATAGGCCGAAATCCGGGCCAATGCGTCTGACTCAATCATGATCTCCATCAAATTCAAACCATCGGTTATATCCTTTGACAACTTTGTATTCTCAGTTAAACCCGTATTTAGGGTGTAGGTTCACCATGTAACATACCTCACGCCCTTCAAAGGCATGTTTACATTGCGAAATGTTAGCCAATTTTTGGTCAAAGTTGATCTTGTCGATGTGATTGACATTTTCACTAAAAAAACTCTGACCCGCTTCGATGGTTTTGACAATCCCATCAAGCTTCCTCATGGTGATCCTCTGATGCATAGACGAGGGTACGCATCCCACTCCATGCAACAATTATCTACCTAATAGCAGATTGTAGTTTGCCTTAGTTGGCACCACCTTAAATAGTGTTTGCCTTGTGGTGGTTCCCACCACTGCGTTGACTTGTGAAGGTGAGAAAAACACTTAGAAGGGGGGTTGAATAAGGGTTCAGAAAATATTATGGAAATAAAAATAACACAATATTTTTATCCTGGTTCGTTGAACTCAACTAATCCAGTCCACCCTATCAAGAGTGATTTGCCTTTCTCCACAAGGACTTAATCCACTATATTCAAACAGATTACAGTGTCAACCACTAAGAACAACTGTCTTAGTCTTCTCAAGAAATTCTGACCACAACTTGGTCTTCTCAAGGAACCTTTTACAAATAAATGTAAACTAACAAGTGTTTAGATGCTTCTAAAAAGCTATATCACAAACTGTGATTTTTTACACTTAGTTTAAGAACAAATAAAACTATTCAGCTTTGAATGATTATATGAGAGTTGAGAATAATTTCAATGAGTTTTTCAATAGTTCGTTAGTTTTGAATAGATGTTGAAGACATCCTTTTATATTGTTGAAAGTCCAATGCTTGAAGACTGTACAAGTAGAGTAGTTGTAGCCTTTTGTCTTCACATGACTTTTCCTTTCTCAGAAGTAGAATGTTCAGAGAAATGAATTTTTCCTGAATCCTTGTGTCTATCACAAATAGGGAATAGTTCCGTTGGAGAGGACGTTGAGAATAGTACCAAGTCTATTCACGTGCTGACATCTTTTCAAACGTAAACAACATCAGATCCACTGATGTGCTTCTGGTTCTTCAGATCAGATTCAATGATATCAGAGTTGCAGCAATAATGCTTTAGCGTGAGTGATCTGATCAGAACATAATTGTTTTTCAGAGCTTCTGTACTTGCAGCGTAAAGTACATTCAGAGTCTTCTGAAACAATGCTTGAAACTCTTCATACAAAATCTTCAGCTACGCTTCAGATGCTTCTGCAGCTTCTGTTTCAGAGTCTTCTGCTGCTTCTGCTTCAGAGTCTCTTTTGGCAGCGCTCAGAGTCTTCTGATTGCTTGCATCTGATGCTTCAGAGCTTTGCGTAACTTGCTATTCATATGCATTTTGCTTCCATAATGATATTTATTTTAATATCTGAAACACAAAACACTTGAACAAAATTAGAGTATATATTTTCTTAATTCAAAATTTCATAAGAGTTATCATCAAAACATAGAGATATAGTTAAACACCAATCTGTGTTCTAACAATCTCCCCCTTTTTGATGATGACAAAACATAGGAAATTTTATTCAATAAAAAGGATAAATATATAACTCCCCCTGAGATAAAGAATCTCCCCTTGAAATGAATACTCTAATAGAAGAAAATACTTCCCTTTTTGCATGAGTATACTATTCAGATTTAGAGCCTGGTTGAAAAACTTCTGGTTAGAATATAATTTTTAGAATCAGAGCTTGATAATAGCTTGATTTGCTTTCCAGAACCAGAGCCTTGTTTACTCTTACTAATTTTCTTTCCAAGAACAGAGCCTGATTTATTTTCCATAATCAGAGCCTGGTTAACTACTAGGATCAGAGCCTGGTAATCAGAACCTGGTTTGACTTATCAGAGCCTGGTTAAACCAGGTTTGAGTAAAAGTATGGTTTGAGGATTCTCAGGGTAACTTCAATGAATTTTGTCAGATGAAACGTTATAGTTCTGAAAGACTAAAATTCAATGTTAGATATAATTTGTTATGTATGAATTTTATTTTAGTTACTATTTATATTTGAACAAACAGAATTTCTTTTTCTCCCCCTTTTTGTCATAATCAAAAAGAAAACTTTTTAAGACAGAAAAGATTAACAGAAGAAAAAAGTATAAAGCTGATAACATCAACAGAAGTAAAACAAATGATCAAACAGACATATTCATTCAGAGAGAATTAGAGTACAATCAGAACAAAACATGATTCAGAGAAAGAAGGAAAAAAATAACACTTAAAGTGCACAAACATAAGAACTAAGATAAACGTGATGCAAGAAGCTTAAGGATGTGGGTCATCTCAGAAGTAGATTCCTCTTGCTTAGCGATCCATTTCTGTATGTTGTCTGTCTTCTCATCTTGTTTTGCCATCCAAGATTTAATTTCATATTGACTAGCTTCCAGCACAACAATCTTGTCTTCTAGATCTAGATTCTCTTTCTTAACTTCAGAAGAAGTAGTATGAGCAGATTCAGATGCAGGAGTAGGAGCAGAGTCAATGACCATTGCAGATGCAGATTCTGGAGGCACAGATTCAGATGGTTAGTCAACAATCATCAGAGCTAATGGATTGGTTTCCAGAGTGACTTCAGGAGCAGATTATTCAATAGTCTCAGAAGTAGCAGTTACTACAGAAGTTGAAGGTGCATCCTCAAGAAGCAATGTTGGAGATATGTTCACATTCCATAGCATATATCTGACAACTTCAGCAAATCTGACCTTTGCGTCATCAGAGCAAATGGTCTTCAGATTAGAAGCCACAGAGTTGAATCTGGCAATGAACTTATTCTAGCATTCTTCAGAAGCTTCTAGATTAATGCTCGAGAGACATTCCTCCTTAAGAGAGTCTAAACTCATCCTTATTTCTTTCTTGAAATTAGCAAATAAGGCATCAACATCTAATCTGGATTTAGGTTTAAGGTAGGCTTCCAGAGGTGATGGTTTGGGTTGTTCAGGTGGGGGTTGTATGGTAAAGGTAGGGATAATGAACAGAGGACGAGGATAAGAAGGTAATGAAGGGTGTTAAGATGATGAAGTGAAAGCTTTGAATCTGGATGAAGATGATGTGGGAAACAAGAACTATTTGAAATTTGATGCAGAGGGAATGACATTAAAAGGAGTAGAGGTGTAGGGGATAAAAACAGAGTCTTGAGAGTGCAGAGGTTCTGATGGAATGATGTCTGGTATTTTTTTAGATAGTCTTGAAGTACAGAGGGAAGGATACTTGAAGAAATAGGTTTATGTGGAATGGTAGGGTCAGATGCTTCTATTCTGGTGTAAAAGTTTTTGAGTTTTAGACCAAATGGAAGGGGATCAGAGGGATGAGGTTTGAATGAAGCAAAGGATACAAACTCAGATGTTCTAGGTTCATAGCCACAGAGAGAGGGTGGTGAGTTTACTTCTGGTGGTAAGTCAGATTTAGATGAATGACATGAGGTGGAAGAGATATCATCCAGAGATGTCAAAGGTTGAATATCTAAAACAACAGAATCAGGTATGAAAGGTTCAGATGGTTGGATAGATTCTGGTTGTTGTTGTTCTTGTGGTGTTGGTTCTACTGGTGTTGGTTCTGTAGGTTTTGAAGTTTGTGGTTCTGGTGGGGGAATTTCAGATGATTGTGGTGCAGGTGTTTGTTTGTCAGGTGGGGAAATATTAGATGGTTGAGAATTGATAACACGAAATCATATAGATGTTTTTATGCATAATTCGACTAAAAGCTAACCGTTTTCGATCCGATTTCGGGTTATTTCCGTGTATTTGTCTGATGTTTTTGCAGGTATTCAACGATCACGTCTAAACAGGGCAACATGAAGAAAAGAAGCAATCCCAGATGAAATATGGACGAAAAAGGAGTGAAAACACAATGAAAAGCGCAGCAGACTGTTTTTGCTGATGTGACGACCGTCACAGATGCATGACGACCGTCACACGGGTGACGACCGTCACACCCTATGACGACCGTCATGCAGGCAAAAACGCCCCACTCAGATTACACGTCAAAAGAGCAGTTCCAATTCCCATTAAGTGGACCACTACTCCCTGAATTATCTGCCTCAAGGTCCATCATCCTCAGAGATAACCGTTGGAATTCCACTTCTATAAAAAGGGAAGCAGGGGACTTCAAAAAGGGAGCTGCATTCATACCACGAAGTGCTGCCGAATTTAATTTCCAGAGCAATTTACTTTCCAGCTTTTATTTGTATCCATTTCTCCTTTACATTTCCTCATTTCCATTTCCGCTCTTCTGTAATTCCTATTGTACTGTACGATCAAATTGGCACTAAAGACCAGAATCCTGCCAACATCTGTGGAGGATCTGCCCAAAGGCCAATTGGCATATTTACAGGTTTTCATTTTGATCGACTTCTGTTTTATTATAATGCAATTTATTATTTATTATTATTATTTATGTTTTGTTTTTCCCAATTCCATGTCTAGCTAAATTTAGGCAATCGATATGTAGTAATAATTCGAATGGGATTTGATAACTCTTGTTTGAAAACTTTCTTTTCACAAAGATAATCTATGGTCTAAGTGTTTAAAATTGATTCACTGAATAAACTTCGTCGCGAAAGCGAGAACTTATTTAAAAGTAGTTTTGCCACGAAAGTGGAAAATTAATTAAGATACGAACCAACAAGCGAAAGCTGCAGTAAGGTCAGATAGTAAACACTAGGCATTTGTTTTAATAACAGCGAAAGCACTTTAAAACGAATTAGAACTTAGAGATTTTCAAAAAATGATTTTAACCCCGAACGGGATACGAAAGTGCACGTTTGGCCCTTAGGATTATGATTAGCGTCAATAACCTTCGTGAGACGAGAGTCTTCAAATCTCCATTTTCTGCTTAAATAAACTGTGAAAACTATTTCATACACCAGTAATTTATCAAATCCCTGAAGAACACAATTACTACGTATCGATTCAATTGATTAAAATCTAAATAGTAATCTTAGTTCCCTTTTTAGTGACAAATCTTATTCCCTTAAACATATTCTACCTAGCTAAACATAGTAACTCCCGAGAACACTAGTTTGATTACGAGTCCCTGTGGGATCGATATCTTTTATTACTACGCGATAGACTGTGCACTTGCAGTTAGTTGTATTAGACATAGAAAGTCGCGATCAAGTTTTTGGCGCCGTTGTCGGGGACTCGTTTAGTCAATAGTGTAACCTTCTGTTACGCCGTATAGACTAGGTAAACAATTTTCATTTTTCCTTTACTAGTTCTGTCGATTGTATGCCAAGAAATCGCCCGCAAAGCGATATCGTAAAACCTTCAGTCGCAGAACTAGAACGCTTCTTACATTTAAGAAGTAGAATCATTGAGTACCAACTCAAACAACTCAAACATAACACTCCCGAACCTCTCACTCCCACTCCCAAATCAGAAGAAGAAGAACCAGAGATGGCTGAAGGACCTCCGAACAAACCGCTGAAGGCATACGCTACACCATCTCAGATGGAGCCTAGAAGTAGCATTGCTGCCCCAGCCATTACCCGAAATGATTTTGAGCTGAAACCATCATTGCTGTCGGATGTACAACAAAACCAATTCTCAGGAAACGCAACTGAGGATCCGAACGAACATCTAACGAAGTTTGTACAATACGCAGACACAGTGAAAGCAAATGGAGTAACTCCAGACGTGATAAGACTTCGTCTTTTCCCATTCTCTCTTAGACACAGAGCGTGGACATGGTTACAATCGTTACCATCCAACTCCGTTACGACGTGGGAGCGATTGAAGAACGTCTTCTTAGCGAGATATTTTCCACCAAGCAAAACTGATATGCTTAGAGCTTAAATCAACGGATTTCGACAGAAAGATACTGAATCTCTCTACGAAGCATGGGAACGATTCAAAGATATGATGAGAACATGTCCTCACCACGGTCTAGAAGACTGGGTGACAATCCATACCTTCTATAATGGGCTTCTATACAATACTAGATTGACAATAGACGCTGCCGCGGGCGGTGCACTTATGGATAAGCCATACGATGAAGCCTATCAATTAATATAAAACATGTCACAAAACCATTGCCAATGGGGAGGTGAACGCACTCCAAATGAGAAAACCTCAGCGAAAGGTGGGATGTACGAAATCAGCAGCCTTGAAAAATTCAATGCTAAAGTAGATGCTCTAGCACAAAAGATTGATAGTCTGACCGTTAGCCCCACTGCAATTGTCGCTGCAGTAACTCCAAATTGCGAGTTATGCGGAAGCACCACTCATAATGCACCCGAATGCCCATTGCTAGCCGGAATCCCGCCAGACCAGGTAAATTATGCTCAAGGAAATCCCTACGCAAATACCTACAACCCAGGTTGGCGAAATCATCCAAACTTTTCTTACAAAAGCGAAAATGCATTGCAAATGCCTACTGCTCCGCAAGGATATCAAAAACCAGCTGCTCAGAATGCACCTAGGAAATCTAACCTCGAATTGATGATGGAAAAGTTCATAGCTACTCAAGCTCAAACGAACAAAGAGTTCCTAAATCAAAACATACACACTAGCGAGCAAATTAAACAGTTGACAGGAAAAGTAGACGCTTTAGCCACCCACAACAAAATGTTAGAAACTCAGATATCACAAGTGGCTCAACAACAAGCATCTGCTGCCGCACCTGCTGGCACATTTCCTGGACAACCCGAACAGAATCCAAAAGGCCAAGCAAATGCTGTGATACTAAGAAGTGGAAAAGAATTGGACGAACCGATCAATCCGAGGACCGAAAACTCAGCCATGCAACAGAAACCAACTGAACAAGAAGAAAAGGAATCTGAGTTAGAGAAGAAGGAGGACAACGAGAAGGAGGATACCGCAAGTGAAAAACCTCAAGCACCTCCAGCGCCATATAAACCACCTATTCCTTATCCGCAAAGACTAATAAACTCTAAAACTTCAGGACAGTTTAAGAAATTTGTAGAGCTCCTTAAACAGCTGAATATTACTATTCCTTTTACAGAAGCGATAACTCAAATGCCGTCATACGCTAAATTTCTCAAAGAGATCCCGTCGAATAAGAGAAAGATCGAGGATAACGAAACAGTTACACTTACTACAGAGTGTAGCGCTATTATTCAGAACCGCATGCCTCCTAAATTAAAAGACCCAGGTAGTTTCTCCATACCCTGCGTCATAGGAAAGTTCGTAATAGACAAAGCTCTATGCGATTTAGGAGCCAGTATCAATGTTATGCCCTTATCTATATGCAAAAAGCTGAATATGGGAGACCTCAGGCCAACCAAAATGTCCGTACAATTAGCTGACAGATCAGTAAAATACCCCGTCGGAATACTGGAAAACGTTCCAGTACGCATAGGACAATTCTACATCCCAACCGACTTCATAATCATGGACATCAAGGAAGATACTGTAACCCCAATTATCTTAGGAAGACCATTCCTAGCTACATCCGGAGCTATTATAGACGTGAAGAAAGGAAGGCTAACATTCGAAGTAGGAGAAGAAAAGATAGAGTTCATTCTCACCAAGTTCTTACAAGCACCAGCAATAGACGATACCTGCTATTTAGTAGACGAAATTGACGAATGCATTAGAGAACTTGAAAACGAAGAGACCACGTATTCAGAAATAATAAAGATTCAAATACCAGATATTTCTGAAGACGATAATTGGCGTAAACCGTATAAAGACGACAGCCTAAGCGAAAGCTTAGCACTGACCCCAAATCATATGCCAGGTCCGAAGAACCCATCTTTAGAACTTAAAACACTACCCAAAAACCTCAGATATGAATTTCTAGACGATGAACGAAAAAGACCAGTGATAGTCAACGCCGACTTAGGACAACCAGAAACCGAAAAGTTATTAGAAGTCCTAAAGAAGTACCCCACCGCGTTAGGCTATAACATAAGCGATTTAAAAGGTATAAGCCCTTCGATCTGTATGCATCGAATTACAATAGAGGAAGACTCTAAAACCTCTCGAGAGCATCAGAGAAGACTGAACCCCATCCTGAGCACTGTAGTCAGAGATGAAGTAAAGAAATTACTAGATGCAGGAATCATCTATCCGATCTCCGATAGTGAATGGGTTAGCCCAGTTCACGTCGTACCAAAGAAAGGAGGAGTCACAGTAGTTAAAAACGAAAAAGGCGAATCAATAACAAAAAGAGTCGTGACTGGAAGTAGGATGTGTATTGATTATAGGAAGCTTAACAAGGCTACGCGCAAAGATCACTTCCCGCTACCCTTCATAGACCAAATGTTGGAAAGATTAGCCAAACATTCGTATTTCTGCTATCTAGATGGTTACTCAGGATTCTTCCAAATTCCCATCCATCCTGATGACCAAGAAAAGACTACATTCACCTGTCCTTATGGTACTTTTGCTTACCGCTGAATGCCGTTCGGACTCTGTAACGCTCCAGCAACCTTCCAAAGATGCATGATGGCAATCTTTGCAGATTTCATAGACGACATTATGGAAGTGTTTATGGACGATTTCTCGGTATGTGGACAAAGTTTCGAAGGATGCTTACAAAACTTAGAAATGGTACTAGAACGTTGCGTAAAAGTAAACCTCGTCCTAAATTGGGAGAAATGCCATTTTATGGTCCGACAAGGAATAGTTCTAGGACATGTCATATCAGATAGAGGGATTGAGGTAGACAAAGCTTAAATAGAGATTATAAAAGATCTCCAACCTCCAAAATCCGTACGAGAAATACGGAGTTTTCTAGGACATGCCGGCTTCTACAGAAGATTTATAAAAGACTTCTCGAAAATCACAAAACCTCTGACCGGCTTGTTGATGAAAGATGCTGAGTTCGTCTTCGACGATGACTGTTTAAAAGCATTCGAAACATTGAAATCAGCCCTTATCACCGCACCAATCATGCAACCACCCGATTGGAGACTACCGTTCGAAATCATGTGCGACGCGAGTGATTACGTTGTAGGCGCAGTTCTAGGACAAAGGAAGGACAAGAAACTCCATGCTATCTACTATGCTTGTAGAACCTTAGATCCTGCCCAAATGAACTACGCTACCACAGAAAAGGAACTTCTAGCAGTTATATTTGCGCTTGACAAATTCCGTTCTTACTTAGTAGGAGCAAAAATTATAATATACACAGACCACGCTGCCATAAGGTACCTAATAAGCAAAAAGGATGCTAAACCAAGATTATTGAGATGGATACTGTTACTACAAGAGTTTGACTTAGAAATCAAATATAAGAAAGGAACCGAGAACGTTGTTGTGGATCACTTATCCCAAATAGAAGGCATCAAACATGAACCAGTACCGATAAACGACGATTTCTCGTACGAACGTCTGATAGCCAAATTAGAAAGTGACACACCCAATGCAATCTCGGAAGATCCAGAATTCGAAAAAGTCGTAGAAGCCGTCTATGCCCAAGTCACATTACCTTGGTATGCTGACATCGTTAATTACCTCGCTGCGGGCGTGCTTCCACCAGATCTTACTTATCAGCAAAAGAAGAAATTCTTCCACGATCTGAAACACTATTATTGGGACGAACCCCTACTCTTCAAGAGAGGGCCCGACAACATATATCGTCGCTGTGTCCCAGAGGAAGAAATAGAAAATATTATTTCCCAATGCCACTCAGCACCATATGGTGGTCATGCTAGTACGTCCAAGACGTGCACTAAGATTCTCCAAGCCGGCCTATTCTGGCCTAATCTCTGGAAAGACGTTCACATCGCTGTGCAAAAGTGCGATAGATGCCAACGAACTGGCAACATCTCACGACGCGATGAAATGCCTCAGAAAGGAATCTTAGAGGTAGAAATCTTCGACGTCTGGGGAATAGATTTCATGGGACCTTTCCCTCCTTCTTTTGGAAATAACTACATACTCGTCGCTGTCGATTACGTATCTAAATGGATAGAAGCCGTAGCTGCTCCAACAAATGACACACGAGTAGTAATCAAACTCTTCAAGAACACAATCTTTCCTAGATTCGGTGTACCCAGACTCGTCATTAGTGACGGAGGATCTCACTTCATATCACGAATATTCGATAAACTTCTTTCTAGATATGGAGTCAGGCACTGAGTAGCTACACCCTATCATCCGCAAACCAGCAGACAAGTAGAGGTCTCGAACAGAGAAATAAAACAGATATTGGAAAAGACTGTCGCTACCTCGAGAAAAGATTGGTCATCGAAGCTACAAGAAGCTTTATGGGCTTATAGAACCGCATTTAAGACACCAATAGGTACTACCCCCTATAAATTAGTTTACGGTAAATCCTGCCATCTCCCTGTAGAGTTAGAACATAAGGCCTTCTGGGCCATTAAAACACTCAACTTCAACTACACCGAGGCAGGAGAAAAGCGAATCTTGAACTTACACGAGTTGGAAGAACTTCGATTAGACGCTTACGAAAATGCCCGTATCTACAAAGAACGAACTAAAAAGTGGCATGATAAACGTTCAATCAGGAAACAATTCAGTGTGGGGGACATCGTATTGCTCTTCAATTCACGATTAAAACTCTTCCCAGGAAAACTAAAATCTAGGTGGTCTGGACCCTATGAAGTGACTAAAGTACTTCAGAGTGGAGCTGTTGAAATTACCGATAAGACAAATGCACCATTTATCGTAAACGGGCAACGTCTAAAACATTACAATAAGAACGACAACAGTCCTCAAGTCAGCAATATAACATTGCTCGAGCTTCCAGCTCAGACACCCGAATAGCTTCTCACCAAGCTATCGTCAGGCTTTAGACGTTAAAAACAGCGCTTACTGGGAGGCAACCCAAAATTTCCCTTGTTATTGCATTTCATTTTTCTTTAAAATTCTACTTTGAAAAATCCAACAAAAATCCTAAAATTACTACTACTTTCTACCTTCGTTCATTTTCGTACTTTTATTCTTATTTTATTTTTTCTCTTTTGCCTTTTGTTTCTACCACTTTTCGTTTCTAAAAATCCTGACTTCAATTTCCTGTTTCAAACTTTTCAGGATTTTTAAATTCTTCAAAACATTCCTTATGTTTTCTCCGAATTACCTGCGAATATGGCCGAGTACGACTTCACAAAGGTTCACTTCCGAGGACTCGCTCAAAAGGCAAGATTTGCAGCACTGACCGAAAGAGAATTCGCCTTAACGCTGTATTATGACAAGGCTACTATGGATAAACTAGGGATCACGGATAGCATTCAATACCTGTTCAATCAACTGGGTTGGGAGAACACTGCTCTGAAAAGACGTTTCGCTACCTACAAGGATCTTACCTATGAATTCCTTAGTTCCTTCAGATATACACCCAACTATGGTTTTGGATCCAGCACAGAGTTGATTACCTTCCGATTGTTTGGAATGGACCAAACCCATAGCCGGATGTCACTAGCTAACCTTCTAGGATTCCCTAGCGGACCGCATGTGTTCATCAGTGCAGAAGATGACGATATTGATTTGCAACTCGATCACTTCTGGGGTAGAATCACAGGCGACTATCACCCTAAACCAGACAAAATGTACAATGATGACATTCATAACCCCGCCTTCAGATACTTCCATAAGATACTAGCTCACACCTTGTTTGGAAAAGAAGAAAATATTACCACAGTGTCTAAGGAAGAGTTATTCATCATGTTCTGTGCTTCTCAGGGACGGACAGTAAACGCAGTGCCTTTCATGATGAGATCCTTCAAACGCCTCACGCTGGAACCTCAGACACCTATTCTTATAGGAGGACTAGTAACAATGATTGCCCACGAGCTTGGCCTTAGATTCCATTTAAATGCCATCACTCGTTTTGGTACCATCAGACCCATGAACATACAATTCTGCTTTAACAGGCACATCTTAGGGACTATGGGACCTGGACCGTATGAGTACCTTATTAACGAAAAACCAGTACAGCTATTCACACTGCCTGATCATCTGATGACAAGCATCCACAACAAGGATAACTGGCTCTACGAATTGGATGAGCCTATGGGACCTCCTTCACCTCAGTCAACACCCCAGAACTATATGTATGACAGTGACCACATCTCTGAGGCACACGACTATATGTATTATGAGGATGCTGCCTTTGAAACTGAAGTAGACCCTATGACTCCTCCACACTACAATACTTATCCTGAGCCTATCCCTGAGGAGACCACCGACAAAATGGATACCGTGTTACTCAGATTGGACGACGTTGATAAAGCTCTCACTAATGTAAAAGCTGATATCGCAGGCATGCACAACGAACTGGTAGGTTTCATGGATCTAGTCTGCGACCAACTCGACTACTATTCACAGAAATTCGATGAGTTGAAGGCACGAAAAGATTAGTTATTAGCTCGTAGCAGTAGTTTCAGTTTAGTCTAGTCTAGTTTAGTTTCATTTAATCATTTGGATTTTTCGCATTGTTAGTTTTCATTATGTACTACATACAATTGTTTCCATTTTATGTTATTTCAATTCTAGTTTTTATTCAATTATTTTGTTTTCGCATTAATTGTTGCTTGTTGGCTGTTATATTACATCACAGTATCAATACTAAGCTTTAAAATCACCACGAGTACGCCCTCAGAGCAAAATTCTGCGTTCTGCAGATTTTGCTGCTGTGACGACCGTCACAGCCTCATGACGAGCGTCACGCGGGTGACGACCGTCACACCTTTGTGACGACCGTCACGCAGTCCAGAACTGCTATCTGATAAATCAGGGTTCGTGTTCCCTTCCACTCCCCCCATTATCACTTTCAAACTTCCAAAATTCATACTCCACTACGATTTTCGTCCTCCCCACATTGAACTATAAACTTCAACTCCAAATTCAACCTCCAAACCACCGTTCTGTCATTTTTCCCTCTCTGCCGAAAATCCCCAAAACCTCAGAAACCTCTCCATCTTCAACAATGGCCGGAAACGCAGATGTCAGCAACATTTCCTTCCCTGAGGGCGAGTTAGGCGACAGACAACGAGCACAGTACATTGCATTTCATCAGAGGTCACTCCAGCCAACTCACTACCCGCACCTTCCATCGCTTACGGAGCTCGGACTCCTTGAAGGTGTAACCTGGATGCTTCAACGAGCAGGCATCTGGAACCTCTGCACCAACCTCCAGCCGACCTACGAACAACTCACTCTTGAGTTCTTGAGTTCGTTCACGTACGTCACCAGCAGCGGCGATCTCAACCAGCACACAGGTGCCGCTTGCTTCCGGATGTTTGGCGTCAACTACCAGGTGAATCAGAATCAGATCGCCAGCATCCTACAGCTACCCCGCGGCGACAACGCTCATTGCCGCATCACTAATCAGTTCCAGCACGAAGCCTTCGCGCTGTGGTATCAGTTGACCGGCCTAAACGCCGATGGTTGGGACTCCCTGCACGCCACTCACATCCATAACCCAGCCATCAGGTACTTTCACAGAGCGTTGAGTAACACTATCTTCGCCAGAGACAACAACCACAAAGTGAACTCCAAGGAGCTCTTCTTTCTTCATTGCGTCTTCAACAATGAACCCGTCAACGCTGCCCCGTTTCTGCTGGCTCACATTCAGGCCAACTGCAACCGTGGCTCGAAGCCATTCTACTTTGGCGGGATTGTCACGGCTATTGCACTTGGGCTGAACCTTGGCGATTACCTTCAGCACCTCCATTCCATCCCCTCGGTGTTCCTTGACACCGACCACTGCAGGGCCTCCCATCTCATCCGCTCCCGAGCTGACGGGAAATACCATCCGGTTGTGCGTGGCAAGACCGTCAGAAGCATCATCCTTCCGTCCCGCACCCGCATCCATCCAGAGGACCGTACCAACTGATTGTTCGACCTCACTGCCCCTCCTGCTGCCGCTGTTCCCACTCAGGATACCACTCATGATTCCGACGATGAAATCCAAGCTGAGTTGGACAGGTCCGAGCAGCCAGAGGCATCACAGCCTCCTCCTCCAGTAGGTACATCTTCTCGCCGCCGCCGTCACCATCCCGTGCCCGACTACACCGAAGAGGACCTCCGTCGCTCCCTAGACCAGCAGGCACATATACTCACGATGCTGCAGCAGCAGAATCAGCGAGCTGACCAGTTCGAGGCTTGGCACCGCACTCAAATGCAACAACTTCACACCGGCCAAGCTACGATCACTGAGAGCCTAGCGAATCTGACCCTGCAGGTCGAAGGACTCCGAGACACGGTCTACCACACCGGAGCCATGAGCTATGAGGACAGAGTAGCCCTTGCTAGAGCCAGAGGACGCCAGCGTGGACGTGACAGAGGCCGAGACTAGATTCCCCTTTATTTTTCCTTCATTGTTTACTATATTTTGTATTTTCATTTTCAGTTGTATCTCCCTCTGTCGCTTGCGCGAAAATAAGGTGCCGGCATGACAGAAGAGTCGCCACCTTTCGTTATTTGTCCCTCAGAGCGGGAAAGGAAACGATCGGAAAAACCTGACGAATAAGGGTAAGCCAAGGTCGTCGCAACCATTGTCTGGGTTCGGGAGTCGGTTACGCAAGGGGAAGGTATTAGCACCCCTCACGTCCGTCGTACTCGACGGGATCCACGCTTTTTTGTTTACTTGGACGGGTTGGTTATAATCTATCTACCTATCGAGGCTGACTGAAAAAGAAAAAAAGAAAAGAAAAATGACTCGGCAAAGCGTCGCACTTTATGCCTACGTATTCCCGTCTGGAACGAGAAATCAGAGTCAACGTAGTTCGGCTAACTACGGGGGAAGACGGGGAAGGTTGCTCGCTAGGACGTCGCGTCCTATGCCTACGTACTTTCATCTGGTATGAAAGATCAGAGCAAACGTAGTTCGGGAAACTACGGGTTATCTCCTGAAAGAAGTGTTTTTTATTGTGTTTGCGATTTCAACCGCACTAGAGACTATGACCTGAGAGGGAATGCGTCGCATGTCACCCAAAGGGTACCATACTAAACATCCATCCTCAGATGGCTTAAGGCTCGTAACGTACGAAAGAAATCATTCATGATTACTGTATCTTAAACTGCTTCGAGATGAGAAGAGAACAGGCCCAACTAGGAGGGAGACTATCAAGTCCTACTGTTATCATGCCATGGATTCATCCTATGGTTGAGGTTTGAACAGGGAACTCCTAGATGTTGTCATGCATAAGTTTCAGCCTAAAAGTCTATCATCAAATCCTCATCAGAGGAAATGAGAGTCCTAAGGGATCATATCAATGATACACCAAAACAGACAAAAGCATCAGCTTTAACAGTAAAATGCATGCAATGCAAGTGAGGGAGGAAATATGTGTGGGGCTTCAGCCTCCACAAGCTCGTCTCGACCTCAAGCCAGTCATGAAATAACAGTAATCATACTGAAGATAAACAACATGCTATCAAGCAATGATCAGGTAAAAGAAATGAAGTGCCATCAGGCAAACAAACCACATGAGAAAGAAAGAATCTACTCTCTAATCCTAACCCTAACACAGAATCTGAATCAAAATGAAAGCAAAGCCCTAAAGCAAAACTTAACCAAAAGAGAAAACAATCCCAATCTTCAAGCTTCAAAACAAGCTTACCAAAGAAAGGGAGCTAAGTAAGCAGACTCATAGTGTCTTCCTCAGGAAAGCACTAGGAGGTGTATACTCAGGAGTCATATCCTATGTGGCTCAACCACTGTGATCAGTTTACATTCCTCCTCAGGAGAAATTAAACTCACAAGCAGGCTCCAACATCACTGGATATTTAGGAAATCCTATCTGAACTAGTGGAACTAAATGAACAGACTCATAGTACCTTCCTCAGGAAAGTACTAGGAGGCTTCCACTTAGGAGTTGTATCCTATGTGGCTCAACAACTGTGATCAGTTTACATTCCTCCTTAGGAGAAATTAAACTCACAAGTTGGCTCCAACATCATTGGATACTTGAGAAATCCTAGATAAACTAAGGGAACTAAGTGAATAGACCCATAGGACCTTCCTCAGGAAAGTACTAAGAGGCTTCCACTTAGGAGTTGCATCCCATGTGGCTCAACAACAGGTGATCAGTTTACATTCCTCCTCAGGAGAAATTAAACTCACAAGTTGGCTCCAACATCATTGGATACTTAAGAAAGAGGTGAGAAGAAAGAATGAAAGTCATTCATAGTGCCTTCCTCAGGAAAGTACCATGAACTTCCTCCAAACTTCAGGATCTCAAACCTCACAGACAGGGAACAAGCCAAGCTCTGGGTCTCTGAGTCTTGATCTACAATCTTCTCTTCATCATGCTCTCCAACAAGATCTTCAAGACAACACAAGCCCCACAACAAACTCCCCAAAATAAACCCCAGAGATGAACAGATAACCACAGCACAGACAAAATTACCAGGCAACTTCAGAAAATACCTAAAAATACTAAACCAAGGGGGAAAAATCTAACAATTATTCACAAGGGCCTACAACGTCTACCCATAACATCCACATATGCCCCTACCCAAAAATCTAGACAAAACTATTTGAAGAAAATGAATTTCCTCACCTATGCACAACCTAAACCCTAATTAGACTATCCTAGGTTCAATTCAACTAAACTAATCAAATTTTAATCTAAAAATCTAGAAATAAATCCTATGGGGAACTATGATTCAATATCTAATTACACAAAAAAGAAAGGATTAAAAAGACTAAAGGAAGGTCCTAAAAGAAAATCTACAAAATCATATACAAAATTAAACATATTAAAAAGCTATTTAAAAGAAAATTCTATTAAAAATATGAAAAGAAAATAAAATGGACATTTTATTTATTTATAATTTTCTAGACAGATTTATTAACACATGAAAAAAACAAGAATTGAAAAATATTAAATTCTCTATTTTTTATGAATTTTTAAAGAACAAGAAAAATATTAAAAGAATAAAAATAAAAGAAACAATTAAAGGGGAGGGGGGTGGAAATAGTAATACGCGCTAGTTATTATACAAAATGGGCTGAATGGGGTGGGGTGCGAATAGAAGCGGACTCAGCCCAGGCGCTACTACTAATTGAAACGACCGCGTTTCAGGTTTCAAATTTTCCCTCCGTTCGTTATTCAATCCGAGCCGTTGGATGACTGGAATTAGTCAAAATCTGGGGACTAATCCAACGATGGACAGCCATCGTCCCAAACGAAATCCTAGGGTTTTGCAGAACCTCACTCCATGCACTAATCTCTCCTCCCCTCGTTCTCTCTCTACAGGTCACGATTTTCAAAAGTTCAAAAGGGAAAAATGATCTACTCACTGGGAGGAACAAGACCATGCGTACACTTTTTCTTTATTCTCTCTAGATAATCCTAACAGAAGCCTGCAAGGTCGCGGTTCAAACATATTCACCTGATGTCAACTTTCATTAACCTTGAATCTAATGGCATACAGTTACTCTACATGTCTCCCTAACTATTCTAAACCAAATCTTGATAACTAAAACTAACAAACCAGTCATTTCTTGGAGATCTAAGATTCTTGGCTCTGTTGTGAATTGCCATGGAATGAGCTATACTTCTTAGGATTTCATCATCTACCCTAGTACATTGATTCTAAACCTATAAAACTAATCAAGACTGTATAATTTAAGAGAATGGTGATGAAAAAGAACCTGTCAAGAGGTTATGGTAGAGACTCGTGTGGATGCTTTCAAGCCTTGGAACTTCTTCCAAAGGATCCTTGGATGATCAATGACCTTCTGTTTGCACTTGTGATGAAGGAGAAGGTATGCAATGGAAGGAAACCAGAATTGCTTCAACTTGAAGAAACCTCTTCAATGGATGCTTCTCTCTTTCTCTCCCCTCTGAATTCTCTTGCTATCACCAACCCCAATCACACTCTAATGCACTCTTCTTATAATGATCATTAGACACTTCTAGATTCATCTAGAATATGGTGGAAAGTTCTTGAAAATCTCATGTGGGGACAAGTTGAAAATCTCACATCTCATGCCTTATGCCTTGCAATGTGGTCTTAAAATATCTTTACATGAGATATTGAGAAGGAGTGCACAATTACAAGCCTTGGTTTTGCCTTGTGTTAAGATTTCTCAAGTTGCCTTCTTTTTCAAGTAACAAGTTTTCAAAGCAACCCACATTTTAAAGCCTTAAATCAAAATTCTATTTGAACCAATGTTCTCAAAATGATGTTTCCAATCAAAATGATATATTGGATGACCTATTTTGGATTTGTGGATCTTCCAAACCAATTTCCAATTTCAACTTTTCAAACTTATAAGCCATTTTTAGTTCATTTTTGACCAATCATGCAAATCCATGCTATGAGCTTTTCCAACAATTCATGACCTTCTTTCTAGACTTAAAATCACATTTTGAACAACTTTCATGTTTTGAGTTTTTCCATTTGAGGCTTGGAAATAGGAGATATAGCCTTTGCTTAAAATGACCTATAACTGACAAATGACCAAAATACCCCTATCTTGTTCAAACCATAAGTTGAGTTCCACAAATCCTATCAAGGACTTCTACCACTCAAATTAAAGCTAAGAAGATGCCCTTCAACATTCATGTTGACCAAGAGATCATAGAAATCATCCTACTAGGGCAAAAGTTGTCTGCAAGTTGGGTGACTTTCAAGGACCCAGATTCACACACCTCTGCTGACCTGTAATTTGTCAAAACCATAACTTGAGCTCTGCAACTCCTGTCAAGGACTTCCACCACTCAAATTAAAGCTAAGAACAAGCTATACAACATTCATGTTGTGGGGAAGATGAGATATCAATCACATCTAGAGCTAAAACTGCCTGGAAAATAGGGATCAAATTAGGGTTTTTTCACTGACAATCCTCAGAAACCCTAACTCAAAACTTCTCAAACTCCTCAATCATGAGGAGTTGGTCTAGGAATCACCTTTACAACATCTCTATGCATCATTCCATGATCTCATGGCCCTTTGGATTAAGTCTCAACCTTCTCCAAATTTTCAGTTACCCTAGGGTTGACCCAGTCAAAACCCTAATTCTACCATTCATGGTTGAATCTTCTGAACTCTTGCACAATGACTTCTCTGGGCTTCATGATGGCTATCAAGACATCTCATAGGCTTTCTCAAAACATCAAGTTCATTATCAAAGTCTCAGAATCATCTGAGGAGCACCCACAACTCTCAAGCTATGAAGCACACAACCCTGGTTTCAATCCACTTCCTCTGGGGATCTCTTGAACTGACTGATGAAGGTATCAACTTTCAAACACTAGATGGATAAATAATTGTTGGTCAAATTTTGGGGTGCAACACCCTCTCACATGCTTCAAGAATCAGTGAGGACACTGATCGAGATAGTGTGGGAGCGGAGCCTTATTTCCACTGTACTCTGAACTTCCCTTATTTCCTTTATTTCTATTTCACTGCACTTTGAATTTAAGTAATATCTATTTTACACTTTCTATTTCTAGCAAATAAAGCTCGTCTATATATTTTTCACGTTACGCAAACCATCCCCACATTATTCAACGTAAACAAAAACTTTCATTTGTTCCTCAAAAGCAAAAGCATCACGAGAATGCACCTGAGTTCAAAACAAGTTTTGAAACTCCGAGGAAACGACAGTTCTAACAAAACCAGTATCGTCCAGACACCATAGATCTCTAGTTTATGCGAGTCGGTTTCACCACCTACGTGTACCAAAGTCTCAAGTGTCTACGCAAACTCAACCCCAAGTAGTTTATACTAGCAGTCAGCACCATCCTAAAAACACTTCTAAGCGAGCGACCGATGCAAATAAGTGTATGATCTCCAAAAAGATGAAAAATCATGAAAAGAGAGCTAAAAAGCCCAAGAATATAAGATACGTTTCCTTCTAAGTTAGGTGCTCCTCACCCGAGCATTTAGCCCAACGGCACGAAAAACTCGTTGAAAATCAATGACATAGAATTATGATCAATGAAGAAGATCAAAAACAAAAACGAGATCATATTCACTAACAGGTCGACTTGCCATGAAAGTGTGCGGACAACGGGCTTAATGTGATTGCGCTAGAACAAACAGGGTGAACTTGCCGCGAGAACCTTGACACCAAGATACAGTAGCATGACTGAGACCGATTTGTATAAAAAGGAGACCTCCGGAGACTCATAGTCCAGTGTCGTCATGATACTCGTCTTGTTCCTACCAAGAATCCCGACTTTTCCAAACTCTGCGAACGAAGAAGCAGCCTCGTGCTTGCCGACTTTTCCACGTTTTACTTGAGGACAAGCAAAGATTCAAGCTTAGGGGAGTTTGATAACACGAAATCATATAGATGTTTTTATGCATAATTCGACTAAAAGCTAACCTTTTTCGATCCGATTTCGGGTTATTTCCGTGTATTTGTCTGATGTTTTTGCAGGTATTCAACGATCACGTCTAAACAGGGCAACATGAAGAAAAGAAGCAATCCCAGATGAAATATGGACGAAAAAGGAGTGAAAACACAATGAAAAGCGCAACAGACTGTTTTTGCTAATGTGACGACCGTCACAGATGCATGACAACCGTCACACGGGTGACGACCGTCACACCCTGTGACGACCGTCATGCAGGCAAAAACGCCCCACTCAGATTACACGTCAAAAGAGCAGTTCCAATTCCCATTAAGTGGATCACTACTCCCTGAATTATCTGCCTCAAGGTCCATCATCCTCAGAGATAACCGTTGGAATTCCACTTCTATAAAAAGGGAAGCAAGGGACTTCAAAAAGGGAGCTGCATTCATACCACGAAGTGCTGCCGAATTTAATTTCCAGAGCAATTTACTTTCCAGCTTTTATTTGTATCCATTTCTCCTTTACATTTCCTCATTTCCATTTCCTCTCTTCTGTAATTCCTATTGTACTGTACGATCAAATTGGCACTAAAGACCAGAATCCTGCCAACATCTGTGGAGGATCTGCCCAAAGGCCAATTGGCATATTTACAGGTTTTCATTTTGATCGACTTCTGTTTTATTATAATGCAATTTATTATTTATTATTATTATTTATGTTTTGTTTTTCCCAATTCCATGTCTAGCTAAATTTAGGCAATCGATATGTAGTAATAATTCGAATGGGATTTGATAACTCTTGTTTGAAAACTTTCTTTTCACAAAAATAATCTATGGTCTAAGTGTTTAAAATTGATTCACTGAATAAACTTCGTCGCGAAAGCGAGAACTTATTTAAAAGTAGTTTTGCCACGAAAGTGGGAAATTAATTAAGATACGAACCAACAAGCGAAAGCTGCGGTAAGGTCAGATAGTAAACACTAGGCATTTGTTTTAATAACAGCGAAAGCACTTTAAAACGAATTAGAACTTAGAGATTTCCAAAAAATGATTTTAACCCCGAATGGGATACGAAAGTGCACGTTTGGCCCTTAGGATTATGATTAGCGTCAATAACCTTCGTGAGACGAGAGTCTTCAAATCTCCATTTTCTGCTTAAATAAACTGTGAAAACTATTTCATACACCAGTAATTTATCAAATCCCTGAAGAACACAATTACTACGTATCGATTCAATTGATTAAAATCTAAATAGTAATCTTAGTTCCCTTTTTAGTGACAAATCTTATTCCCTTAAACATATTCTACCTAGCTAAACATAGTAACTCCCGAGAACACTAGTTTGATTACGAGTCCCTGTGGGATCGATATCTTTTATTACTACGTGATAGACTGTGCACTTGCAGTTAGTTGTATTAGACATAGAAAGTCGCGATCAAGAATATGTTGGTTCAGAGTTATACTTTTCAGATGGAGTTGCTTGAGGTTGGGGTACAGAGGGAGCTGTTACATAAGGTTTCTTAGGTTTAGAAACACGAGGAGGAGAAGGTGAAGGTGATGGTAAAGGTTCATGGAGAGTTTGGTCAGATGTTAATACCTCTTTGACAGTTTCAAGAATAGAATCTAAACTTGCCTCTGGAGGATTGACCTTTTGCTTCTTGACCCTTTTAGGCTTGACAGCATCAGTTTCACCAGTAGCCTTCCTCTTGGGTTTAGAAGATCCTTCTTCAGCAACCTTTCTCTTCTTCTTGTGTCTGGCCTCATACAAATCTGGAGCAGGTTCACCTGCCTTCTGAACCAGATTTGCTAGCAGAGGAGTTCCATCCTTCAAACACTCTGCAATGTAATTCAGAATAATCTCCCTTGGTTCATTAGCAAAGAACATGGGAAAATTATCAACTGGAATCCTTCTTTGAGTGACCTCTTCAGAGTTTATTTTCTTGGGTGCAGAAGTAACTTCTTCTACAACTTTCATCCTCTGAATACTCTTCCCATTCAGAGGTTTTCCTACTGTAGAAGCTAACTCTTCCTTCAATCCAGCTTCTACCAGATGACCAACAAGACCATTCTCAGTCAGAATGTCGGAGATAAGTCTTCCCATTGGAATCCAGCTCCTCAGCTTTTGATGTTTGGTTCTGGCCTCTTCCCTTGATTGTTTAACGTGTGTCCACAAATGATTAAACAAAAGATATAGCAGATCCACCTTTGTGCTCTGACTCACACAATACATGAAGTATAGCTGATCAGTGTTAACATAGTCTGGAGAATTGGAAGATTTTCTGTGATGAATGCAACTCATGAAAATCTTAGCCCAGATCCTGTAAACTGGCTTCAAATCCTTAACCTTGTTAGAAGCTTCTCCAGATGAGAAAACTTCTCTATACACATCAGACATATTCACACGCCCAGCTGGCATATTGGTGACACCATCAGTTTCCTCATACCCTATGAGTTTTCTTATCAAATCTTTAGTAATAACAATTTCTTTACCCAGAACATAAGAAACTATGAACTTAGGGCAAGTAGAAGCATGTATCCAGAATTCCTTTACCAGACAAGGATAAACTGGTCCCATCAGCCTATCAAAAAATTTGGTCCAACACTGTGCATCAACAATGGGACGAAGATCATACCCATTTTCAGCAAACAATTCAAAGTTAACAATGGATTCACACAAGACTTCCAACTTGTCAACTGGTGTGAGTAAAGTTCTAATGGGTTCCTTGAAGGCAACAACACCCATATTTGAAGAATAAACAGCATCCATTGAATATTGAAACTGAGCAGACGTTGATGATGAAGTGGCCATTGATGTTCTTGAAGATTTAGGGTTACTGAGATGTTTGGGTTTGGGAGAGAGATGGAAACAATGAAACAAGAAGAAATGCATACAAGGTGTTCGTGAGAGTGAAAAGTGTGAAAAGTGTAAAGTTATGGTGTTTATAGAAGAAATTAGGGCACACAAGAGTCACACGTTCAACACGCTTGCACTTAGCATTTAATGAAAAGAATATAATCATTTCAAGCAATTAATGATTCGGACAATTGGGGGGAAAACGAGAAACTCAAAATTCAAAAACAGTACCTCAAACGTCAATTCAGTATTGTGCACTCCACCTTTTCAGATTCAGAGTTACACGTGTTTGCTTGCATGTGCTTCTGAAACTTCTTTGAGAAATGAAACGTTAGTCAATGTTCAGATCCTCTGAGGCTTGTTAGTTCAGATTTGCACACAATAAATTAAATAATAAACAATAAATGAATAGATGTAATACTTCAGAGTTAAAACATTTTCATCTGAGAAAATTTTCTTCTGATAAACATTTTATTCTGGACAGAAATCCATACTTATATTTTTCAGAATAAATTTAAATCTATCTTCAGCAAGGGGTTTTGTAAATATATCAGCCCATTGATGATCTGTGTCAACAAAGTTCAAACTGATAACTCCCATCTGAACATAGTCTCTGATGAAGTGATGTTTTATCTTTATATGTTTTGCCTTAGAATGTAAAATAGGATTTTTAGACAAACATATAGCAGAAGTATTATCATAGAAGATTGAAATGTTACTCTCATGGATCTGATAGTCTTCTAGCTGACTCTTCATCCAGAGCATCTGAGTGCTACAACCAGCAACATCAATGTATTCTGCTTCTGTTGTTGAAAGCGCAATAGTGGGTTGCTTCTTGCTGAACCAAGAGATCAGATGACTTCCAAGAAATTGGCAGCTTCCAGAAGTACTTTTTTCTTTCAACTCTGTCTCAAGCGTAATCAGCATCACAGAATCCAACTAATTTATAATCATCAGATCTTCTGTAACACAAACCCACATTATTAGTACCTTTCAGATACCTTAGAATCCTCTTAACAACTGTTAAGTGAGATTCTCTAGGATCTGAGTGGAATCTAGCACACAGACAAACACTGAATAGAATATCAGGTCTAGAAGTAGTCAAATACAGAAGAGATCCAATCATACCTCTGAAAAGCTTTTGATCTACTTTCTTACTAACCTCTTCCTTACCAAGAGTTCTTGTAGGATGCATTGGAGTTTTGGCCAACTTCCTTTCAGTCATATTAAACTTCTTCAGAAGCTCCTTCACATACTTAGTCTGATGTATGTTGGTGCCTTCTGGAGTTTGATTGACTTGGATTCCCAAAAAGAATCTGAGTTCTCCCATCATGCTCATCTCAAATTCAGCCTGCATAGAAAGAGCAAACTCCTTTCCCAACGTAACATTGGTAGATCCAAATATAATATCATCTACATAAATTTGACAAATTAACAAATCTTTCTTAAATGATTTACAGAAGAGAGTTGTGTGCACTTTGCCTCTGATAAAATTCTTTTCCAAAAGAAAATTACTTAGCCTCTCATACCAAGCTCTGGGAGCTTGTTTTAAACCATAGAGTGATTTTTTAAGTTTGAAAACATGTTCTGGAAATTTATCATTTTCAAAGCCAGGAGGTTGGTGAACATTTAAGAAGGAACTCTTAACATCCATCTGATAAAGAGTGATGTTATTTTGTGCAGCAAAAGAAATGAGTAGGCGTATAGACTCTAACCTGGCCACAAGAGCATAAGTCTCTGTGTAGTCAATTCCTTCTTGCTGACTATACCCTTGATCAACTAGCCTTGTTTTGTTCCTTACAACTTCTCCTTGCTCATTCAATTTGTTTCTGAAGACCCATTTAGTTCCAATAATATTGAATCCTTTTGGTCTTGGTACCAGATCCCAAACGTCATTTCTGGTGAATTGATTTATCTCTTCTTGCATAGCGAGTATCCACTCATTATCATTCAGAGCTTCATCAGCAGAAGTTGGTTTAATGATAGACACCAACCCAAAAAGTGACGTTGTAGATGATCTGAGGAAAGACCTTGTTCTTATAGGGTCATCCTTCTTTCCAATTATCACATCCTCTGGATGCGAGGCCTTGATTCTGGATGATGATCCCTTAACATTTGGTTCTTCAGAAATATTTAAATTGTTCATCTGGGCAGCCAATGGAGTTGCATCTGGCGTTGCTTCTGGTTCTTTCACTTAAGCCTTTTCTGCCTTTGAGACTTCAGAGTCTGTGAGACTGACTTCTCTATCTGCAAAATTATCAAGTTGCTTTGGCTTTTGATTGCCAAGATTATCATCAAATCTAACATGTATTAATTCCTCCACAATCTGTATCTCAGTATTGTATACTCTGTAGCCTTTAGAGCGTCCAAAATACCCAAGCATGAAACACTTTTGTGCTTTAGAATCAAACTTGTTCAGATTCTCTTTAGTATTCAACATAAAACATACACATCCAAAAGGATGAAAATAAGAAATGTTGGGCTTTCTATTCCTCCATAATTCATAGGGAGTCTTCTCTAGAAGAGGTCTTACAGACACTCTGTTCTGAATATAACAAGTTGTGTTTATTGCTTCTGCCCAAAAATGTTTTACCAAATTAGTCTCGTTGATCATGGTTCTGGCCATTTCTTGCAATGTTCTATTTTTTCTCTCTACAACTCCATTCTGTTGTGGAGTTTTAGAGCAGGAGAAATCATGTGCAATGCCATTTTCATTAAAATATTTTTCAAAATATTTGTTTTCAAATTCACCTCCATGATCACTTCTGACTTTAACAATTTTAAAATCTTTTTCATTCTGGACTTGTTTGCAGAAGTCAAAGAACACAGAATGTGACTCATCCTTGTGTTTTAGGAATTTCACCCACGTCCATCTGTTGTAGTCATCAACAATGACTAATCCATACTTCTTGCCTCTGATGGATGCAGTTTTCACTGGTCCAAACAGATCAATATGAAGTAACTCTAATGGTCTTGAGGTTGAAACAACATTTTTAGTTTTAAAAGAAGATTTTGAAAATTTTCCTTTTTGACATGCTTCACAAAGAGCATCTGAGTTGAACTTCAACTGAGGAAGTCCTCTGACCAGATTGAGTTTATTCATCTGAGATATACGTCATACTAATATGCCTCAATCTTCTGTGCCATACCCATTGCTCATCATTAACAGACAGAAGGCCTTTTATGTTATGAACCTTAAGTTCTGAAAGATTGATTTTATAAATGTTGTTCTTCCACTTTCCATTAAATAGGATTGAGCCATCCTTTTGACTGACAACCTTGCAATATTTTTGATTGATGATTATGTCATAACCATTGTCACTTAATTGACTTATGGACAATAAGTTATGTGTTAATCCTTCAACTAGTAAGACATTAGAAATGGAAGGAAGATTACCATTGCCAATAGTTCCAGAGCCAACTATCTTGCCTCTCTGGTTCCTTCCAAACTTGACGTCTCCTCCAGATCTAAGTTCCAGGCTTTGGAACATAGACCTTTTTCCCGTCATGTGACGCGAGCAGCCAGAGTCCAGGTACCAAGATTGGTGTTTTGACTTTGCTGCTAAAGATGTATGCAACAAATATTATTTTGTCTTTAGGTACTCAGATCTTTTAGGGTTAGTTGTCTTAAAGTTTTGTCTGAACTTCTGTCTTCTGACAGCAGGTTTATTCTGACTAACTTTAGGTTTAAACATAGAAATGTTCTGACCAGAACGTGTGTGTTTAATATCATTAAGATGACCAAACTTAAAAGTAGAATACAGAGGAGTATGCTTAATGATTAGTTTATCAATAGATATTGGATTCAAAGCTTTCTCAGAAGAAGATTCATATCCAATACCCTTCCTGTTATTTCTGCTTACACCATAGATCATTGAAGCCATCTTGCTTTTCTCTAGGCTTCATGCCAGAAATCTCTGAAAACTATAGTCATATTCTTCTAAAATGTTTTTAGATTTTGACTTAGTTTTAACTTCAGAATCTTGTTGAGCTTTTTCTAATTCATTTTTAATTTTCAAATTGTTTGCTTTGAGATCAGCAACCTCTGATTTCAGAAGATCATTCTCAGATACAAGATTACTTTCAAGCTTCTTGTACTTGAGCTTAATCTTACTATAGTTTTCTAACATTTCTGATAAACTCTCAATAAGCTCTGCTCTAGAAAGTTCAAAAAATACCTCCTCAAAATCTGATTTTGATTCTGATTCTGATCCAGATGTTTCTACATGGTCTTCTACGTCAGCCATGAGTGCCATGTTTGCACATTCCTCATCTGAGTCTGATGAAGATCCAGATGCATCTGAATCATCCCAGGTTTCCATCAAAACTTTCTTTTTATGATCAGACTTCCTTCTTGGCTTCTCCTTCTGAAGCTTTGGGCATTCATTCTTGTAGTGCCCAGGTTCCTTGCATTCATAGCAGACAACCTCTTTCTTTCCAGATCTTTTGTGTCCAGAAGACTCTTTACGTTGATCTGGTTTCTTAAAGTTCTTGAACTTCCTCTGTTTATGCTTCCAGAGTTTGTTGATCCTTCTGGACAACAGGGACAATTCATCTTCTTCTTCAGAAGAAGATTCTTCAAAAATTTCTTCTAAAACCTGCAAAGCTTTGGCAGATTTGTTAGACTTTAAAGTAACAGACTTACCTTTTTTCTGGGGTTCTTCTTCTTCTAGTTCAATCTCATGACTCCTCATAGAACTGATCAGTTCCTCCAACGTGATCTTGTTCAGATCCTTAGCTAGCTTCAGAGCAGTGACCATTGGTCTCCATATGATTGACAAACTTCTGATGATCTTCTTAACATGATCTGCAGTGGAGTAACCCTTGTCCAGAACTTTCAAGCCAGCTGTGAGAATCTGGAATCTAGAGAACATAACTTCTACAGATTCTGATTCCTCCATTTTGAAGGCTTCATATTTCTAGATCAGCGCCAGAGCCTTGGTCTCCTTGACTTGAGAATTCCCTTCATGAGTCATCTTCAAAGATTCAAACATACCAAATGTTGTTTCTCTGTTAGTAATCTTCTCATACTCAGTATGAGATATAACATTTAGTAGTATGGTTCTTGCTTTATGATGATTCCTGAATTCTTTCTTCTGAGCTTCAGTCATAGATTTTCTATCAATCTTTTTGCCATCCCCATCAGTGGAGTGAACATAGCCATCAATGACTAAATCCCAAAGGTCAGCATCATATCCTAGAAAGAAAATTTCAATCCTGTCTATCTAGTAGTCAAACTTCTCCCCATCAAACATAGGGGGTTTAGTGATGATTTTATCTCTGTTCTCATATCTATTGTTGTTGGATGTTGGAGCTTCAGCCATAATGTATCAACAAAAATATATCAAGAGTTTTCTCAACTGGATCTTTTCTGTTCACGGTGAAGTGATAGCACTAACAGAACCGGAGCTCTGATGCCAACTGAAGGTGAGAAAAACACTTAGAAGGGGGGTTGAATAAGGGTTTAGAAAATATTATGGCAATAAAAACAACACCATATTTTTATCCTGGTTCGTTGAACTCAACTAATCCAGTCTGTCATACCCTAAATTTGTCCTACCCTCGTGTTTTCTTGTACTTGACATTTGTGTGATCATCTGGCTTCTAGCCATGATTTTATAAATCTAGGTCATCGATGCCTTGTGGCTATAGGCTCTTGTAGGGAGGTGTGTCCTCAGTCTCATCAATTTCTCAATTTATGTAGCTGGTCAACTTCAAGGCATAATCGATTGGTTAATGATTGTAAACCAGGTCTAAAAAAAAAGAAGGTCTAGATTGGTGGGTCATTTTTGTTAGGCCATGAGCATGTTAAGTAATATGTCAGCAATGTGATCCAACTGCATTTCAAGCCAAGGTCTTGTACGAAGATTTCATTACAAAGCGGTAGTGGTAATTCATTTTTTTGTTATCTTCATTTGTTTGGACTAAGTGACCAAGATGTTTCTTGAGAATACAAAATCTTAATGCAAATCACATTTTGGAAATGATTTCTCCATGGAACTCATTTATCCCCAAGACAAATTCAATTAGTTCTATCCATATGGACACCCCTTTTAGGATAATGTCAAGGGAGAAACTGATATGTGATAATGGATATTCAATGCAAAGAGATAATGTTAACACCAATTGAGTTGTAAGGGAACACGTTCAGGTTCACGTATGTTGCCGGGATTTGTCAAGGTTATTGCAATCGCTCAAGTGATGATGATAAAATAATAAGTGGATCACTTAAAGTTGTGAATTATATTGTTAGATTAGCAACACAATGGGATTTTGATGTTCACATTTGCAATTGAGTGAGGTCATTTTGATTCACTATAATTCCTGTTCTAACTCATAAATGCCAAACTTACAAAATATTGTCACAAGGTTTGATTGATTTGGAAATTAAAACCTGAAGTCACAAAAATAAACAGGTTGCTTCATAAATGAAAAGAGCTGATACAAGGAATTCAAGTAATGTTACATGGTACAAATAACAAGTGTTCTACAAAATTCTGTTCATGGGCATATGTCACATGCTTTCGAAAATAATTTGAAGCCATGCAAGAAATTATCATCTACTTCATTCATGGGTGTCGCGAACTGTGTTCAAAGCTAAGCGGTGCCGATTACGGTTGTCACTACTCTTGCCCACATCAAGGTCGTTCTGCATCATGGTCTCTAGTATTCTCCAAAAACTCCATCTCATGAATTGCAAAAGGACATCGTACATCACAAAAAGAGCCTGCGCTCAAAGAAGAAAAAGGAGAATGAGATTTGCAAAGCAACAAGTTATACGATTCATAAATCATCCATAACACGCAGAAGGCACATTGTGAGGCACTAAAACCACATAAGCGTATTGAAGGCAAGGAATTTCAATGACAGCAACATAAGAAGACAAAAAGTAAAGTCATGTGCCACTTCCTGTAAAGAACGAAAGGCGCAAGTTATTGAGTAACTCCTTCGTACAGTTCCACCCAGCCACAATATACACCCAATAGTATTTTCACCTACAAATAAAAAGCAAAAACTTCAGAGTACCATCCACACAAAGTGGCCAAACCATCACAATAATACACAATGAGAATTCCATGACAGACCTTCAGTGCATCACTTGAAACCAAACCAGGACAGCCCATAAGTGGAACCCCAAGTCATTTGAAGCTTTTCGAAGTTTGTCCACAGGAAAGCTGCTAAAAGAGCCAAATAATGAAGTCGTCAATTAGCAAGAAAAGAGAAAGAAAGTGATCCACAAACCATAGCACACTTACCGCATATTCTAGCCACCTCCAAGTCTCGGAAGTCACAACTTTCTACCTGCAAAAGAAAAATGAAATCAATTCCCTACCACAAGGTTGGTACCTGCACAAAAAACAGCAGAAAAGCAAATAACTCAGCAGCAAACCTCTTGCAACGCTATTGCACAACCGTACCGCGCATGCCACAAACCACACCAAGCCTGCTACAAAAGTACACCAGTTTACCACACCAGACAATACCTGCTACAAGCCTACCACAAGACAAAAAAAACACACCATAATGAAACCTGCAACAAAGTACAGCAGAAAGCAACAAACACACACTCTGCTATGTTTTAATTCCCCCACACCAGACCAACAAACATACTCTGCACAAATCGTACCATGACCTTCACACTTGAATCCATAGTCAAACATCTCTCACCATATAGTAAACAAGTTGCAACTTTTCTTTCAAAAACCACAAGCCACAGAATCACAGCAAAACGCACCATCTTTGTAGCCATTATGCACTGTCACACTGCTACAGTCTGTGCCTATAACCTGCTACACACCGTACATTGCAAAACCATCACATAATCCTTACACAACAAACAACAGCTTCTACAACAAAAAGCCACAAAAACCATTCTCATCAAGAACCAACAAAACCTCAGTTACACAAAAAAAAACTTTGGGGGCATCACTTGGATTCCATAAAAACCTTGGTATAAATCTTTCACCTAAAAGATCAACCATCAGAAAAAAACCACACAAAAAACTTGTCGCGTCTATCTCCTTCAATCAGCCCTCCATTTAACCACCAACCTTCTAACAGAAACTCTCCCAAAAAATCCCTCAACGTTGAAAACTCAACCTCTCACCTCATTCAAACAACACCCTCTATTTTCCATTTCTCTCTTCCATTTTGTTTCACATCTTCAACCGTATAACACTGGGAACTGCATCTTTCACTCCTATAACAAACTTTTCCACCCCTGCATAAACAAATTTTATTCACATCCATGAATAACCCCCTAAAAAATGATGATATGCTGAAACTTGTTTGTTCGCATACCTCCACCACCATTACCATTAAAAAACTCTCTTCCATCAACTTTAAACTTCTTCCGCCCGTAACTTTGTGTTTCATTCAAAAATTCATGGCTAAACACTCTTCACTGTAACAAAATATCTCCCCTTTCACCTTCTTCAATCATCATGTATTTTCACATTTAGGCCACAACCATTGACAAACACAAGCCCAGCTAACAACAACAATTATTTTTTGTCACTTTAAAGCAACCAAATCCATTTTCTTCTGTGAACAAATCCGATTTTCAAACAAAACCACTTCCATTCTTACTCACCTTACAACAACCTTTCATCTTCATTTTCCTTCTTCTGTGTTAACAACAATCTCAAAAGTAAAAAACCCAATCCCCTATTCTTCACTGCGAGCTCTTCAACAACCATCCAAGCCTTAACGGTACTTTCATCAAACATGTGGTAAGCGAGCTTGCAAACCATCTAAAATCAAGTCGCCACTGTTCCAACAGCCAACAACGCAATCCGTCATCGGTTCTTCACCTTCAACATCAAACTCCATACCCAGAAACAACCAAACTCCGAAAACCCACGGTCACCATGTCCGTCGTTTCTTCACTCAACCAACATCTCCAAAAGCAATCCCAGACAAACTTCCTTCAAATTAAACCCAATTCCATGAATCAAACACAAAACCCCTTTCACCCTTCAAAATTCTTCACCCACAAACCCAAATCCATTTCTTAAAACTCCAAAGAAACACCCAGGTCAAGAACAGAAAACGAAACGGAGAAGAAGGCTTTAAATTAGAGAGAAAACGAAGGTGTAAAGTGTGAGGGAGAAGAATCAACCCGACCGAGTTTTTATGGAAGAGGTGGACCAAAATGTTGGTTTCTGCATTTGAAAACGAAGACTTGCTTAAAGTATGAAGACTTCTGTTAGGTTTTTCTTGTTCATAAACTTGTTTTGCTTGTTTGAGTTTGCCCAGATTCACACGCGTTTGGTATATGTGTTAATGGGGTGGCGTTATACAATGGATGTATCGCCACCCCAATGGTTAAGACTTAAGCCTTGCATTGCCCTTGTTCCCAGTTCGAGTCCCAGCGAGGACATTTTTATTTTCTTTTTATTTATTTCTTCATGTTTTATGTTTCCTTCTTCATTTTCCATTAGTTTCTATGTATGCATATGTGGTTGAGTTGGTTTATGTTTTCAGGTTGTCACCCCAAGGTCTTGGGTTCAAACCTTGGGGAGGCAATTTCTCTTTTTATGACTTTGTTCTTTTTATTTTTTCTTTTCTTATTTATTTTCCATTTATTTAAAATTAGTATTTAGATATTTAAAAAAAAAATCTTAAAAAATCTTTTTATGTTTTGATATATTAATTTATTTATCTATCTCTTTTTATTTTCATTTATTCTTTTCTCTCGATTTTGGGCTTTTTAGTCCGTCTTAAAACATTTTCAAACAAATTATCTTTGTATTGAATTAAAAGAGAGGATTAAGTGTAGACCTCTTCCTCTTCGAGTGTCGAGATGCTCACTGTAGTGTGGGTGGTTTAGACACTCGTCTTTCAATGCGAAGACGCTTTCATTTTTAAACCTTTCCTCCTAAAAACCTTGGCCCCGCGCCGAGTTCATTTTCAAATCCCTCTCAATAAGAACAACTTCTCTTTGTATTGGACTAAAGAGAAAGGATTAAGTGTAAACTTCTTCCTTTCCGAGTGCCGAGATGCTCACTGTAGTGTGGGTGGTTTAGACACTCGTCTTTCAATATGAAGACGCGACTCCTTCCACCTATCTCTTTCCACAACTCCTTTTCGAAACCTTTCCCACCTAAAACCTCGGTCCCGTACCGAGTGCTTTTTCAAACTCTTTTCTTAACAAAAACTTGAATGGTCGTGGAGTGGTTAGGCGTAGGCCTTCTCCTATCCTGAGTGCTGACGTTTACCGTAGGGTTCTCTGTCGCGAAGTACTTACCATTCAAAACCAAAAACATCTTTAATAAGAGAACGGAGTTCTCTTTGCATTGAAGTAAAGAGAGAGGATTAAGTGTAGTCTTCTTCCTCTCCGAGTGTTGGGATGCTCACTGTAGTGGGGGTGGTCTCGATACTCATCTTTCAATACGAGGATGCTACGTTCGCCACACCATTTTTATAACAAAAACTTTGAGATAAAGAATTGGGTACTACCCGTAGGGGTTACTATCTGAGGACCTATCTCTCCCCTAAAAAACAATCTCGCAAATCAAATGTGACATCTTTCCTCGCATGGCGAAAACCTAATATCTTTCAAAAAGGATATGTTACGTCCGTTCTACCGCAAACAGGTAACGCATAAGTCTCCTCACATGCGAGCAGCAAAAACACCTAAACTACTAGAATGTGCACGATAACATCATCCACAAAAACATCAACAAACCGTATGCCAAACTACGGCTGCTCTGATTCTTTACTTCTTTTGAATAAAGATACGTAGGCACAAGGGCCACAATCCTTGCCGAGCACATTCCCCCTATATCCGTAGCCCCGAACTACGTTGACTCTGACTTTCTCATACCTTTTGAGAATACGTAGGCCTAGGACTGTGATGTCCTATCGAGTATGTTCTTTCTCTTTTCTTCCCCGTTCTCTCATTCCTCCTAACCTCTCATTCTCCTGTTTCAATCCCTTTTCTGTCCCCGTTTGGAACACTTTTTTTTATAGCATAATATTTAAGCAGATATAATTCACACATTCGACAAGCAAATGGTTCCCATCGAGTACGATGGATGCGAGGGGTGCTAATACCTTCCCCTCGCATAACCGGCTTTCGAACACGTTCTTGGTTGCGAGACCATCTTATCCATTTCTTTCTTAAGGTTTTCTCGATATTTTCCTTTTCCCTCATGGGATAAATAAAGTTCAATGGCGACTCTTTTGTCTATCCTTTTCGCCATCCCCGTCGTTGCGCGATGCATTTTTAGAGTAGTGACAGCTGGCGACTCTGCTGGGGATCCCCTAGCGAGCCAGACCTAGTTTGTTTGTCGCATATGTGATTTATTTGCTTTTTGTTATTTGTTTGTGTTGTGTTCTTGCTAACCTGTTGGGCTTATTTGGGATTGGTTTGTGAGGATAAAGCTTCTTACCCGAGCTTTCAAGTATACACTAAGTTAGGAGGTGGATTTATTTCTGATTTGCGAGACTTAGGACTCGTTGAGTTGGATTGAATTCCACCGCACAGATGAGACCCCGTTGGGATGATCATGTCTTACGTGTAGTCGTAATGGCGTTTTTATTTCCGACATGGGAGTCAGTGACTCTGAGGACCTTTGTAGAACCTTATTCCAAAGGTTGCTAAGATATAACTCTGTGTTTATCCTTTGAAAGGATTACCGTCTTACGAGTAGTCGTTATGATGGAAAACTTTTGAGGGTTAGTGCATGGGACTTTGTTTAAAAGCCTTTGGGATACTCTCTTATAAACCAATAGATAACCCACCCGATGGGAGAGATACTTTTTGTGTTGTTTTGCAGGACCTATGACTTTGATCTCGCTATTGTTCTTTTATCATGTGCTCATTACATTACATTTGCATAAGCATCTCTGCATCATTTCTTGCATTCCTTACAACCCGACCTCACACTCTGCTTACCCTTACAGAGAGTGTAAAGCAAACTGACTTCACGACATCGGTATAACACAAGGAATAATCAGAAAAGAGTCATGGATCAGATAGAGCAAGACCAGGCTACTATGAGGAGCGAGATGCTAGGCATGAAGACACAGATGAATCAACTCATAGAGGTAATTCAGAACATGGCCAGGAGTCAAGAAGAGATGAGGCAAGCAGCAGAGAGGAGCGCTAATCAGACTTTGGCTGGTGCAGTTCCCAACACAAGTGTTGCAGTTCCAATTCCTGCCGAGGCTACCCCAACCCCTGTTGGGGAAATTCCTACTTCTGCAGGTGCCGTACCTATCAACACCGTTCGTCCACCAGTCGGTACAACTCATCCTCATGGTACCACGATCCCAACACAAGTCCAGTACGATGATCATGAAGGTTTCTATGAGAATTCAGGTGAAGCATATGGACCACAGACCGCTGAATTAGAGAAGAAGTTCAATGCTTTACAAGAGGTGGTGAAGGCATTGCAAGGCCCCGATGTTTTGGGACTAGATGCTGCTGAAATATGTCTTGTACCCGGAGTTAAGATACCTCCGAAGTTTGTAATCCCAACCTTCGAGAAATATAAGGGTAACAGTTGTCCTAGGACCCATATAAGGTCTTACTGCAGAAAGATGGCCGCATATTCCGATGATGAGAAGCTGTTAATCCATTTTTTTTTAAGATAGTTTGACAGAGGCTTCTCTGGAATGGTACATGCATCTTGAACGATCCAATGTGAAAAGCTGGAAGGAGTTAGCAGACGCTTTTGTGAAACATTATCAGTACAATACTGACATGGCTCCAAATCGGATGCAACTCCAAAATTTGACCCAGAAACCGAACGAGTCTTTTAAAGACTTTGCTCAGAGGTGGAGGGGAGTCGCTGCAAGAGTAAAACCCCCGTTGATGGAGAAAGAGCTGACAGACCTCTTCATGGGCACGCTACAAGGACCGATCCTTGAGCGTCTAGCGTCTACAACCTCTACAGTGTTTTCTGAACTTGTCACAGCTGGAGAAAGATTAGAGATTTTTATGAAGGCAGGAAAGATTCAGAATGCTGGCGAATCTTCAAATGGGATCAAGAAGCCCTATCAAAGTTTCGTTAAGAAGAAAGAAGGCGAAACTAGTGTTGTGTTCACAGATAGAGGAAGAACTCATCAGGGTTATCACCATGTTGCTGTCGTCGCTCCACAACAACCGTTGTCCATTCCAGCAAATCAACCAGCATTTCAACTAAACAGGCAACAACAATCCTATCAACCAAGACAAAATCAGTACCAGGGTCTACAAAGATCGAGGAGACCGGAAAGAAGATTCGATCCAATTCCGTCAACTTACGCCAAATTACTACCATTCTTGTTGAAAGGAGGCCTTGTTCAGCTTAGGGAAATGAGGGATCCTCCGGAGGTTCTTCCTTTTGGATTTGATGTTAATGCCAAATGTGAATTCCATTCAGGATCCCCAGGCCATGACATTGAAAATTGCAAGACTCTGAAGCACATTGTACAAGATCTCCTCGATTCAAAGGCGATAAACTTTACCCGAAACACCCCCAAACATCAAAACTAATCCAATGCTGACTCATCACTCAACAAATATGATCGAAGAATCCTAGGGTCATCTCCAAAAGCCAGTGGTCCAAACCGGCATACATCTTCAACATTAGCAGTCCTTAGACGCTTTTATCATTTGCATTTGTAGTTTATTTTCTGTCAATTGCTACTTGTTGTTTAAACATTGTTGTGTTGAATGGTAACATTAATGAAATGATTATGCATTTTCTGAATTAATTATGTTACATTCGCTCATTAGTTCCACTTATCACAAGCACAGACACAGACACCTTTTTACCCACTCCACTATATCAGTGTTGTTTTAGCAAATATTGGAGGGAGGATGACGAAAACGAAATACCCATAATTACAAATCGTATGCTTTCAGATAAAACCTTGACGATGATGTACAGGCGTTGTTTCAAATCCCCTAAACACCGGAGATATAAGGAGTTAATCCCTAGTCAACCACTTCGAGCCTAGAAGTAGGAGTTTCCTTCAGATATTCAAACCCTTAACGCTCAACCTGGGGCAAGGTAGTTGTTCAGTTAATCCAATCCCGCACTCAAAGCAAAATCCAAAATACGGTCGTTCTTCAATGACCCATGACATGGCAGTCACCGTACTCCAACAAAAAATCAAAAGCCTGCTAAGTCAAACACCTCAAAGGGGACTTAGGAAAAAAAACAAGGCTATCCCGATGGATCTGACAAGCAAATCAGTCCATGCAAAAATTAGGGATCAAAACAAAATCGAAAGAGGTCTTTAGACCCTCAGCAAAAAATAAGATTCAGTGGCTAAATCAAAATGGTCGCTGACATTCATCAAAAACCAAATAAGGTGATTGTCATCTCAAGCAAACCTTGAACCATCAAGCTTACGCCGTCAGGATAAGCACGTGCAAAATTAGCTGAACGTAGGAAGGGAGATCATCATGAAGAAGGGGTGGGTACAAATCAAGTTTGAGCCTAATATCCTTTGCTTCATAAACCATGAACCAGACCACGTTATAACCCTCGAAAGACCTAATTGAGGCGAGGTTTATTCTGAAAGCATATTATTGCAAGGTTGCGTAAACTGACTCCCCACATATTTGCTAATCATCAGCATTGGTGTCATTATCCTTATTATATCTTTCACACCAATAATTTCAACACAACGTTTGGGCTAAACGGTCCATTCGTTTCACTATCACGACACTTAATAAAAGACGTTTTCTTTCAAAACTTGCATGAACTTTACATTAAAACTATCATTCGTGAACAAACAGTTTTATTTACAAGTTAGTAGTTGGCATTAAGGAAATTCTAACACAAAGCAATCAAACATTACTGGATTATTCAGTGGTCTGGACCAGAACCAAGTATACCATATAACCTTATGGATCTAGGGCATTGACATCCGAGAGCATGAAATCAGTCAGTCTGAGGCAAATCCCCAGACATCGGTCGACCATGGGGCAAATCATTCAAGAAGTGGTTGATCGGAAGTAAATCATCTCGAGAATACTGATCAAGGGCAGGCCACCCAGAGTTTCTTTGACTTGAGGATAGATCCCTCCAATGATCATTCAAGACAAGTTAAGTCTCTTCAACACTTTTTCAAGGGCAAGCTACTCCAAGAGTACATTGAAGCCAACTACCACGAGAATCGGTTAATCAATGATGAATCCATTTGTGGTACAAACTCTGGGGCAGACCATCTCGAGTTCGTCTCATGGCAAGCTACTCAAGCAAGTTCATTCTCGTCAACAACTGTTAAGTTCAAAACGACGTCAGGAAGTCAAGCTTGTCTTCCACTTTCCCACATAACCCAGAGTCCAATCCGCATTGGCAACTACCAAAAGTTCGCCACGTCGGCACCTGCATTCCCAATTACCCGTCTGCATCATATGCATCATATGCATCACATTCGACTTCATAAGCATCTTGCATCATATGCATATCCAGAATCATGTCATACTCCCCCAGCTATTGTATCTCCGCGTGTTAGCATTTGCATTTGCATTTCCACTTGTTATGGAATATCATTATCATCAAGCATTCGCATATGCGAGCTCAGGTCTAGGATCGATCTTGAAGATTTCCAAGACCATATCTGCATAGTCAGGGGCAATTTCCGCAAGACCGTGGGTGTGCTCCACGAATTTGCCCAACGCAACCATCAGCCCGGTCAAGGGCATTATCTGTAAAGACCGTGGGTTTTTCCCATGGAATTCAAGAATAGCAAAGCAAAAATTCAGCCCAGTCAAGGGTATCTTTTTAAGACCATGGGTATTTCCCATGACGTATTTCAACCTCGCGGTTAATCAGATTCTTCAAATCAAACATTTAGCCCAGATAGGGGCATCTTCAGCAAAGCCGTGAATATTCCTCACGAAGTTGTTCAACCTTTTATTGACCAAGACAAAACATCAAAGACGAATTTAGCCTAGACAGAGGCATCTTCAGATTAGTATATCTTTCATTATCCTTTTGGTAATGGATTCCCTACATCCTTTTGGTGTTAGGGTTGGTCTTGTTTCGCTCCATCATCCTTTCGGTGGTGGGTCTAACATCCTTTTGGTGTTATGATTGGCGTACTTTCCATTATCCTTTTGGTAATGGATTCCCTACATCCTTTTGGTGTTAGGGTTGATTGTCTTTCGCTTCGTCATCCTTTTGGTGATGGGTCTAACATCCTTTTGGTGTTATAACTAGCGTCTCCTCTCCATCATCCTTTTGGTGATGGGTCTGGCATCCTTTTGGTGTCATGACTAGCGTGTTTCCCATTATCCTTTTGGTAATGGACTCCTTACATCCTTTTGATGTCGGGTTTGCCTTGTTTCGCTCCATCATTCTTTTGGTGATGGGTCTGGCATCCTTTTGGTGTCATGACTAGCGTGTTTTCCATTATCCTTTTGGTTATGGACTCCTTACATCCTTTTGGTGTCAGGTTTTCCTTGTTTCGCTCCATCATCCTTTTGGTGATGGGTCTGACATCCTTTTTGGTGTCATGACTAGCGTTTATTCTCCACTATCCTTTTGGTAGTGGATCCCCTACATCCTTTTGGTGTTAGGGTTAATCTTGTTTCGCTCCATCATCCTTTTGGTGATGGGTCTGACATCCTTTTTGGTGTCATGACTAGCGTTTATTCTCCACTATCCTTTTGGTAATGGATCCCCTACATCCTTTTGGTGTTAGGGTTAATCTTGTTTTGCTCCATCATCCTTTTGGTGATGGGTCTGACATTCTTTTTGGTGTCATGACTAGCGTTTATTCTCCACTATCCTTTTGGTAGTGGATCCCCTACATCCTTTTGGTGTTAGGGTTAATCTTGTTTCGCTCCATCATCCTTTTGGTGATGGGTCTGGCATCCTTTTGGTGTCATGACTAGCGTGTTTTCCATTATCCTTTTGGTAATGGACTCCTTACATCCTTTTGGTGTCAGGTTTTCCTTGTTTCGCTCCATCATCCTTTTGGTGATGGGTCTGACATCCTTTTTGGTGTCATGACTAGCGTTTATTCTCCACTATCCTTTTGGTAGTGGATCCCCTACATCCTTTTGGTGTTAGGGTTAATCTTGTTTCGCTCCATCATCCTTTTGGTGATGGGTCTGACATCCTTTTTGGTGTCATGACTAGCATTTATTCTCCACTATCCTTTTGGTAGTGGATCCCCTACATCCTTTTGGTGTTAGGGTTAATCTTGTTTCGCTCCATCATCCCTTTGGTGATAGGTCTGACATCCTTTTTGGTGTCATGACTAGCGTTTATTCTCCACTATCCTTTTGGTAGTGGATCCCCTACATCCTTTTGGTGTTAGGGTTAATCTTGTTTCGCTCCATCATCCTTTTGGTGATGGGTCTGGCATCCTTTTGGTGTCATGACTAGCGTTTGTTTTCCATTATCCTTTTGGTAATGGATCCCCTACATTCTTTTTGTGTTAGAGATGATTTTGTGTCGCTCCATCATCCTTTTGGTGATGGGTCTAGCATCCTTTTGGTGTTATGACTAGTGTTCTCGCTCCATCATCCTTTTGGTGATGGGTCTGGCATCCTTTTGGTGTCATGACTAGCGTGTTTTCCATTATCCTTTTGGTAATGGACTCCTTACATCCTTTTGGTGTCGGGTTTGCCTTGTTTCGCTCCATCATCCTTTTGGTGATGGGTCTGACAGCCTTTTTGGTGTCATGACTAACGTTTATTCTCCACTATCCTTTTGGTAGTGGATCCCTTACATCCTTTTGATGTACGGGCAGTGTGTGTGAGTGTACTATCATCCTTTTATTGATAGGCTTGTCATCCTTTTGGTGTCAAGTTTTCTCCGTTAACATACTTTTGATGTCAGCGACCTTTGCGAGGTATCCAGTATTTCATTCCCAAGCATTTCATTCTCTTTTGGACAAATCCAGGGTCTTCTTTATATCTAATTGATTTCTACCTCGAAAGAATGAACTCCATAGTAGTTCATCTCACTCGGTCTAAGCCCATTAGATAGGGGCATCTGTCATACCCTAAATTTGTCCTACCCTCGTGTTTTCTTGTACTTGACATTTGTGTGATCATCTGGCTTCTAGCCATGATTTTATAAATCTAGGTCATCGATGCCTTGTGGCTATAGGCTCTTGTAGGGAGGTGTGTCCTCAGTCTCATCAATTTCTCAATTTATGTAGCTGGTCAACTTCAAGGCATAATCGACTGGTTAATGATTGTAAACCAGGTCTAAAAAAAAAGAAGGTCTAGATTGGTGGGTCATTTTTGTTAGGCCATGATCATGTTAAGTAATATGTCAGCAATGTGATCCAACTGCATTTCAAGCGAAGGTCTTGTACGAAGATTTCATTACAAAACGGTAGTGGTAATTCATTTTTTTGTTATCTTCATTTGTTTGGACTAAGTGACCAAGATGTTTCTTGAGAATACAAAATCTTAATGCAAATCACATTTTGGAAATGATTTCTCCATGGAACTCATTTATCCCCAAGACAAATTCAATTAGTTCTATCCATATGGACACCCCTTTTAGGATAATGTCAAGGGAGAAACTGATATGTGATAATGGATATTCAATGCAAAGAGATAATGTTAACACCAATTGAGTTGTAAGGGAACACGTTCAGGTTCACGTATGTTGCCGGGATTTGTCAAGGTTATTGCAATCACTCAAGTGATGATGATAAAATAATAAGTGGATCACTTAAAGTTGTGAATTATATTGTTAGATTAGCATCACAATGGGATTTTGATGTTCACATTTGCAATTGAGTGAGGTCATTTTGATTCACTATAATTCCTGTTCTAACTCATAAATGCCAAACTTACAAAATACTGTCACAAGGTGTCACAAGGTTTGATTGATTGGGAAATTAAAACCTGAAGTCACAAAAATAAACAGGTTGCTTCATAAATGAAAAGAGCTGATACAAGGAATTCAAGTAATGTTCCATGGTACAAATAACAAGAGTTCTACAAAATTCTGTTCATGGGCATATGTCACATGCTTTCGAAAATAATTTGAAGCCAGGCAAGAAATTATCATCTACTTCATTCATGGGTGTCGCGAACTGTGTTCAAAGCTAAGTGGTGCCGATTACGGTTGTCACTACTCTTGCCCACATCAAGGTCGTTCTGCATCATGGTCTCTAGTATTCTCCAAAAACTCCATCTCATGAATTGCAAAAGGACATCGTACATCACAAAAAGAGCCTGCGCTCAAAGAAGAAAAAGGAGAATGAGATTTGCAAAGCCACAAGTTATACGATTCATAAATCATCCATAACACGCAGAAGGCACATTGTGAGGCACTAAAACCACATAAGCGTATTGAAGGCAAGGAATTTCAATGATAGCAACATAAGAAGACAAAAAGTAAAGTCATGTGCCACTTCCTGTAAAGAACGAAAGGCACAAGTTATTGAGTAACTCCTTCGTACAGTTCCACCCAGCCACAATATACACCCAATAGTATTTCACCTACAAATAAAAAGCAAAAATTTCAGAGTACCATCCACACAAAGTGGCCAAACCATCACAATAATACACAGTGAGAATTCCATGAAAGACCTTCAGTGCATCACTTGAAACCAAACCAGGACAGCCCATAAGTGGAACCCCAAGTCATTTGAAGCTTTTCGAAGTTTGTCCGCAGGAAAGCTGCTACAAGAGCCAAATAATGAAGTCGTCAATTAGCAAGAAAAGAGAAAGAAAGTGATCCACAAACCATAGCACACTTACCGCGTATTCTAGCCACCTCCAAGTCTCGGCAGTCACAACTTTCTACCTGCAAAATAAAAATGAAATCAATTCCCTACCACAAGGTTGGTACCTGCACAAAAAACAGCAGAAAAGAAAATAACTCAGCAGCAAACCTCTTGCAACGCTACTGCACAACCGTACCGCGCATGCCACAAACCACACCAAGCCTGCTACGAAAGTACACCAGTTTACCACACCAGACAATACCTGCTACAAGCCTACCACAAGACAAAAAAAACACACCATAATGAAACCTGCAACAAAGTACAGCAGAAAGCAACAAACACACACTCTGCTATGCTTTAATTCCCCCACACCAGACCAACAAACATACTCTGCACAAACCGTACCATGACCTTCACACTTGAATCCATAGTCAAACATCTCTCACTATATAGTAAACAAGTTGCAACTTTTCTTTCAAAAACCACAAGCCACAGAATCACAGCAAAACGCATCATCTTTGTAGCCATTATGCACTGTCACACTGCTACAGCCTGTGCCTATAACCTGCTGCACACCGTACATTGCAAAACCATCACATAATCCTTACAAACCAAACAACAGCTTCTACAACAAAAAGCCACAAAAACCATTCTCATCAAGAACCAACAAAACCTCAGTTACACAAAAAAAAACTTTGGGGGCATCACTTGGATTCCATAAAAACCTTGGTATAAATCTTTCACCTAAAAGATCAACCATCAGAAAAAAAACCACACAAAAAACTTGTCTTGTCTATCTCCTTCAATCAGCCCTCCATTTAACCACCAACCTTCTAACAGAAACTCTCCCAAAAAATCCCTCAACGTTGAAAACTCAACCTCTCACCTCATTTAAACAACACCCTCTATTTTCCATTTCTCTCTTCCATTTTGTTTCACATCTTCAACCTTATAACACTGGGAACTGCATCTTTCACTCCTACAACAAACTTTTCCACCCCTGCATAAACAAATTTTATTCACATCCATGAATAACCCCCTAAAAAAATGATGATATGCTGAAACTTGTTTGTTCGCATACCTCCACCACCATTACCATTAAAAAACTCTATTCCATCAACTTTAAAATTCTTCCGCCCGTAACTTTGTGTTTCATTCAAAAATTCATGGCTAAACACTCTTCACTGTAACAAAATATCTCCCCTTTCACCTTCTTCAATCATCATGTATTTTCACATTTAGGCCACAACCATTGACAAACACAAGCCCAGCTAACAACAACAATTATTTTTTGTCACTTTAAAGCAACCAAATCCATTTTCTTCTGTGAACAAATCCGATTTTCAAACAAAAACACTTCCATTCTTACTCACCTTACAACAACCTTTCATCTTCATTTTCCTTCTTCTGTGTTAACAACAATCTCAAAAGTAAAAAACCCAATCCCCTATTCTTCACTGCGAACTCTTCAACAACCATCCAAGCCTTAACGGTACTTTCATCGAACATGTGGTAAGCGAGCTTGCAAACAATCTAAAATCAAGTCGTCGCCGTTCTAACAGCCAACAACACAATCCGTCATCGGTTCTTCACCTTCAACATCAAACTCCATACCCAGAAACAACCAAACTCCGAAAACCCACGGTCACCACGTCCGTCGTTTCTTCACTCAACCAACATCTCCAAAAGCAATCCCAGACAAACTTCCTTCAAATTAAACCCAATTCCATGAATCAAACACAAAACCCCTTTCACCCTTCAAAATTCTTCACCCACAAACCCAAATCCATTTCTTAAAACTCCAAAGAAACACCCAGGTCAAGAACAGAAAACGAAACGGAGAAGAAGTATTTGAATTAGAGAGAAAACGAAGGTGTAAAGTGTGAGGGAGAATAATCAACCCGACCGAGTTTTTATGGAAGAGGTGGACCAGAATGTTGGTTTCTGCATTTGAAAACGAAGACTTGCTGAAAGTATGAAGACTTCTGTTAGGTTTTTCTTGTTCATAAACTTGTTTTGCTTGTTTGAGTTTGCCCAGATTCACACGCGTTTGGTATATGTGTTAATGGGGTGGCGTTATACAACAAATGTATCGCCACCCCAGTGGTTAAGACTTAAGCCTTGCATTGCCCTTGTTCCCAGTTCGAGTCCCAGCGAGGACGTTTTTATTTTCTTTTTATTTATTTCTTCATGTTTTATGTTTCCTTCTTCATTTTCCATTAGTTTCTACGTATGCATATGTGGTTGAGTTGGTTTATGTTTTCAGGTTGTCACCCTAAGGTCTTGGGTTCAAACTTTGGGGAGGCAATTTCTCTTTTTATGACTTTGTTCTTTTTATTTTTTCTTTTCTTATTTATTTTCCATTTACTTAAAATTAGTATTTAGATATTTAAAAAAAATCTTAAAAAATCTTTTTATATTTTGATATATTAATTTATTTTTCTATCTCTTTTTATTTTCATTTATTCTTTTCTCTCGATTTTGGGCTTTTTAGTCCGTCTTAAAACATTTTCAAACAAATTATCTTTGTATTAAATTAAAAGAGAGGATTAAGTGTAGACCTCTTCCTCTCCGAGTGTCGAGATGCTCACTGTAGTGTGGTTGGTTTAGACACTCGTCTTTCAATGCAAAGACGCTTTCATTTTTAAACCTTTCCTCCTAAAAACCTTGGCCCCGCACCGAGTTCATTTTCAAATCCCTTTCAATAAGAACAACTTCTCTTTGTATTGGACTAAAGATAAAGGATTAAGTGTAAACTTCTTCCTTTCCGAGTGCCGAGATGCTCACTGTAGTGTGGATGGTTTAGACACTCGTCTTTCAATACGAAGACGCGACTCCTTCCACCTATATCTTTCCACAACTCCTTTCCGAAACCTTTCCCACCTAAAACCTCGGTCCCGTACCGAGTGCTTTTTCAAACTCTTTTCTTAACAAAAACTTGAATGGTCGTGGAGTGGTTAGGCGTAGGCCTTCTCCTATCCTGAGTGCTAACGTTTACCGTAGGGTTCTTTGTCGCGAAGTACTTACCATTCAAAACCAAAAACATCTTTAATAAGAGAATGGAGTTCTCTTTGCATTGAAGTAAAGAGAGAGGATTAAGTGTAGTCTTCTTCCTCTCCGAGTGTTGGGATGCTCACTGTAGTGGGGGTGGTCTCGATACTCGTCTTTCAATACGAGGACGCTACGTTCGCCACACCATTTTTATAACAAAAACTTTGAGATAAAGAATTGGGTACTACCCGTAGGGGTTACTATCTGAGGACCTATCTCGCCCCTAAAAAACAATCTCACAAATCAAATGTGACATCTTGCCTCGCATGGCGAAAACCTAATATCTTTCAAAAAGGATATGTTACGTCCGTTCTACCGCAAACAGGTAACGCATAAGTCTCCTCACATGCGAGCAGCAAAAACACCTAAACTGCTAGAATGTGCACGATAACATCATCCACAAAAACATCAACAAACCGTAGGCCGAACTACGGCTGTTCTGATTCTTTACTTCTTTTGAGTAAAGATACGTAGGCACAAGGGCCACAATCCTTGCCGAGCACATTCCCCCTATATCCGTAGCCCCGAACTACGTCGACTCTGACTTTCTCATACCTTTTGAGAATACGTAGGCCTAGGACTGCGAAGTCCTATCGAGTCTGTTCTTTCTCTTTTCTTCCCCGTTCTCTCATTCCTCCTAACCTCTCATTCTCCTGTTTCAATCTTTTTTCTGTCCCCGTTTGGAACACTTTTTTTTATAGCATAATATTTAAGCAGATATAATTCACACATTCGACAAGCAAATGGTTCCCATCGAGTACGATGGATGCGAGGGGTGCTAATACCTTCCCCTCGCATAACCGGCTTCTGAACCCGTTCTTAGTTGCGAGACCATCTTATCCGTTTCTTTCTTAAGGTTTTCTCGATATTTTCCTTTCCCCTCATGGGATAAATAAAGTTCGATGGCGACTCTTTTGTCTATCCTTTTCGCCATCCCCGTCGTTGCGCGATGCATTTTTCGAGTAGCGACATAGTCCACCCTATCAAGAGTGATTTTCCTTTCTCCACAAGGACTTAATCCACTATATTCAAACAGATTACAGTGTCAACCACTAAGAACAACTGTCTTAGCCTTCTCAAGAAATTCTGACCACAACTTGGTCTTCTCAAGGAACCTTTTACAAATAAATGTAAACTAACAAGTGTTTAGATGCTTCTAAAAAGCTATATCATAAACTGTGATTTTTACACTTAGTTTAAGAACAAATAAAACTATTCAGCTTTGAATGATTGTATGAGAGTTGAGAATAATTTCAATGAGTTTTTCAATAGTTTGTTAGTTTTGAATAGATGTTGAAGACGTCCTTTTATATTGTTGAAAGTTCAATGCTTGAAGACTGTGCAAGTAGAGTAGTTGTAGCCTTTTGTCTTCACATGACTTTTCCTTTCTCAGAAGTAGAATGTTCAGAGAAATGCCTTTTGCTTGAATCCTTGTGTCTATTACAAATAAGGAATAGTTCCGCTGGAGAGGACGTTGAGAATAGTACCAAGTCTATTCAGGTGCTGACATCTTTTCAAACATAAATAACATCAGATCCACCGATGTGCTTCTGGTTCTTCATATCAGATTCAATGATATCAGAGTTGCAGCAATAGTGTTTTAGCGTGAGTGATCTGATCAAAACATACTTGTTTTTCAGAGCTTCTGTACTTGCAGCGTAAAGTACATTCAGAGTCTTCTGAAACAATGCTTAAAACTCTTCATACAAAATCTTCAGCTACGCTTCAGATGCTTCTGCAGCTTCTGTTTCAGAGTCTTCTGCAGCTTCTGCTTCAGAGTCTCTTCTGGCAGCGCTCAGAGTCTTCTGATGGCTTGCATATGATGCTTCAGAGCATTGCGTAACTTGCTGTTCAGATGCATTTTTCTTCCATAATGATATTTATTTTAATATCTGAAACACAAAACACTTGAAAAAAATTAGAGTATATATTTTCTTAATTCAAAATTTCATAAGAGTTATCATCAAAACATAGAGATATAATTAAACACCAATCTATGTTCTAACAACTTGAATAACCCCTAATGGTTTGCTTGTTTTTCCCTCATAGTTGGACAATACCATGTTGTTACAGACTAAATTTATGGTAAATTTACCTATTCTTCCCAAGAGGGACTGAGGCATAACATTGACACATGCTCGACAGTCGATCAAATCTTTGTTGATCCCCACGCCATTTACCTTGGCCATTATATACAAAGGATTCATGCGATGTTGAATGGCCATGTCTGGCCTTTCAAAAGTGGTGTGGTCTTTATTCACTGAGTCATCGTTCATTATGTAATAGCACATATGCTTGTGAGTAGTTAGTTCTTCATCAAAAACTTCTTCCTTAATCACTTATATGAATATGTTGTACTCTAAGGGCAACACATATATCATATTGCAGATGATATATAATTCCAGCTCTGACCCTGAATTGAAGTTGTTTGTCTCTATATCGGCGTCTTCAGTTGCCTTATCTTTTGTTGATTTCTCCTCTTTTATGAATGATAAAGGGGGAAACAACTTTTTCTTGACTGGTCATCGACTAATTCGGCCTTCATCAAAAAATCAAATGCTATCACTTCCATTGGAGCTTCCAGCCTCTCGGCGTCTTCAGGTGTCTCACCCATTGAGTCCTAGTCATGGGTTTTTTTTCCATGTAGCTTTGCGAGACATAAGAGTATTTCTTAGAAACTTGTCTTTGTATAAGGAACTTGAATCAATGTTTACTAATTCCCATTTGCCCTTACCAGTTTCTGATTTTCGAGCAAGGCGTAGCCATTCTCTAGGAGATTCATTTGCAGTGGGGAAGTAATTCCTGCCTTGGAACTTTGCTGGACCCTTTCCTTAGTTGGAGAAAGGTTCCTGGGATTTATTTTGTCGGACAAACTTTTTGAATGGGTAAAGTTTTGTCCTCTCCAACTTTGTAGTAGCTTCTTTGTCAAACACAAAGTTGCACCTGGGACACAACATTACCTCTGAATCTTTGAACCAACAACAATTCATAAAATTGACCTGCTCCTCTTTAGCTTTGGGATATGCCTTTGTTATTCGATCCTCATGGTTTGGTTTACTGTCTTCGGCCCCAGTAGTGTCGACGACCATGATGTCCACTGGCTCAACAAAGAGGGCCTCAACTTTTATTTTATTTTCCTCTTCTGGGCGTGGTTTCTGCTTGTCATTAAGCTTGATTCTGCCATCCATGAGAGAATTTTGCACCAGATCTCTAAAAAGTACACATTGGGAAGTATTAGGACCCAACAAATTATGGAATTTACAAAAACTTTTTTTCTTTGTCTGTTCTAATGGTAGGACTTTAGTCCATTTAGCAACAACGATTTGTCCATTAGCAACCAACACATCAAAGATTCTGTCACACTTAGTAACGTCGAAGGTATACCTTCTAGCCATAAAATTTTCATTTTTGGGCTCTATGGGATTCTTCCCGTTTGAGGGTTTCAGCAGCCTCTATGTGTAGGGAGGTCAGGACTTTAGTTTGGCCACATTAACCTTATTTTCCTCCACATACTCATACTATAAGTTAGGTGAGTTCTCTATGTTGTCAAATTTGACATAAGCTACTTTCTTTTAAACTTAGAAGTTCTAGCCTTTTTTATCCTTTAATCGTTCGACTTGTCGAACTCTATCGGCCGACTGGGCCATGTTTGTTAAGTATTAGGTGTCTAACTTCTTCCTAATGGATTAGTCGAGACCCCCTGCTGCCAGTTCAACTAAACCATGTTCCGAAACTTGTGTAAAACATATTTCTTTCAAGGTTTTAAACCTATTAAGGTAATCATCGATGCTTTCAGGCAACTTTCTCCTCACACAGGCTAATTCCTTGAGGCTAATCTTACATTGCCCCATATAGAATTGCTCGGGAAATGCCCTTTCTAAATGGGCCCACGTAGAAATGGAATTTGGAGGAAGGGTGGTGAACCATGTAAAAGAGTTCTTCGTCATTCAGTTTGGGAAATACTTAAATTGCAGGTTCTCATTGTTGACTAAATCACCATATTTGGTCTGGTACCAGGCGACGTGTTTGACGGTGAACTGACTAGTATTGCCATCGAACTTGGTGAATTTTAGGACTTTCCAGCCTCTAGAAAATTCGGTTTTCCTTACATAATCAAACAATGAGGATGTATAGCTTGGCATGTAGAGGCCTACGTTGAGGCCATTATGAACCAATACGCGTTCGACGACATTGGTGATATTATCATGTACCCCTACATTGTCTTGTTGGGCTTGTCTCGAGACTTGGTCGACAACTTGGTTGTGCTACACTAGGACCGTGTCGAGGCCTTCTAGCCTTTGATTATTTTCGACAACCCTATTTTCTAAGGGGTTATTCCCTTGAGGAATGTTAAGCATTAGAATGGGTGACGCTGGTGGTGCCTCCAAAAAACAACAATCCTACCTATTTCCTGGGTTAATTATTGATAACTTCTAGTCGTGTTTTATATTAGTAGGCTAAATACGTTGTCTATCTGCTATGTAATCGTGTGAATTATATTGTGGTTGCTTTCATCCATTAACTATCTCATGACTTGGAGAGAGTTATTGGTTAAGGACAAAGCACCATGGGGAGGAAAACACCTCATACCTCCTGGTGGTTGTCCTAGTTGGGCACATTTGTCCATGGTGGACGGTGAAGCTAAATATTGATGTTCTAGGTTGTAGGCTTGCCATCATTGCAGTTGGCATGTTGTACAGTTTTTCCTTCTTATGCAACAAGAAACCTAGATAAGGAGGCCTATGGTGTTCTGGATTCCATAATTCCCTAGAAACGGTTAGTCTGATTGACATTTGTGGTGATGAAATTCACACATATGGCTGGATAGAATACACCACTTCTTAGCTTATGATAGTGGACATCTCCTAGACCAAGGTGGAAGCCACAAAACTAGTAATCAGTGGTTGTCCTCATGGGTTTGGAGTATTACTTTGGGAAGGGGTTTTGTTTTTTCGAGACATATTGATCCGCTGTCGCGCACAGATCAAAACGAGTAATTATAAAACTGTAGTTTAGTGACAATGGCTCAAGTCGTATCACAAGGATTCTTGTATGAATTAACCAATTGATTGTTACAATGGGGGGTTGATTTTCGATTATAATTAACAAAACTGATAACACGAGTTTAAAACAATTACGATTAACTAATTAATCTACTGTGTTCGGTCTCCCACTTATCATCTATCCAAATAATCCCTAAGCGGACTCTATTCCCTTTTTGATTACACTATCAATGAAACAAGCGCAATTATACTACAAGATATATATTCCTAATTTTTGAATTAAGCAGACGGACGAGTTATAACAATTGTGAATTAATCAAGCACGATAAAACAAATGCAGATTAAGCAAACGTGATTAAGGTATAGGAACATACAATCATCGAAATAAATAAATCAACTCTAAGAGAATTCGAATTAAGAAAACAAGATATCAAAGAGAAGAATTAAAAGAAAAATAGATTTAATTGGGAAATATTAGAAACTCAAAGTATGATGGAGGCATAATTACAGTAGATCAACTGTGAGAGGATTAGTTCTCCATTACAATCGTACAAATTAAATTAATATTTTTTATGAATAGTAAAAACATTGATGAATAGTAGAGCGGCTGCTACTAGGTATAAAGAAACAAGGAATTAGGTTCTCATCCCAACAGGGTCAGAATATTTAAAAGCCGACCCAAAACTAGTTTTTTTTTTCTAAAGTATGAAACCTCAATGAATTATTTGACTCTTCTTCCCTCCTAATCAGCTTTTGTCTTTAACCTGGAACTTGTAGATCTTTATCTTAGCTTTCCAACTCCTATTAGAACGTGTCAATCCAATTCTCGTAACTCAAGTTATGGTCTGCACAGTGAACAAGTATCAAATAACAGTTTAATCTAAAAATAAAGTACGAAAACAAGATAAATCAAGAAATAAACTCAAATGTAAAAACACGCTAAAATAGTAAAAATAATGATAAACTATAGAGTATCCTAAATACAATAGTAGAATAATGTACATCAAAATGCACTGGTCCCAGTTGGCATTCCCATTTGTTTACCGATATTTTTGGTAAACAATCACAAGTTTGAAAGTCAATGAGATTAACTCGAAAAATATCCAAATCAATTTGTGCAAATAATTTGTGTGACACGTGCGTGTGAATTGAATGCAGTGTAGCAAAAGACTTTAAATGAAGTCAAATTGTGATAAATGATAAGGTAAAATATAGTAAATTACATTAAACAAAGCAAATGAAAAAGTACATGTTTTGTTTAAGGAAGCAAAAAAGACTAAGAAAAAAGGGTGGACGCAGACGCATACATGTTTCTTGCTCAATTGTTTCGCTCTTTGACTCGAATATTCCAGTGGTATAAAGAGTATGTATGAAATTTTGGGACTCTTGATCCCATTTATAAGCCTTCTATTTTTTTTATTTACAAAGTAACCGTTGACGACAATTATGATCACTGTGGGACTACTGCGTTTATTCCATGTTCGATCTTCAAGTTCCCACTAGTGTGCTTACGTGTCTTCCAAAACGCTATCTGCTTGCAACCCACTTTGAGTGGTAACTGCTTCCCACTTCCTCACGATCCCTCAATGGTAATAGTCCAACGTGTTATTGATGTTTCCTATCAAGGGCTAAAGACTTGTAAATTTACTAAGTCTTTTATCTCACGTTGTTTAGTCGACTGGTCCTTTTGATGGAATGTGGGCTTTTTTTGACTGTTCTCCTCGAGATTATGAACATGCTTTTGTCGACTGTATTTTTCGAGATTTTAGACACCCGATGACCCGGGTCTTGGGAACATATCTCTGAGAGTCCTCCAAACTATGTCTCGCTATGTCGACACCCCGCTCGACCCCTCGTCATTGATCTCTCGTCAGATTATCATTAATGCCCTTTTAAAGACACTTCATTAATGTTTTCTCACAGTAAATGTATTTTCATTGAAATTCTTTGTTGACTTTCTAGTAGCTAAAAATCCAAGTGTAACATACAACATTCCTGCGTAGAAAAAGATGTCACATATGTCTGTGTGACGATACAAATTACACGCATTTTAGCGTATTTGATATGGCTGAAATGCATTTTTGCATAGCTAGAGAACCCCCTTCAAATCTAGCCAATCCAAAGGAATTAGATAGTGGAGCCTAGAGACATCCACCTCAATCCAAGAAAAGCCTCGGGGGTAGGTTTGGGGACCTTATCCTTGGTGAGGGAACAATACTTTGTGACGCAGAGCATAATACAAGGATACTAACTCATTTTGTTGTTCTCGCCGATTACGACCCCCACCATGAGAAACCCAAAAAAACGCAAAACACAATAGACAAAAATAACAATTAAAAATGGCAACTAACATTATTCAATTCGCTCAGCCATAAATCACAAAGATCATTATCAGGAAAGTGCGAAGAGCACATCAAGTGCGAAGAGCACATCAAGTGCTTCGTCGCAATGAGGTATTTAGGTCCCTCCTAAAGGCAAACAATTAGGGTTCCCACCCCTAAGCAGACAAACCTTTGAAATTTCCTAGGTGCGGACGCGCAACTCACATGGGGACATCGACGATGCCCGGTTGTCCATAATTGTTTCATTACGGGGATATCAAGTGAACCCTAATGATACAAAAACTCGCAAACAACCAAAGTTGAAGCAGAGCAACAACAATAAAATAGAGACAAATACATAACTTAAAGCTAAATAATGTACAAGCTACTGAGGTAAAAAATACTTTTATAAATATTTATTGTTACATCCAAGGTATAATGGCCTGGAAAATATTATCGGGATAAATAAGACAATACAAAGAAAAGAAATGGTCAAGCTGAAGCATCTAGATCTGATATACAGTGACCACCATCTTGGGCCCCCTCGGGAGCATCCTAGAAGGGGTTTAACTCTTCAACAGGAACCAGAGTAGTGGGGCAGAACCTTTTCGCCTGTTCCATAACCTGGTCGCAGACCCCGAACACGAATTGCATAGTCGGTTGGATGGAATCAGGGAGTGTCGCCTTTAGATTGGAAAACTCGTCTTCAAGAGTCTTGAGGGCCTTAACGTGAGCCTTTGCTTTCTAACAAAGATTTTTTCGATCTTCCTCCACATAAAGGACCATCTCAACAACAGATTCAGAGGCCTTTTGACGTTGTTTCTCCTCCATTATAAGAACGACCTCCAACTCAGTTACCCGTACAACAAGGGTAGAGGAAGAACCATAGGTCTTCGCATTCTATTGCAAAGAATCAACAAGCTTAACTCTCTTATGTAGCTCATCCAAATACTGAAGGTGAGAAAATACTTAGAAGGGGGGGTTGAATAAGTATGAAGATAAAAACTTAGAAGTAAAAACTCAAGTATTTTTATCCTGGTTCGTTGAACTCAACTACTCCAGTCCACCCTTTCTAGAGTGATTTTCCTTTCTCAAACAAGGACTTAATCCACTATTTAATCAACTGATTACAATAGTAAGCACTAAGAACAATTGTTCAAAGTCTTCTCAAGAACTACTGATCCTAACTGGATCTTCTTAAGGTTTTCTTACAATTAAATGTAATAACAAATACAAGTGTTAAAATGCTTCTAATAAATCTTTATCACAACTGTGATTTTTCACTTAAGATTAAGAATAAAGAATTAATTCTAGCAAGAATATGAGTTGTATGAGAGCTTTGATAATGAATTCTTTTCAAGTGTTTCGTCAACTGAAGAAGATGAGTGGAGACTTGCTTTTATAGGCACAGTGATCCAAGAGCTTTTCACGTTGAGAAGTGTGTACTAAAAGGTCTGAGCCCTTTTTGTCTTCACATCAAGTGACCTTTCATAGAAGAAGAAAGCACAGAGAAATCCTTTTTATCTGTGTTCTTGTGTCTAGCATAAATAAGGAAAGAGTCGTTTGGATATTCCAACGGACATAATATTTGAATTCTTCTTCAACAATTTTCAGCAAGAATCATCAGAGTCTAATTTGATCAGAGCCTTCTGATGTTGATCAGAGTTTTGCTGAATCAGAGTCTTTGCAGCAAGTGTGCTTTTAGCGTGTATAAGTTCAGAGCAGAGTTTTGAGTCAGATCCTCAGTACTGGCAGTGTTAGTACTATCAGAGTCTTCTGAAGTAACTATGCTTGAAAACTCTTCATACAAAATTCTTCATTGGTTCAGATGCTTCTGACTTGCTTCAGATTCTTCTGGAGCTTCTGCTTCAGATCCTTCTGGAGGCAACGCTCAGAATCTTCTGATGGCAGCGTTCAGAATCTTCTAATGACAGTGTTCAGAATCTTCTAAGGAATGCTTCTGATGCTTCAGAGCCTTGCATATTTCTTATGTTCAGATCTGATTTGCTTCTAGAGTGATATTTACTTTAATATCTGCAGCAAACATTCTTAAGCAAATTTTAGAGTCTATAATTCTTAATTACAAAATTTCATAATAGTTATCATCAAAACATAGAGATATTATTAAGAACCAATCTGTGTTCTAACAATCTCCCCCTTTTTGATGATGACAAAAACATCAGAAATTCTGTTTAATTTAAAAGAGAATAATTATAACTCCCACTGAGATGATGAATTTCCCCCTGAATTAAATAATAATAAGGAATAGAAATTTCCCTTTTTGTCTTGAGTATTTTTCAGAGTTAGAGCTTGATTGTTCTAAACATTTGAGAGTCAGAGTTTGATAAATTGAATATGATCTGGAAGTCACTGAGTTTCTTTTAAAGAGTATATCAGATATATCAAATGTTATGAAACACTCAGATTTTATGTTAGATAAAATTGATATGTCTGAAGTTTCATTTTGGTAAAGTTTAATTAAACAGTTCAGATCTATTTTCTCCCCCTTTTTTGTCATAAGCAAAAAGTAAGAACTTTGAAAAGACAAATAAAAGGAAAAACAAACGAGATAAATCATGTAGAGAAAACATTGAAACATTCATTCATTCAGAGCAAAAAGTACAAACATCAGAAAATATTCAAGTACATGTGCAAACAATAGATGCAAACATCAGAAAAAAGATAAACTAAGATTGTTTTGACAAAATCATCTTCAACAGATCCGTGATCTCAGAAGGGGACTGTTCTTGTTTTGACATCCACTTAGCCATGGTTTCATTCTTCTGATCTTGTTTGGACATCCACTGAGCCATGTCTTCAGACTTCTTATCTTGCTTAGCCATCCATGACTTAATCTCTGATTGACTAGCTTCCAGAACTGCAATCTTATCTTCAAGATCTGGATACTCTTTCTTGATCTCAGATGAAGAAGGTGGGACAGATTCTGAAGCATGAACGGAGTCAATTTCCATAGGGGCTTTGGAGTCAGGAGCAGTAGATCCCGAGGTATGTTCTACCATAGTCATAGCCAAAGAGTTGTCTTCAGATGCATATTCAGCGTTTACTTCTGTATCACAGACTTCAGATGTTGAAGGAGCATCCTTAAGAAGCAATGGTGCAGATCTTTTAACAGTCCAGAACAAAGTTCTAGCAGTTTCAGCAAATCTGAGCTTCGCATCATCAGAACATACGTTCTTCAGATTTGATGCTACAATATTGAATCTGTTTATGAAGCCATTCCAAATGGCATTAGATTCATTTTCATCCATTGTTGATGAACACTTCCTCTGAACAAAGCCTAAATACATCTCTATTTCTTTCAAAAAACTTGTAAATAAATTATCAACATTCAGCCTAGGTTTTGGGTTTAGAAAAGTTTCCAATGTGATTGGCTTGGGTTGGGGAGAAGGTGGAAAGATGGATTTTTGAATGGTGATCAGAGGACTAGGGTAGAATGGTATGAATGGAAGATCAGATGAATTGTCAGGTTTTGATCTGGTTAAAGCATTCAACAGATATGGTTTTGCATTTGATGCATATGAAACAACATCAAATGGGGTATCAGAGTAAGGAGTGAATGCAGATTTATCAGATAAAATAGGTTCTGATGAAATTATTTCTGGCAGTTCTTTAATGTACGTTTGAAGAACAGATGGTAGAATGATGGTAAGTTTGGGTTTAAAAGGAGTGATAGTGTCAGATGGTTCAATTCTGGTGTAGAAATTTTTGAATTTGAAACCAGAGGGAAGTTTGTTAGATGAAAACAATTTACACGAAGCAGAGGGTACACACTAAGATGTCCTTAGCTTAGGTGTTGGGGTAGGATTGGGAATGAGAATTTCAGAAGAAACAGGTGGTTCTGGTTGGTTTACTTCAGAATTTCTGTGAGAGGGAGATATCAGAAAATCTGGGTGTATATCAAATTCTGATGAATTTGAGGATGTGGTTGGAGTGTAAGACATGGAGGACACTTCAAAAACAGTTTTGAGAGGTGTAACGTTTAGAACCCCTGTCTCAGGGATATTGGTTTCAGATGGGTTGGTTGATTCTGATGGATTCTCAAAAAGTTTTGATGGAGGTGCAGATGTAGGTGGAGCAGATGTAGGTGGATCAGATGTCACTTGATTGGATTGTATAGGTTCAGAAAGAACTTGTTCAGATGCAATGGGTTCAAATCTGTTTGATTGAGGTTTTTCTGGTTGTGATTGTTTTTGTTCAGATTGTTTTTCTGGTTGTTGTTGTTGTTGTTGTCCAGATTGTTCTGTTGGTTTTGTTATAGGTGGTGGAGTTTGATTTGCTGGTTTTGTTGTTGATGTTGGTGCAGATGATTGATTAGTAGAAGGTTTTACAGGAGTGGTGGAAACAGGATCAGATGATTTTTGTGGGGAAGGAATTTTTAATGGTTTAGAAATATGAGGTGGAGCAGGAACAAATTGTTTCTGAGTAGGAGGTGGTTTTGGAATAGCATTTAATGTTGATTCATTTAAAACAGTTTTATTGAAAGAGGATACAGAAGATTTGGTACCTTTAATCTTGATACGCTTTGTGGGAACAGAGGGAGCGTCTCCAGATGCTTTCCTCTTGATCAGCTTCTGAGGCTTGTCGGCAACTTTGGGCTTCTTCTGAACAGTCACTGCTTCTGCTTCTGATTGACCTCTTTTCCTTGTGTTCTCATTTCCTCCATCAGACATTGGTTCTCTTGCTCTTTTCAGAATATCTGCAGGAACTGGGGTTCCATCTTCCTTGCAAGAATCAATATACCTTATAATTATTTCCCTTGGTTCTTCAGCACAGAACAGTGGGTAGTCTTCAACTGGGATTCGCTTCTGACTAAGTTCAGAGATATTCAGCTTCTTGGGTGCTGATGTGAGTTCCTTTACAATTTTTAGTCTCTGAAGACTCTTGGCATTCAGAGGTTTCCCAACAGTAGATTCAAGTTCCTCCTTGACTCCAGCAGCATACAGAGCAGTCACCAGTCCATTTTCTGTCAGAATATTTGAAATTAACCTTCCAAAGGGAATCCATGTTCTGATCTTCTGACCCTTATCTTTTACAGATTCTCTTGAAGCATTAATATGATTCCATAAGTGCATGAACAGAATGTAAGGAAGATCTACCTTGGTGCTCTGACTTAAACAGTACATGAAGTAGAGTTGTTCATTGTTCATGTAATCTGGAGAGTTTGTAGATTTTCTGTGATGAATGCATCCCATGAAAATCTTTGCCCAGATTTTGTAGTCAGGCTTCAGATCTTTAAACTTTTTAGAGGCCTGTCCAGCAGTCATGACTTCCTCATAAACTTCTTCCATATCTACACGCCCAGCTGGCAGATGAGATACTCCATCAGTCTCCTCATATCCTATGAGTTTCCTGATTAGATCTTCTGTGATTATAATCTCCTTACCCAGAACAGAAGACAAGATGAATTTGGGGTATACAGAAGCATGTATCCAAAATTCTTTCACCAGATGAGGGTAAACTGGTCCAAATAATCTGTCAAAGTATTTTACCCAGCCTTGAGCATCAACTATTGAACGAAATTCAAATCCATTTTCAGCTAATGAATCAAATTCCACCATTGATTCACAGAGAACTTCAAGTTTGTCAACAGGAGTTAACAAAGTCCTTTTAGGTGTCGTGTATGGAACCACACCCATATTTGCAGAAGTAACTGCAGCCATGGTTGATTGAAACTGTGCTGCTGTAGAAGATGAGGTTGCCATTGAAGATGATTTTGACAAGGGTTTAGGGTTTTTGTGAAGAGAGAAAAGAAGACAGAAATGCATAAACTTGCTTGAGTTGTGAAAAGTGTGAAAGTGGTGAGAAATATGGTATTTATAGAAAACAATTAGGCATACAAACAGACAATCAAAGCACGTTCACACAAGACAATTAATGTCAATTAATGAAAGAGAATAAAAATCATTTCAAGCATTAATTGATTCTGACAAATTGGGGGGAAAATCAAGATTTTCACTATTCAACCCATACCTCAAACGTCTCTTCAGTAGTGTACACGCCATCCTTGCAGATTTAGAGTGACACGTGTTTGCTTGCATGTGCTTCTGAATTCTCTTGAGAAATGAAACGTTAACCAACATTCAGATCCTCTGAGATTGGTTAGTTCAGATACACACAAATAAACATAAATCTAATAAGCAACAGAATGAAATACTTCAGAGTGATAAACATTTATCATCTGTAAAATTTGCTTCTGACAAATATTATTCTGGACACAAATCCATACCAATATTTTTCAGAATAAATTTGAATCTATCTTCAACAAGGGGTTTTGTGAAAATATCTGCCCATTGATGATTTGTATCAACAAAGGCTAAGTTTATAATTCCCTTCTGAACATAGTCTCTGATGAAATGATGCTTAATTTCTATATGTTTTGCCTTAGAGTGTAAAATGGGGTTTTTAGATAAACATATAGCAGAAGTATTATCACAGAATATAGAAATGTTACTTTCAAATATCTGATAGTCTTCTAGCTGACTTTTCATCCAGAGCATCTGCGTGCTACATCCAGCAGCAGCAATATATTCTGCCTCTGTAGTTAATAGTGCAATTGTGGGTTGCTTCTTGCTGTACCAAGAGATTAGATTTCTTCCTAGAAATTGACAACTTCCAGAAGTACTTTTTCTTTCCACTCTGTCTCCAGCGTAATCAGCATCACAGAATCCAATTAATTTGAAATCATCAGATTTTCTATAACACAAACCCACATTAGAAGTACCTTTCAGATACCTTAGAATCCTCTTAACAGCTGTTAAGTGTGATTCTCTAGGATCTGATTGGAATCTTGCACACAAGCATACACTGAACAAAATGTCAGGTCTAGAAGCAGTTAAGTAGAGAAGAGATCATATCATACCTCTGTAGAGTTTCTGATCTACTTTCTTACTTACCTCTTCCTTGCCTAGTGAACTAGTTGGATGCATGGGAGTCTTTGCCATCTTACTATCAGTCATGTTAAATTTCTTCAGAAGTTCTTTAACATATTTGGTCTGATGAATGTCAGTGCACTCTGGAGTTTGGTTGACTTGAATTCCCAGAAAGAATCTCAATTCTCCCATCATGCTCATTTCAAATTCTGCCTGCATACATTGAGCAAACTCCTTTCCCAGCATAGTATTGGTAGATCCAAATATGATATCATCCACATATATTTGAAAAATTAGAATATCTTTCTTAAATGTTTTACAAAAGAGTGTTGTGTCCACTTTGCCTCTGATGAAATTTTTCTCCAGAAGAAAATTGCTTAACCTCTCATACCAAGCTCTGGGAGCTTGTTTTAAACCATACAGAGATTTCTTTAGTTTGAAAACATGTTCTGGGAATTTTTCACTCTCAAAGCCAGGAGGCTGGTGAACATAAACTTCTTCTTCTATAATACCATTTAGAAAGGCACTTTTAACATCCATCTGATATAGAGTGATGTTATATTATGCAGCAAATGAAATAAGAAGGCGTATAGATTCTAACCTTGCCACTGGAGCATAAGTTTCAGTGTAATCAATACCTTCTTGTTGACTGTACCCTTGAGCAACAAGCCTTGACTTATTTCTTTCAACTTCTCCTTTCTCATTAAGCTTATTTCTGAAGACCCATTTAGTTCCAATTATGTTGAATCCTTTTGGTCTTGGAACTAAATCCCACACATCATTTTTGGTGAACTGATTTAGCTCTTCTTACATGGCAATAATCCAATCATTGTCTTGCAAAGCTTCATCTACAGAAGTTGGTTTAATTACTGACACCAATTCAAATAATGATGCTTCAGATGATCTGAGGAAGAATCTTGTTCTGATAGGGTCATCCTTCTTTCCAATGATAACATTCTCTAGATGAGAAGCTTTGATTCTGGAAGATGATCCTCTAACAGTTAATTCTTCAGAAATGTTCAAGTTGTTCATCTGAGAAGTCAAAGGAATTGCATCTGGCGTTGCTTCTGGTTCCTTCACTTGAGCTTTGTCTGCCTCTGAGCCTTCAGAGTCTGTGAAGACTACTTCTCTATTTGCAAAATTTTCAAACTACTTTGGCTTTTTAATGCCAAGCTTATCATCAAATCTAACATGAATAGATTCTTCCATAATCTGTGTTTCAGTATTGTATACTCTGTAGCCTTTAGAGCGTTCAGAATACCCAAGCATGAAACACTTATGTGCTTTAGAATCAAACTTGTTCAGATTTTCTTTAGTATTCAACATATAGCAAATACATCCAAAAGGATGAAAATATGAAATGTTGGGCTTTCTGTTCTTCCACAGTTCATAGGGAGTCATCTCTAGAAGAGGTCTTACAGACACTCTGTTCTGAATGTAACAAGCTGTGTTGATTGCTTCTGCCCAAAAGTGTTTTGCCAGATTAGTCTCATTGATCATGGTTCTGGCCATTTCTTGCAGAGTTCTATTTTTCCTTTCTACAACCCCATTTTGTTGTGGAGTTCTAGGACAGGAAAAATCATGAGCAATGCCATTTTCATTAAAATATTTTTCAAAATATTAGTTTTCAAATTCACCACCATGATCACTTCTGACTTTTATAATTTTGAAATCTTTTTCATTCTGGACTTGTTTGCAGAAGTTAAAGAACACAGAATGTGACTCATCCTTGTGTTTTAAGAACTTTACCCATGTCCATCTACTATAGTCATCAAAAATGACTAATCCATACTTCTTGCCTCTGATGGATGCAGTTTTTATTGGTCCAAACAGTTCAATATGAAGTAATTCTAGTGGTCTGGAAGTAGAAACACCATTTTTTGATTTAAAAGATGATTTTGAAAACTTCCCTTTTTGACATGCTTCACAAAGAGCATCTGAAGTGAACTTCAGATTAGGAAGTCCTCTGACAAGATTAAGTTTATTAATCTGAGATATACGTCTCATATTAATATGCCCCAATCTTCTGTGCCAGACCCATTGCTCCTCATTAACAGATAAGAGACATTTAACATTTTGTACCTTAAGTTCTGAAAGGTTTATTTTATAAATGTTGTTCTTCCTCTTACCACTAAATAGGATTGAGCCATCCTTTTGACTAATAGCTTTACAACATTTTTTATTAAAGGTTATGTCATAACCATTGTCACTTAATTGACTTATGGACAATAGATTATGCTTTAATCCTTCTACAAGTAAAACATTAGTAATATAGGGAAGTTTACCATTTCCAATAGTGCCAGATCCAATGATCTTGCCCTTCTGATTCCCTCCAAATTTCACATCACCTCCAGATCTAAGCTCCAGACTTTGGAACATAGACCTTTCTCCTGTCATGTGTCGCGAGCATCCAGAGTCCAGGTACCATGATTGGCGTCCTGACCTTGCTGCTAAGAACATCTGCAACAGGAATTATTTTACTTTTAGGTACCCAGATCTTCTTGGGTCCTTTTGGGTTAGTTGTTCTGAAGGTTTGTCTAAACTTCTGTTTTTCAACATAAGGTTTATTCTGACTAGCCTTAGATTTAAACACATGAATGTTCTTTTCAGAACAAGTGTGTTCAATATCATTCAAGTGACCAAATTTAAAGTGGGAATATAAAGGAGTTTTCTTGATGATAATCTTATCAACAGGTTTTGGATTTAAATTCTTTCCAGAGGAAGATTTATATCCAATTCCTTTTCTGTTATTTCTGCTAACTCCATAGATCATAGAAGCCATTTTGCTTCTGTCTATGCTTTTAGCAAGAAACTTCTGAAAGCTGTAACTCATATTTTTCCAAAATATTTTTGCATTCAGACTCAGTTTCAGAATCAGAGTCTTGTTGAGCTAATTCAGAATCATTTTTCAATCTTAAGTTCTTTTCATTTAGCTCAGCTACTTCTGATTTGAGAATATTATTCTCAGATACAAGATTGTTTTGACACTTCTTGTATTTGAGCTTAATATTCTTATAGCTCTTCAGAACTTCTGATAATACTTTGATAAGTTCATCTTTAGTGAGTTTAGCCATTACCTCTTCAGCGTCAGAGTCAGTTTAAGAGTCAGATTCAGATCCTGAAATTCCTTCCTCCTGATCTTCTATGTCTGCCATCAATGCTACATTGGCACATTCCTCTTCTGACTCAGATTCAGATGTATCTGAATCATCCCAGGTGGCCATTAGAACCTTCTTCTTCTTATCAGATTTTCTTTTAGGCTTTTCTTTCAACAATTTTGGACATTCATTTTTGTAATGTCCAGGTTCTTTACATTCATAGCAGACAACCTCCTTTTTGCCAGATCTTCTGTGTCCAGAAGATTCTTTTCTTTGGTCAGGCTTCTTGAAGTTTCTGAACTTCTTTCCTTTATGCTTCCAGAGTTTGTTTATTCTTCTAGACAGCATGGATAGTTCATCTTCATCTTCAGATGAGGATTCTTCAGAGCTTTCCTCTATTACCTGCAATGCTTTAGCAGATTTATTAGATTTTAAAGCAATTAATTTACCTTTCTTTTGAGGTTCATCTTCCTCAAGTTCAATTTCATGACTCCTTAGTGAACTGATTAGTTCCTCCAAGGAGATCTTGTTCAGATCTTTAGCCATTTTCAGTGCAGTCACCATAGGTCCCCATCTGGTAGGTAAGCTTCTGATGATCTTTTTCACATGATCAGCAGTAGAGTATCCTTTATCCAGAACCTTTAGTCCAGCTGTAAGTATTTGAAATCTGGAGAACATAGCTTCAACAGATTCAGCTTCTTCCATCTTGGAGGCTTCATACTTCTGAATTAGAGCCAAAGCCTTTGTTTCCTTGACTTGAGAGTTTCCCTCATGAGTCATCTTTAAGGACTCAAACATGTCAAATGCAGTTTCTCTATTTGTGATCTTTTCATACTCAGTGTGAGATATTGCATTTAACAATATTGTTCTAGCCTTGTGGTGATTTCTAAATTCCTTCTTTTGGGCTTCTGTCATAGATTTTCTATCTACTTTCTTGCCATTCCCATCAATGGGATGAACATATCTATCTATCACCAAATCCCATAAATCAGCATCATAACCAAGGAAAAAACTTTCAATCCTGTCTTTCCAATAATCAAATTTCTCCCCATCAAACATAGGGGGTTTAGTGTTGATTTTGTCCCTTTCTTCATATTTGTTGTTAATGTTAGATATTGAAGTATCAGCCATAGTAACAACCAAATGTATATCAAAGTTTTTCTCACTGGATCTTTTCTGTCACTGTGAAGTGGTAGCACACACAGAACCGGAGCTCTGATGTCAACTGAAGGTGAGAAAATACTTAGAAGGGGGGGTTGAATAAGTATGAAGATAAAAACTTAGAAGTAAAAACTCAAGTATTTTTATCCTGGTTCGTTGAACTCAACTACTCCAGTCCACCCTTTCTAGAGTGATTTGTCTTTCTCAAACAAGGACTTAATCCACTATTTAATCAACTGATTACAATAGTAAGCACTAAGAACAACTGTTCAAAGTCTTCTCAAGAACTACTGATCCTAACTGGATCTTCTTAAGGTTTTCTTACAATCAAATGTAATAACAAATACAAGTGTTAAAATGCTTCTAATAAAGCTTTATCACAACTGTGATTTTTCACTTAAGATTAAGAATAAAGAATTAATTCTAGCAAGATTATGAGTTGTATGAGAGCTTTGATAATGAATTCTTTTCAAGTGTTTCGTCAACTGAAGAAGATGAGTGGAGACTTGCTTTTATAGGCACAGTGTGTTACACCCAAAAATTTGACCAACCGGTTCCCATATCTGGTTTATGTTTCGACGCATTTTGCATTCGCATTCGCATACTGCATACATTACAATTTTCTCAGTCAGATTGATTTTATCGGGATTGCAGCCCCTGGTGTCTCAGGCAGTTCAGGCCAATTTGAATAAGCGTATTTTGGGAATTGGTGCTCGTCCCCTGTGTTTTCAGGCCATCCCGGTGCCCGGGTTTCGCTATGGTTGCGCAATCGTCCTCTAATCGATTTAATCGGCTTCCTGGCATTTTTTTAGAATTTTCTCTTTTATTTTCTATATTTTTAATTCACTTAATGGATTTTTTTATAGATTTATTCGTTTTTAGATATTAATAGGTTAGTTTTTTTTAATAGAGTTTAATAGATTTTTCTATATAGATTTTTATAGAAGTAAATAGATTTCTAGAATTTAATAGATATTTTCTTAATAGATTTTTAGATTTTTAAATAGATATCCCCTCTTTTAAATAGGCTTTAATATGATTTTTAGAATATTAATGGATAATAGTTTTTTAATAATATAGTTTTATTAGTTCTAGTATTGATTTTACAGGATTTAATATAGAAGTTAATAGGTTTTTTTTATGGATTTTATTAGATTTTTTTAATTGATTTTCTAAATTTAATTGGAATTTTAAATAGATAAATAGATAATAAATAATCTTTTTCTAGGTTAATTAGGATTAATTTTGTTTTGTTTTTAGGATTAATTACGGTTTTGTTATTAATTTTCGTTTAGTTTATTAGGTCTTTTAAATTAATTTTCGTTTAGGTTTTCAATTAGGGTAATTGTGTCTTGTTAAGTAGATGTGATTAGGATTAATTAGGGTTTTGTTATTAATTTTTTTGTTTAGTTAATTAGGTAGCATTAGCATTTAATTGGGTTAATTAATCAGAGTTTGTCCACTTAATGGGCCATATTATCCATAATTCTCAGAGGCCCAGGTCCAGAGCTTGCCAAGTGTCAGTATATAAACATGGCCACGCGTGTCTTCTCTCTCTTAGCCACTTCATCCGCACAGATCCACTACCCTCTCTCTCCTCACACGTGTTGCCCTCTCAACCCCTCTCAGCGCCACACGTCCTCCTCAGAACTCTCCACCAACCACACCTCACAGCTGTCCCCCACTAGCTACCGACCGACCGGAGTGCATGCAAAAGCCGTCGGACCACCTTCCCTCCTCCGCAACCGTCGTCGGAGATTGTTGTGTTCGCCGGAAACTGGATTTCTCAGGGAATTGAGCCAAACGCCTTTCAATCTTCATCGTCTAGCTTCATCCATCTCGCCGGAAAACTCATCACAGCCGCCGGAAAACTCATCGTGTTCTTCATCTTTCTCCATCAGATTCGCCCAGAAATCGTTGGTGTTCATCAATCTTCATCATTCATCATCATTCAATCCTTATCAACTCGCCAGAAAACCTCCAAGAACAATCTTCAAGTGCATTCTTCGTCCAATTCCAGAAAGATTCAAACAACCGAGAACATTCATCTTCCTCCTCTCCAGATTTTCCAGAAACACAACGCCTTCATCAATTTCTTCATATTCGATCAAAGATCTTCAGAAGCGTGTCCTTGATCCAAGAACGTCATCGCGTGCTTTCTTCAGTGAGCTCTTTTCCAGATCTTCTTCAAGATTTTCGTTAGACGCTCAAGGCCCTCTTCATCTGTAGATCTTCAACAGCATCATCATCCAGGTTTTTATTGATTCTCATCTAATTCATTGCATGTTCGTAGTAGTTTGATAGCTATAGATTTAGGACTTTGTGATGGTTACGTTTGAAACGAGATTAGGTTAGAACTTTGTGACTTGGTTTGAACATCAGAGTTCTTTGAGGTGAGTAGCGGTGGATTTTTTTTCGAAGAATGTTGCTGGTGATTTGAGTTTAGAACGAAGATTGTTTATTTGAGTTATGGTGTTAGGTTTGTTTCAGAGGATAGAGAGGGAGAATGTGAGAGCGCCGCTAGGGCTTTCTGAGGAAGACGATGAACAGTGCAAGGGGGAATGAAAGGTTTCAGGTTTTTGTTGTTAGGATTGAGTAGAATGAGATTCGGGCCTTAGGCCCATTGTGGTTGGTTTGCTGATCATACTCAACAGTTTTCCGATGCCCCCCCTCTCACAATGTTTCTTTCTTTCGTTTGGGCCTAGGCCTTTCGTTATCTACACCCCCAGCAGGAGGCCCAACGGAAATAATAAGGCGAATATTTGTTATTCGCCCCCCCCCCCCCCCAGTCTTTTTTTCTTTTCCTTGTTTTTTAGGCTTTTCTGAGTTGTACTGGGCCTAGCGCTTTGATGTTGGCACCCCCCCTCCTGGGCCCAATCAGTTTCTGAACTGTAGAAATTGCTTTTTGCCACGCATTGTTTTCATTTTTAATTGATTTTCATGTTTGCACATAGTTTACTCAATAAATCATAATAAATTGAAAAATGGTCATTTTTACATGGGATTTTTTCCCCTCATTTTCATAAGAACATCAAGAAAATTATAAGAAAATAAAATTGTCATTTCAAGCATTTTTTCATTTTTGGTTTATTTTTACTTTTAATTGCTTTCATTTCATTTACACTTGGTATATGTTACTTTCTGAATTTAGTATGGCCATTGTATTGCACATTTTGATGTAATTCTTTTTCCTATGGTTAGATTAGAGTATTAGGTTCACAATAATTAGGTGCAGTTTAGGGTATAGTTTTGGGGTTTTAAAATTGATTTAGGTCTTGGGGTTTATATGGGGTATAGGGTATATAGTTAGGTTCCCTTAGGAATTTAATTAGGATTTTATAATGAGTTTTACTATTTTTACTTGATTTTGCAAATTGGTTGATATTGGTGTGTTTCCCACTTGGGGTATTGCTTTGTTTGCTTGGGTTTTGGGTATTTCTCTGGGATGTGGGGCTTGGGCTTGGCTTGTGGAGCATGGGGAAGCATGTGAGAAGATTGAAGGCAAGTATCAATACTTAGAGCTTGGGGATTCTTATGCTTGAAGATGGGTTTTTTGAAGACATAGGAAATAGGAGAAATAGGCAGAGCTTTAGATTAGACTGAATTCTTCCACAAACATGGAAAGCATCTTGTGCTTCCATTCCTCCCAATGACTAAAAGTCCTTCTAAGATATTCACATCCCTCCTTTGGAGGGATAAGTGGCTTATCTTAGAAGTAGAACTTTGAGGGAACCAGTCTCTCATGATGATAAACACTTATAGGCTTCCTTTGGTTGTCAATAAGTTGTTTTATCATTCCAACTTATTCTGTAAGGTGATTCTCTTCTGTAGTGCTTGCCTTGAAGATGGAGCTTATATAAAGCTTGGAGGCCATTGAAGTTTGATTTTGGGATTCATTTGAAGGTTGTTGTTTTTGCTGTTTATCAACTGTCAGAGTTTGATGTTTTTTCATAGCTGCTGCTGTAGGAGCTGGTGTAACAGCCCAAATTTCATTAAATAATTAATTGTAGTAATTAATTGATTTAGTGGGATTTTTATTAATGTTGGAAATTAATTTTTATTAATTGGAATTAATAGAGAATTGAGAAGGAAATTGGAAGGAAGGAAAATAAAGGAATATATAAGAGAGAAAGAAAAGAAAAGAAAGATAGAAAACATTTGGAAAGAAAGAGGAAAGAAGAAGAAAGAAGAGAAAGAGAGGAGAAGAAGAGGAAAAGTGGAAATCATCAAGAACCAACATCAAAGCTCTGATTAATCGAGGTAAGGGTGAGAAATGTTTCTATTTGATCATTGTATGATGTTATGTATGTTGGGTTGGGGTTTTGGTAGAGTTTCCATCACTTTCCATTTAGGGCAAAATGTTGGATAATCGGTAGATTGATGATTTAATCGGTTGAAACTGAGTAATAACGCCGTAGACTAGTCGGGTAACATGTATTGATGATATTTGTACTGATTTGGATGTTCAAGAGTTGGTGGATGTTGGATTGGTGAAGGAGGAACAGAATAGGGTTCTGTTCTACGCAGGTTCGCTGGCTCTCGCCAGGCGAGCAAAGGCGAAGCTTCGCCAGGCGAAGCCTAGCGAATGCTGGCGAGTAATTATGATTAAATCCCAGTGGACTTCGCTGGCGAGTTCGCCAGGCGAAGTTGGATAGCGAAGGTTCGCCCAGCAAAGGTGCTGGCGAATGGTGGCGAATGAAGTCAGTAGCTACTGACTTGGGCTCGCTGGAAAGTCTCGCCAGGAGAAGCCTAGCGAGTGTTAGCTGAGAGAGTTCTCCAGGCGAAGGCCAGGCGAAGGTTCGCTGCGAGGGTTCGTCAGGCGAATGAAGGTGAATGTGACAGCATTTTTCTTTTGCTGTGTTGCTCATGTGGTGATTGTTTGATTGATTCACATAGGTTAATACCTCTATGATATGATATAGATATGATCTATTGTGATGATGTGTGCTGTGGGTAGCCTACGGGCGTGAATCCTAGTTGATGTGTGATGCGTATTAATTGTGATAATTAGAAGTACATGTGAATACAATGATGAATGTATGTGTATTGTCTAATGAATTGTGAATGCATATTTATATGCGATTGTTGTGTAAATGCATGGGAACATATGTGATATGTATGCATTGTTGTTGATTATGATGATGATGTGTGAAATGAATACATTGATAAATGTTTGATATATGTTGTATGTGCAATCATGATGAAATTCTCGAAGGGGTGAATTATTCGAATGCATGAGATTAAGATGTCGGTCTTAAGTGCATTCGTTGTGGTCGATTGTACATGCATCATTAGTCAAGAGGCAATATCTGTTAGTTTCGTGGAAACTAGTGGCTTGTCCCAAACCTAGAAGTGTGGGTTTGAAGGCTTAGAGGACGGGCCTTTGTGGTTATCGGTCTAGAAGTGTGGACCCGGTTTAATGTAAAAACTGGAAAAAAAAAAAAAAAAGATAACGGGTTATCGGTCTAGAAGTGTGGACCCGGTTTAATGTAAAAACCGAAAAAAGATAACGGGTTATCGGTCTAGAAGTGTGGACCCGGTTTAATGTAAAAACCGAAAAAAGATAACGAGAGTCGGTACCGCATTGCATGAGTTGCATTGAGTTGTTGAGTCACATTGATATATGACATATGCATGAAGTGATGCTTATGTGTGAATGATGAGATTGTGAAATTGTGAGAGTATGCATGATGTGGAAATGCTTTACAAATATTCGTGTTGTTATTATATGTGTGGCAAATATATGTATAACTAAGGAATTGATTTGTGGTGAGAAATACGGAGTGGAACTTGTATTGATTACCTATATATATATATATAATCTTCTGCTTTGGTTATTATGGTTATATTTCTCACCCTTCTGCTGTTTTATAATGCTCTATGAGGCATTGCAGATTAGGATGCTGGAGTCATTTTGTGAAGTTAGTCTCCATTCTTTTGAGTCGGCTGCTCTGATATGTAACACCGGGTAGTTAGACTAGTATAGTCATTGTTTTGTGATACATTGTGATGTATCAGCTGATGTGGTTTTGTAATCTAACTAATATGATGTATTAATCTGGATGACTTATATGCATTTGAATTAATATTTTTGAACTAATTAAATGATGTTATCTTCCGCTTAAAATAAATGTTGAAATGTGATTTCTAAAACTACGAAAATGTTACATATTTTATGGAGCAAAAATGTTAAAGTGTTTTATTGGTGAAGTTGTGACATTCTTCTTTTATACCTTATGCTAAAACTTTTACTCTAATGAATTTGTATGTGCTTAATTGTTTTATATGCATTTATTTGGGGTATAGAAGGGGGTGTTACAATAGCGGTATCAGAGCAGGTCGGTCCGTCCGGCCAAGTTGTTAGAGTGTTTTTCCTGTGTGTTATTGATATGCGTGTGTTGCATTATCAATATTGGTTGTTCTTACGTGGTTCTGTTGCTGGAATTAGTAAGATGGTTGCAGGAAGGAACGACGAAGCGATTGCGGAGGCATTGACGAGATTGGCGGGGGCAATTGGGCAGAATCCTCCGGCCAATGTGAATGTGAGGAATCATGCTGATGATGGATTCCGTGCTTTGGGGAAATTCCAAAAGAATAACCCTCCGGTTTTTAAGGGAACTCATGAACCGGACAAGGCACAAATTTGGTTGAAAGCCGTGGAAAAGATTTTTCGAGTTATGAATTGCTCGGATGCACAGAAGGTGCAGTTTGGGACTCATATGCTCGAAGAAGAAGCTGAAGATTGGTGGGGTAATACTCGCCAAAGATTTGAGGAAGATGATATTGTGATTACATGGGATTTGTTTAGAGAAACTTTTCTGGAGAAGTACTTTCCAGAGGATGTGCGGGGGAAGAAAGAGATCGAATTTCTTGAGTTGAAGCAAGGTAATTCGACGGTTGCTGAGTATGCGGCGAAATTTGAGGAGTTGATCAAATTTTGTCCTCACTATAATACTGGTAATGCTGAGAGGTCTAAGTGCCTCAAGTTTGTGAACGGTTTAAGACCCGAGATTAGACAAGCTATTGGGTACCAGGAAATCAGAAGGTTTTCTGAGTTGGTTAACAAGAGCAGAATTTATGACGAAGACAGTAGGGCTAGGTCTAGCCACTACAAGAGCCTAAGTGATAAGAAAGGAAAAGGACAATTCAGAGGAAAACCTTACGTAACTCCTGCCGATAAGGGGAAACAAAAGGTTGGTTTTGGCAAGAAGCCAAGTGGGGGAGTTTCTACCCAGGTCAGGTGTTACACTTGTGGTGAAGCGGGGCATCGTGCTCCGGAGTGCAAAAGTGTTGAACAAAGGTGTTTTAAGTGTGGCAAGCCAGGCCACAAGGCACTAGAGTGTAGAAGCGGTGCGGGTGTTACTTGCTATAACTGTGGTGAGCGAGGGCACATCAGTACCAAGTGCGATAAGCCGAAGAAGAATCAAGGGAGCGGGAAAGTGTTCGCTCTATCTGGATCTGAGACTGCTAGCGACGATCGATTGATCCGAGGTACGTGCTTCATTAATGGTACACCTTTGATCGCTATAATTGATACCGGAGCTACACATTCTTTTATTTCTTTAGATTGTGTTAGAAGGTTAAATCTTGAGTTGTCTGTGATTGGTGGCGGTATGGTTATTGATACTCCTGCTATGGGTTCGGTAACTACACCGTATGTTTGCTTGAATTGCCCGTTGAGTATTTTCGGTAGAGATTTTGGGATTGATTTAGTGTGTCTTCATTTGGATCAACTTGATGTCATTCTTGGAATGAATTGGTTAAAATTCAATCGTGTGTATATTAACTGTTTTGACAAAACGGTTATTTTTCCCGACTCGGATGTTGAAAGGGAATTGTTTATGACGAGGAAACAAGTGAAGGAATCGGTACAAGATGGGGCTACAGTATTCATGCTTATGGCAACTATGAGAATCGGTGGAAGTGAAGAGATTGATGCTTTGCCCATTGTTAGAGATTTTCCGGAAGTATTCCCTGAAGAGATAGAGGATTTACCGCCGGAACGAGAAGTGGAGTTTTCGATAGATTTGATTCCTGGAACTAGTCCGATATCGATGGCTCCTTATCGTATGTCGGCATCGGAATTGAAAGAGTTGAAGAGTCAACTTGAGGATTTACTCGAGAAGAGGTTTATTCGTCCGAGCGTGTCACCGTGGGGTGCACCGGTGTTGTTGGTTAAGAAGAAAGAGGGTTCTATGAGGCTCTGTGTGGATTACAGACAGTTGAACAAGGTGACTATTAAGAATAAGTATCCACTTCCAAGGATTGATGATCTGATGGATCAGTTGGTTAGTGCAAGCGTGTTCAGCAAGATTGATTTGAGATCTGGGTATCATCAGATCCGTGTGAAAGCTGAAGATATTCAGAAGACGGCCTTTCGGACGAGGTATGGACACTATGAATATTCCGTGATGCCATTTGGTGTGACTAATGCACCAGGTGTATTTATGGAGTACATGAATAGAATTTTCCATCCTTATTTGGATAAGTTTGTGGTGGTGTTTATCGACGACATCTTGGTTTATTCGAAGAGCGAAGGAGAGCATGCCGAGCATCTGAAGATTGTGTTATCTGTGATGAGAGAGAAGCAGTTGTTCGCGAAGCTTTCTAAGTGTGAATTTTGGTTGAAGGAAGTTAGTTTCCTTGGTCATGTGATTTCTAGTAGTGGTATTGCGGTCGATCCGTCGAAGGTTGAAGCGGTGTCGCAATGGGAGACTCCGAAGTCAGTTTTTGAGATCAGAAGTTTTCTTGGGTTAGCCGGTTATTATCGGAAGTTTATTGAAGGATTTGCTAAGTTATCGTTGTCGTTGACACAGTTAACTAGGAAAGGTCAAGCCTTTGTTTGGGACGCCAAGTGTGAAGCGAGTTTTCAAGAACTTAAGCGAAGGTTGACGACAGCTCCTGTTTTGATTCTGCCAAATCCAGAAGAACCATTCGTTGTGTATTGTGATGCTTCTTTGATGGGTTTAGGAGGTGTGTTGATGCAGAATAACCAAGTTGTGGCTTATGCTTCGAGGCAACTCAAAGTGCATGAGAAGAATTATCCGACGCATGACTTAGAGTTGGCCGCCGTTGTGTTCGTGTTGAAACTTTGGAGGCATTATTTATTTGGCGCAAGATTTGAAGTGTTTAGTGACCACAAGAGTTTGAGATACCTTTTTGATCAAAAGGAATTGAATGCAAGACAAAGGAGATGGCTTGAGCTTTTGAAGGATTATGATTTTGGCTTGAACTACCATCCGGGTAAAGCGAATGTAGTAGCGGATGCATTGAGTCGGAAATCATTGCATATGTCGGCATTGATGGTGAAAGAGTTGGAATTGAATGAGCAATTTCGGGATTTGAGTTTGGTATGTGAGAGAACTTCTTTTGGATTTAAGTTGGGTATGTTAAAGCTTACAAGTGGTATTTTGGACGAAATTCGAGAAGGACAGAAATCGGATTTGAGCTTAGTTGATCGGTTGACTTTAATCAACCAAGGCCAAGGTGGTGATTTTCGGATTGATGAGAATGGTATTATGAGATGTCGGGATCGAGTTTGTGTTCCGAACATGGTTGAGCTTAAGAAGAGCATCCTTGAGGAAGGACATCGTAGCGGATTGAGTATTCATCCGGGTGCTACTAAGATGTATCAGGATTTGAGGAAAGTATTTTGGTGGCCTAGTATGAAGAAGGATATTGCGGAATTTGTATATTCTTGTTTGACTTGCCAGAAGTCGAAGATTGAGCATCAGAAGCCATCGGGTTTGATGAAGCCGTTGTTTATTCCTGAGTGGAAATGGGATAGTATCTCCATGGATTTTGTATCGGGTTTGCCGAGGACGCCGAGTAATTTTGAGGCTATTTGGGTTATCGTGGATAGGTTGACTAAATCTGCTCACTTTATCCCTATGCGTATGGATTACCCTTTGGAGAAGTTGGCTAAGTTGTATATTGAAAGGATTGTGTGTTTGCATGGTATTCCGTCAAGTATTGTTTCGGATAGAGATCCACGGTTTACTTCGAGATTTTGGGAGAGCCTGCAGAATGTTTTGGGTACTAAGTTGCGTTTGAGTTCAGCGTATCATCCTCAGACTGATGGTCAGACGGAGAGGACGATTCAGTCGCTTGAAGATCTTTTGAGAGCTTGTGTATTGGAAAAAGGAGGAGCTTGGGATAGCTACTTGCCTTTGATTGAGTTTACCTACAACAACAGTTTCCATTCGAGTATTGGTATGGCACCATTTGAGGCGTTGTATGGTAGGCGGTGTAGGACACCATTATGTTGGTTCGAGTCCGGAGAGAGTTCTGTTGTTGGACCCGAGTTAGTCCAACAGACTACTGATAGGATCAAGATGATTCAAGAGAAGATGAGAATTACTCAGAGTCGTCAGAAGAGTTATTATGACAAGAGGAGGAAGGCACTTGAATTTCAAGAGGGAGATCATGTGTTTCTTCGAGTCACTCTGATGACAGGTGTTGGTAGGGCACTGAAGTCGCGCAAGTTGTCGCCACGTTTCATTGGTCCTTATCAGATTTTGCAAAGGATAGGAGAAGTGGCCTATCGTGTGGCTTTACCACCGTCGCTTGCTAATCTTCACGACGTATTCCATGTATCTCAGTTGAGGAAATACATTGCGGATTCGTCTCATGTAGTCCAAATAGATGATGTGCAGGTGAGAGATAACCTGACTGTTGAGACATCACCTATGCGGATAGAGGATCGGAAATTGAAACAGCTTCGAGGTAAAGAGATTGCTTTAGTGAAGGTCGCTTGGGGAGGACCGGCTGGTGGAAATGTTACGTGGGAGCTTGAGAGCCAGATGAAAGAGTCTTATCCAGAGCTGTTTGAATCAGGTAACATTTTCGAGGACGAAAATTCCTAAAGTGGGGGAGAGTTGTAACAGCCCAAATTTCATTAAATAATTAATTGTAGTAATTAATTGATTTAGTGGGATTTTTATTAATGTTGGAAATTAATTTTTATTAATTGGAATTAATAGAGAATTGAGAAGGAAATTGGAAGGAAGGAAAATAAAGGAATATATAAGAGAGAAAGAAAAGAAAAGAAAGATAGAAAACATTTGGAAAGAAAGAGGAAAGAAGAAGAAAGAAGAGAAAGAGAGGAGAAGAAGAGGAAAAGTGGAAATCATCAAGAACCAACATCAAAGCTCCGATTAATCGAGGTAAGGGTGAGAAATGTTTCTATTTGATCATTGTATGATGTTATGTATGTTGGGTTGGGGTTTTGGTAGAGTTTCCATCACTTTCCAGTTAGGGCAAAATGTTGGATAATCAGTAGATTGATGATTTAATCGGTTGAAACTGAGTAATAACGCCGTAGACTAGTCGGGTAACATGTATTGATGATATTTGTACTGATTTGGATGTTCAAGAGTTGGTGGATGTTAGATTGGTGAAGGAGGAATAGAATAGGGTTCTGTTCTACGTAGGTTCGGTGGCTCTCGCCAGGCGAGCGAAGGCGAAGCCTAGCGAATGCTGGCGAGTAATTATGATTAAATCCCAGTGGACTTCGCTGGCGAGTTCTCCAGGCGAAGTTGGATAGCGAAGGTTCGCCCAGCGAAGGTGCTGGCGAATGGTGGCGAATGAAGTCAGTAGCTACTGACTTGGGCTCGCTGGAAAGTCTCGCCAGGCGAAGCCTAGCGAGTGTTTGCTGAGAGAGTTCGCCAGGCGAAGGCCAGGCGAAGGTTCGCTGCGAGGGTTCGCCAGGCGAATGAAGGCGAATGTGACAGCATTTTTCTTTTGCTGTGTTGCTCATGTGGTGATTGTTTGATTGATTCACATAGGTTAATACCTCTATGATATGATATAGATATGATCTATTATGATGATGTGTGCTGTGGGTAGCCTACGGGCGTGAATCCTAGTTGATGTGCGATGCGTATTAATTGTGATAATTAGAAGTACATGTGAATACAATGATGAATGTATGTGTATTGTCTAATGAATTGTGAATGCATATTTATATGCGATTGTTGTGTAAATGCATGGGAACATATGTGATATGTGTGCATTGTTGTTGATTATGATGATGATGTGTGAAATGAATACATTGATAAATGTTTGATATATGTTGTATGTGCAATCATGATGAAATTCTCGAAGGGGTGAATTATTCGAATGCATGAGATTAAGATGTCGGTCTTAAGTGCATTCGTTGTGGTCGATTGTACATGCATCATTAGTCAAGAGGCAATGTCTGTTAGTTTCGTGGAAACTAGTGGCTTGTCCCAAACCTAGAAGTGTGGGTTTGAAGGCTTAGAGGACGGGCCTTTGTGGTTATCGGTCTAGAAGTGTGGACCCGGTTTAATGTAAAAACCGAAAAAAAGATAACGGGTTATCGGTCTAGAAGTGTGGACCCGGTTTAATGTAAAAACCGAAAAAAAGATAACGGGTTACCGGTCTAGAAGTGTGGACCCGGTTTAATGTAAAAACCGAAAAAAGATAACGAGAGTCGGTACCGCATTGCATGAGTTGCATTGAGTTGTTGAGTCACATTGATATATGACATATGCATGAAGTGATGCTTATGTGTGAATGATGAGATTGTGAAATTGTGAGAGTATGCATGATGTGGAAATGCTTTACAAATATTCGTGTTGTTATTATATGTGTGGCAAATATATGTATAACTAAGGAATTGATTTGTGGTGAGAAATACGGAGTGGAACTTGTATTGATTACCTATATATATATATAATCTTATGCTTTGGTTATTATGGTTATATTTCTCACCCTTCTGCTGTTTTATAATGCTCTATGAGGCATTGCAGATTAGGATGCTGGAGTCCTTTTGTGAAGTTAGTCTTCATTCTTTTGAGTCGGCTGCTCTGATATGTAACACTGGGTAGTTAGACTAGTATAGTCATTCTTTTGTGATACATTGCGATGTATCAGCTGATGTGGTTTTGTAATCTAACTAATATGATGTATTAATCTGGATGACTTATGTGCATTTGAATTAATATTTTTGAACTGATTAAATGATGTTATCTTCCGCTTAAAATAAATGTTGAAATGTGATTTCTAAATAGGGCTGGAAATGAGTCGAGTCGAGTCGAACTCACCTCAGCTCGGCTCGACTCGTTAAGAATTGTTCGAATTCGAGTTCGAGTTCGAGTTCGACACGAACTTTTTTTTAAGCTCAAACTCGACTCGTTATAAGTTCACGAACAGTTCGGTTCGACTCGTTAGGTTCATCTCATTAGGTTCATCTCACATGGTTCACGAACTTAAAAACTATTTTTTTAAATATATATATTTTTTAGTATATTTGACATTTTAAATAAATATATATTTTTTAAATAAAATATTAAAATAAAATAAAAGTTATCATATTGAAATTTAACTTTATCTTTGAAATCTACTAATTCAAAACCTACACAACTTTCAAGAGATACATTTGAGAGTCTAATTCAAAAACTACTAAATTGAAGATTAAATTTGTCTAAGTTTTGAAGTAAATATTTAAACCTAATCTTAAAGACAATATAATTCTTTTCATATGTAACCGAGTTGACTCATGAACCTAACGAGTCGAACTATGTATAGTTCAAGTTCAGCTCATTTAGTTAACGAACTTAATTTTTCGCTCATACTCAACTCATTTGGTTCATGAACCTAGTTCAACGATTTAATTGTCGAGTCGAATTCCGAACTATCTTCGAGTTGGTTTGGTTCATTGCCAGCCCTATTTCTAAAACTACGAAAATGTTACATATTTTATGGAGCAAAAATGTTAAAGTGTTTTATTGGTGAAGTTGTGACATTCTTCTTTTATACCTTATGCTAAAACTTTTACTCTGATGAATTTGTATGTGCTTAATTGTTTTATATGCATTTATTTGGGGTATAGAAGGGGGTGTTACAGCTGGTTTTGGGATTTTATTTTCTTTGTTGTATTGTTTATTATTTTTCCCATAGGTTTGAAGTGAAGCTGTTTCATTTTGCCTATTGTTTTCCCAGGTTCGAGGTTGAGTGGGACTCCCTTGCCTCACTTGTATTGCTGCATCTCATGCATTTTACTGCTTTACTGTATATTTGTTGTTTCTTTTCCGTTTATCCCCTAGGATCTCTGTTTCTCTCTGCACAAGAGAGAAATATGACAGACATTAGGTGTTAACCCATGCATGATAACATTAGGGTAGTTTTGATTCCCATTTCAAACCTTAAGTTTTTAGAGCGTCGTTTCTCCTCTCATCTCGAAACAATCAAAAACACAATAACATTTCAAACATCAATAAAAAACAGTTCTTGCGTAAAAGACTGAAAACCAATCAAAGTGTCATTTTTGTCCGCTTGGACCCGTAATCAGGAGAAAACCTTTTTCAGAAGGATAAAAGATAAATAGACAAATCTGTGTCTTCCGTAGCCCGAACTACTTTTGCTTTGATCTTTCATGCTGTATGAAAGTACGTAGGCATAGGATGTGATATCCTAGCGAGCAACCTTCCCCTCCTTTCCCGTAGGTAGGCGAACTACGTTGACTCTGATTTCTCATTCCAGACGGGAATACGTAGGCATAAAGTGTGATACTTTGCCGAGTCATTTTTTTTCTTTTAACCTTTGACCTGTAGAATAGATAGAATAACAATCTGTACTAGAAAACAATCGTGGATCCCGTCGAGTACGACGGACGTGAGGGGTGCTAATACCTTCCCCTTGCGTAACCGACTCCCGAATCCAGGATTTGGTTGCGATGACCATTCCTTTCCCGTCTTTGCGTAAGGTTTACTCTAAGCTTTTCCTTTCCCTTCTTTGGGATAAATAACGCACGGTGGCGACTCTTCTGTTTAGCCGGCGCCGATTTTCGCAGTAGCGACAGCTGGCGACTCTGCTAGGGAGTCCAACGGTTCCCTACGCGAGTCAATCCTAGCACTTGTTTTCCCGTCGTGGGTTTAGTATGGATTTACTTTTCAGTCATTTATTTTCAGCATTATTTTATTGTGATTATTGCTGTGGGTATGAGGGGGTTCTATGATTGAGAGATAAGCCGGACCTGGGCTTGAGTGCACCTAGAATTAGAGTGGAAATTAGTGGGCGCGTGCTTGCTTTGCAGGCATTAGTGTCTCATGAAATCCACGCTCAGACGAGGTTCTTCTGGTTGACTTCTTTTTTAACCCTTTGGGTTGAGGGGGTTGTTGGTTAGTTGGATTGTCGACTCCGGGGACCGATCATTTGGAAGTTGGCTAAGTGAGGCCTCTTCAGGACATGATGATGCCACACCTTCCGGGTATCGTATCATCAGTCTTGAAAGTCTGTGACGCCAACGCCCGCATAGGATGCCATACCTTGTGTCAGTTATTAGGACACCTACCTGTGAGAGGGGTTGGGACATGCAGGTAACTTGACCTCCAGATTACCGGTTTTCTTGATTGAGGTTCAGTGATGTTTGAGGACAGTGTTATTGGGTCTGTCAGAGACCAGGTTGGAGCAATGTGGATGGTCTTGAGCAGTTTGTGGGTCTATTTGAGGCCAATATTGTGGATTGGACTTCTCAGCCAGGGGCACTTGATCCGTTGTTGCATTGTTTGCATATTGCATTGTTTGCATCATCATGTGCATATCATTAACGTGTGTCTGTGCTGCAGGTGCATTTTCATACTTCCTGATTCTAGTGCTCCGGACTTCTATCTGTTATTATGAGTACGTTGAGGAAGACTGTTGCATATAAGTTGCCTACTCCTGATGTGACTTCTCAGTTGGGTCTGATTTCCCTAGCTGATGATGATGTGAAGAGAAGTTTTAGAAAGAGTTATGGGAGACTACTGAGTTTGGTTTGCAGGCCAACCGCATACGAGCTGAATGGGTTATACACATTGATGCAGTTATATGATCCCTCCTTGAGGTGTTTTATGTTCCAGGACTTCATTTTGGCTCTGACCATGGAGGAGTACGCTGAGTTTCTAGAGTTGCCAGTTCAGAACAGAGTGCCCTTCATTCACTTTGACGCTAAGCCTAAGCTGGAAGACTTAGTTGTTCCCTTGCATATGGATCCTGCAGAGTTGTTGTTGACTTCCTGGCATGGAGTTTCTGGGTTCTCTCTCAAGTTTTTGGTTGGCAAAGCTCAAGAATATGCCAAAAGTGGCTGCTGGATCGTGTTTAACGCTGTTCTTGCCTTGTGCATCTATGGGATTATACTGTTCCCTAATCTGCCTGAATTCGTTGATTTGGATGCATTCCACTTGTTTGCTACAGGCAACCCGGTGCCTACCTTGATTGGAGATTTCTATCATTCCTTGCATTATAAGAATGAAAACAGAAGGGGGAAGAATGTCCATTATTGTGTACCATTGCTGAATATGTGGTCTTTTTGAGTCTGCAGATACAGCTGAATGGTCTGAGCGTCTAATGGGGTTTTCTTCAGAAGACATCGTCTGGGTCGATAGAGATTTATTGGGGTCAGAGATTATCTTCAGTTGTGTCGGGTTTCCCAATGTTCCTTTGGTTGGAAGGAAGGGATGTATCAATTACAACTCATCTTTGTTGGTTCGACAGTTTGGGTATGCTTTGAAGAGTCCGCCGAAGGAAGAAGAAATACAGGAATCTCTGTATTTCACTGGTGACCTGAGTGGGGAATTGTTGGCCAAGATGCAGCACGCTTGGAATCATATCTCCAGAAGAGGGAAACCATTGTTAGGCAAGAATGATTGTCAAACCTATATGCCTTACAAGGTGTGGATTCAAGAGAGGGTAAGACAGGTGCAGATGCCTTTTCCAACAGTATCACGTCCTGTTCCCATTCCAGTTGAGGAGCCCACTTCTGTGGCTATTGAGGTCTATGAGCAGGTAGTAAGAGAAAAGGAAGACCTGATAAAGATCAACGAAGAGTTAGAGAAGGAATTGGCTCAAATCCGGAGGGAGAAAAACGAAGTTGTGTATTCCTTCCAACAGCAGACTGAGTTGGTAAAAAGGTTAGGCGTCGAGCTGGCAGAAGAGAAAAAGAAGCATGAACGCCTGGGAAAAGACTTCAAAAGCTCTCATGATATGTTAGAGTCCAAGAAGAATTCACTCGACATCGCCTACCGGGAGATCTCTGCGTTCAACAAAACCTGGAATGCCACGCTGACCGGAAATAAGGAAAGAGAAGACAAACTAAGGCTGCAGATCTCTGAGCTAGAGGGTCAGTTGAAAGCCAGCCAGAAGAGGTTGGAAGAAGAGGTTGCACGGAGGTATGATGTCCAGAGTTCCTTGAACAAAGTCATCAAGTGCAAGAAGGAGTCTGCATCCCAGAAACGGAAGTTAGATGACTGCTTTGGAGAAGGGGCATGGGAGGAATCTATTGGTGATTTATGACGTATTCTCAAGCGAAGAGATCTACTTATCGAGGGATTGCTTTCTCAGCCAGACCATTAGAAGACCAAAAGGCTGTTGGAGGAGTACCAGACGTATGGTCGCACTTGACTATCTCATGTATTGATGTGTATGCTTTATTTGCATTGTGTTGGCCATCACCAGGATTGTTGGTTGAGGTCATGCCTTCTTATTGTTCGCTCATTAATATTGTATTCCTGACTTGATGGGATTTTCTGCAATGTATGAGATGTTTTTCTATGATTGGGTTTCGAGCTTCTTATTTCTATCACTATCACCGCACTGGCACATTGGCACTAGAATTGGGGAGTGACATTCCCTAATGCACAGACACATGTTGCATTTGCATACACATTCATATTGCATTTACCAGGTAATTATTGAACTGTATCTCATTTCCTGCATCTCATCCAGGTTTTTCCAGGATTGAAAGTCAACGTCCTCACCGATACTCTACTCGTACCAACTGCAAAAGAGTTATGGACCAGATGCAAAACGAGATGCAGGAAATGCGTGAAAAGCTGGCACTGTTCATGCAAACGATGGAGACAATTGCGAAGGGGCAGGAAAACCTGCAAACTTTGGTGCAGCCATTGTTGGCGAGAAGTGTTGGGAATGGAAACGAAGACCACAATTCTTTACGTGTTGAAACCATTCATGGGGATGGTACTCCTACGCCTGTAGCTCCACCTGTGGTGAATATACCTGTTGTGAATGTGAACAATGGCGTTGGTGCCGGGAATGGTAATACAGGAATTGGTAATGAGACTGTCATTAACAATGTTGGATTCGGAGACGCCAATCTAGGCGGTGGTAACAATGGAGGTAATGGCCTTGGCAACAACGGGTTCGGCCATAACGACCAAGGGTTTGATTATGTCAATCAGGATGGGAAGTTTGGCTTCAATGCTCAGGGTTTCGGATATGATGGTTTTGGTAATGCTAATCAGGGCTATGGTGGATTCAGTAACGGAAATGGTGCTGGAATGATGCCTTTTGGACCTGCCGGGGTCACTCAAGGGTATGGTAACAGAGGACGGGGTCCTATGATGAATCAGACTAGATTTGGTCGTAACAATGGGTATGGCGGGTACGGAAATGAGAATGTTAATTGGGTGGAAGACCAACAGGAGGATGCCTTTTCTGGTGGAGGTATTGAAGGACCTGTGGATCCTGTGCAGAGCATCGGAATGCTTGAGGAACAAATGAAGGGTGTAGTGAGTCAGAATACTATTGGCTTAGATATGACTACAATGGGATTGGTGTCTGGCCTGAGGGTACCGCTGAAGTTTAAAGCTCCCACGTTTGATAAGTATAAGGGAGACACTTGCCCGAAGGTGCATGTTCGCTCTTACTACAGACGGATGTCCGCTTACTCGAATGATGAAAGAATGCTGATGCATTTCTTCCAAGATAGCCTGTCCGGACCGTCACTGGAGTGGTATATGGGGCTGGAGCCCACTCATATCAAAACATGGAGGCAACTGGCCGAGGCGTTTGTGACACATTACAAATATAACAGTGACCTGGCACCAAACAGGGTCCAGCTGCAAGGTTTGTCACAGAAAACTGGGGAGAGTTTCAAAGAATATTCGCAAAGGTGGCGCGATATGGCGGCAAGAGTGCATCCTCCTCTAGTGGAGAAGGAGATGAACGATATGTTCATTGGAACACTCACGGGGATATTCTATGAGAAGTTGTTTCCTGTTGCGTTGGGCAGTTTCTCTGATCTGATCTTGATGGGTGAAATGATTGAGAATAGTATTAAGGTGGGAAGGTTCCAAGCTGGGAAGTCTACTTCGTCAGGAGGTAATAGAAAAGCATTTGGGGGTCGACGTCAGGGTGATTCCAGTGCAGTGTTTGGTGGCAGGGGCAGGGGCAGAGGAAGACATCAGTATGCTCAACCGCAGCAGGTAGCTAGCGTCACGATCCCGATTCCTCAACAAAGACAGCCACAACAACAACAACCACAGCAGCAACAGGGACAGAATCCTGGCCAAAGAAGGGTACAGAACGCAAGACCGAAAAGAGTGTTCAAAGCACCTCCTTCCACGTATGCAGAACTCCTTCAAACTCTGCTAGGTTTGAACTTGGTCGAAAAGAGGACTTTAGCACCGCCTACTGGGGCAGTACTCCCTTACGGATATGATGCCAACAAGCATTGTGAGTTTCATTCTGGGGCACCCGGGCATGATATAGAAGCTTGTCAGGCATTTAAACATAAGGTTCAGGATTTATTGGATAGCAAAGTTATTAACTTTGGACAGGCAGGTCCAAATATAGTACAACAGCCTATGCCCAATCATGGGGCAAATGCGATCTTGACGGAAGAGGACTTGAATCTGGTGATGAATGTTGATGAATTGAAAACACCGTTGGGTGAAATCAAGAGAAAATTGCTGAAAAGGGGTGTGTACCCGGGCTGTGATGAATTCTGTTTGGGCTGTTGGACCCAGGCTGGGGGTTGTGCAGAGTTGAAGAAAGGCATTCAGACCTTGATAGATGAGGGCACGTTGCAATTTGATAGAACGGCAGTTGAGAAGCCTGCAGAGGTGTTAGCTGATGAGCAGAGTGATGTTGCTATGGTGACAATTCCACGGAAAACGATAACTATAACAGCGCCAGCCAGGCGGCCGACAATCACTATTACAAAGGCAGGGCCAGTCCCTTTCGAGAGTACCAAAGTCGTGCCATGGACGTATGGGTTGGAGGCATATTGTGATGGGGAGAAAATTAAGGTCAATAAACAGCCAGCTGGGGTTGTAGACAATGTTATCGGACCCGGAGGAATGACGAGGAGTGGGAGAATCTTTATATCGCCTGAGGTAGAGGCGGAACGATTGGCAAAAGGTAAAGGAAAGGTGACTGAGAGTATTCCTGTGCAGAGGAATGAAAAAGAAACGTCACTGAAAGATGTAGAAGAATTTATGCGTCTTATCCGTAAGAGTGACTATAAAATTGTTGAGCACCTTCAACAAACGCCTTCAAAGATCTCCATATTATCGCTGCTACTGTGTTCCGAGGCCCATCGGAATGCTTTATTAAAAATTCTGGACACGTCATTTGTACCCCAAGATGTTTCTGTGAATCAGTTGGAGGGGGTGATGGCGCACGTGAATGCAAGCCATAGTTTGGGCTTCACTGATTTTGATTTGACCCCGAGGGGAAGAGAGCATAATATGGCGCTGCATGTCTCAGTTGAATGCAGGGGCACGGTCATGTCCCATGTGTTGATAGATACCGGGTCTTCCTTGAACGTGCTTCCGAAGAAAGCAATGATGAAGTTGGATATCAGGGGGATCATTTGTACGCCTGGTGACTTGGTGGTCAGGGCATTTGACGGTACACGGAGGTCAGTTTTCGGATCGATAACATTGTCGTTGCAGGTAGGGCCTGAAGTATTTGAAACTGAGTTCTATATAATGGACATCCAGCCAGCGTATAGTTGTCTTTTGGGACGCCCATGGATCCATGCTGCTGGGGTAGTCACGTCCACATTACACCAAAAGCTGAAATACATGGTGGGGGATAGTGTCGTCACAGTTTGTGGAGAGGAGGATATACTGGTCAGCCATTTATCGTCATTCAAGTATGTAGAAGTTGACGGTGAGATCCACGAGACACCCTGTCAAGCGTTTGAGGGGTTGAAAATTAAAGGCAAAGAACCGGTACCCAGTAAAGCATCAGAGGTGGTTGTGTCATCTTATAAGGAAGCGCAGGCTCTGGTACAGGCAGGTGAGACCCAGGGCTGGGGCAAGGTATTGGATATTCCCGTGAAAATGGACAGATTTGGACTTGGATATCATCCTTCATCATCAACGCCTACTGCAGGGGCACCCCGTTTCAAAGGACCAATAACAATTACGGCTGGTGGGGTATATTACGAGACCATCAATGCTGTTTCAGATTCCGAGGAAGGAGACAGCGACTGTGACATGGACGCCTGGATTCAGCCGAGCGTGCCAGGACAAGGGCTTTGCAATTGGTCTATTTAGGAGACTGTTCCTATGACAACTAAACAGTAATGCTTTGTTTTCTTAATTGTTGAACAATTCGGTGTCCTACCCGGGGCATCGTGATTTTGCTTAGGGCCATTCTATTATGTACATTGCAATGTTTAATCGTTAAATAAAAGGCGTTTTTCATGTACAAATATTGTGATCTCTGTTTTTCCTGTTTTTATTTTTACAATAAAATGGCAACGTGGTTATTTGCTTTGTATGCGTTTTGAAGCATTTAACCATTTCCTTTGCAGGATTACTATTTCAGATGACATCTATGAACCGCCTATGACTCACTTCGACTTTGAGCACCCGGTATTTCAGGCCGAAGAAGAGATTGTTGAAGATGGCGATGTTCCAGAAGAGTTGACCTGGTTGTTGAAACAAGAAGAGTGACTCATTCTGCCTCATGAGGAAGTCATTGAGATTATCGATTTGGGGTCGGAAGGGGTTGAAAGAAACATCCGTATAGGGGCTGCGCTGCAGAGCGACCTCAAGCAAAGGTTGATTGAAATGCTCAGGGAATATAGTGATGTATTTTCTTGGTCGTACGAAGATATGCCTGGATTGGATACAGATATGGTTGTTCACCGTCTGCCGCTAAAAGAAGAATGCCCCCCGGTTAAGCAGAAGCTCCAAAGAACTAGGCTGGACATGGCTGTGAAGATCAAGGAGGAAGTTCAAAAACAGTGGGATGCTGGTTTCCTAGCTGTTACAAAATATCCCTCATGGGTCGCTAATATTGTGTCAGTGCCAAAGAAAGACGGTAAAGTGAGAATGTGCGTAGATTACCGTGATTTGAACAGGGCGAGCCCGAAAGATGACTTTCCACTTCCTCACATTGATGTGCTGGTTGATAATACTGCTCAATTCTCCGTATTCTCCTTCATGGATGGCTTCTCGGGCTATAATCAGATCAAAATGGCGCCAAAAAACATGGAGAAGACTACCTTCATTACTCCCTGGGGAACATTTTGTTACAAAGTGATGCCCTTCGGATTGAAGAATGCTGGGGCAACATATCAACACGCTATGACGACTCTCTTTCATGACATGATGCATAAAGAGATCGAGGTTTATGTTGATGATATGATTTCTAAATCCCAGACGGAGGAGGAGCATTTGGTTAATCTGCTGAAACTGTTCAAGAGGCTTAGGAATTTCAGGCTGAGACTGAACCCTAACAAGTGCACCTTCGGGGTGAGATCGGGTAAACTGCTGGGGTTTATCGTGAGTGAAAAAGGGATAGAGGTTGATCCTGCAAAAATAAAAGCAATACAAGAAATGCCGACGCCTAAAACAGAAAAAGAAGTGCGTGGATTTTTAGGGAGATTGAACTATATTGCTAGGTTCATCTCTCACCTAACAGCTACGTGTGAGCCATTATTCAAGCTGTTGAAAAAGGACCCGGCTATGACCTGGAATGAAAATTGTCAAAAGGCGTTTGACAAGATAAAAGAATACTTACAGGAACCTCCTGTTTTGATACCCCCAGTGGCCGGGAGACCTTTGATTATGTATTTGACGGTTCTGGAGGAAAGTATGGGTTGTGTTCTCGGTCAACATGACGAGACAGGGCGTAAAGAGCATGCGATATACTATTTGAGTAAGAAGTTTACTGACTGTGAGTCTAGATACTCAATGCTCGAAAAAACGTGTTGTGCGCTAGCCTGGGCCGCCAAACGTTTGAGGCAATACATGCTGAACCATACAACCCTGCTAATTTCAAAGATGGATCCAATCAAATACGTGTTTGAGAAGCAAGCACTCTCCGGAAGAATTGCCCGATGGCAGATGGTGTTAACCGAATATGATATTCAGTATGTCTCGCAAAAGGCTATTAAAGGTAGCGTCTTGTCAGAGTACCTTGCGGAGCAGCCTGTTGAGGACTACCAATCAATGAGGTTTGATTTTCCTGACGAGGATATCATGTACCTAAAGATGAAAGATTGGGAAGAACCGTTGCCGGATGAAGGACTAGAGTCGGATTCCAAGTGGCAGTTGATATTTGACGGAGCTGTAAATTCCTATGGTAGCGGAATAGGTGCAATTATTACTACTCCTCAGGGGTCGCACATCCCCTTTACTGCCTGATTGACCTTTCCTGTTACCAATAATGAGGCTGAATACGAGGCAGATGTGTTATGTCTTCCCGTATGAAGCAGACGAATGATATTTCATGTACTCAGACAGATGAATGTTCCTGTATCCAGACAGATGTATTTTCCCGTATGAAGCAGGCGGATGAACTTTCCGGTATCCAGTTAGATAATTCTCCCAGGATGGCCAGAGTATGTGAGTTGTGTTCCGATGCGTGACAAAAGTATTTCCCCAAGGAAGTCGCCGTGATTTCCCCGTGTTACTATCCCCAGTAGAGCCCTTCTCAAAGTCGTTTGGGGGAGGGGACCAACGGATTTGGCTACTGCAGAGGTAGGCAGAGAAACGGTTTTTCAGATAATTTTCCCGTATGAAGCAGGCGGATGGAGTGTCCTGTAATCAGGCAGATGACTTTTCCCGTATGGAGCAGACGGATGAATCTCTTGTATTTAGGCAGATGGTTTTCCCCATGATAGACATAGTATATGTCTCAGGACAAGACAGAATGTGTTCAGATATTTGACAGAATTGTTTCCCCAGCGAGGTCTGTAACACCCATTTTAATTATTTAGTCATTTTATTATTATTTTAAATATTTTATGTTGGTGTGCCCTTAGGTGGGGTGTGTTGGTATATGATTGGTGAGTACCCTTGATATGTAATGATCATTGGTGGTGTGGAGATAATAATATAATAGATAATAGTAATATTGGTGGTATTATTATTATTATTATTATTATTATTATTATTATTATTATTATTATTATTATTATTATTATTATTATTATTATGATTATTATCATTAGTATGAATATTATTATTGGTGGGTATCCCTGATATGGGAGAATTATTGGTGGTGAATTGGTGTAGATATAATAATATAATAACTAATGGTAATATTGGTGGTGTTTTGGTGTGAATATGATAATATAATGAATAATAGTAATATTGGTGGGGGTATTACTATTATTATTATATTTATTATATTTATTATTATTATATTTATTATATTTATTATTATTATATTTATTATATTTATTATATTTATTATTATTATATTTATTATATTTATTATATTTATTATTATTATTATTATATTCTTATTAATATTATTATTATTATAGGTGTGATAATATTATTATTATTATAATTATAATTATTGTTGGGTGTATTACTATTATTATTATTATGTTGAATATTACTATAATATTATAATAGTATTATATTATATTATTATTATTATTATTATTATTATTATTATAATGATTATTATAATTATTATATTAGAATTATTATTGGGAATATTAGTGGTTGGAATAAGTAAAATAAGAGGTGGAAGGGTTATTGGAAAGTTAGAATGGAAATATGAAAAGTCATGATAGAAACCGTGAGGAAGGAAATATGAAGGGGTAGCAAGGAGATATTAGAAAAGTTGGAATAGAGAGAAAAGGGATTACCATAGATCATGGGAAATTGGTGTGATATTATTATTATTATTATTATTATTATTATTATTATTATTATTATTATTATTATTATTATGTTATTTTTATTAGTTATTATTATTATTGGGGTGGGGGAAGTATTAGAGAAAATAACACGATAGAAAGAGGGAAGAGAGAAAGAGCGATAGAAAGAGAGAAGAGGAAAGAACGAGAGAAGTAAGAAGAACGAAGGAAAAAGGGAACGAAGAACGGAAAGAAAAGAGGAGGCCAAGAGACCAAATCCAGGAAGAATTTCATCTATCAACCGATTAACAAGGTAAGGGGGAGAAACTTGATTGGAAATGGTATTTACATGTATAGGGTAGTGGGGATTCCTTAACCCCGTAGGAATGTATCGTTGATGAAGTTTTATATTGACATGCTATTGATTGTTGAGTTATGTTGATGTTGATGGATTGAAATATGTTGATGGTTGGTGAATTGTTGTTTTTGGTTAATTTGGCGTATAGGTTGGGTTTACGGTTTTAGGGAAGTTCTGTGTGACCTTTTTGATGTGTGGATAGATTGTTTAAGTGATGACTTTGGAATAATATGTATATGATGATGTACGAATGTTTGATGTTGCCATTGTTGATTGACTGTTGGTGTTGGTTTGGTTTGAGTAAGGTTCAGAGTAACTCTAAAGTGCCGGTAGTGTGTCGTAATGTTGATCTGGAGTAGAATTATAGGAAGATTGATAAGCCTAATATGCATTGGTCGTAATACAGATAGTATAGGAAGTGGATGTTATAGAATAGGCTTGAATCGGAGAAGAGTGAGAATTCTGAACTGTGAGAACTTGAGAAGTCGCAGGCAACTTGCTAGCACTTCGCTTAGAGAGAAGGCAACGAGCGTTCGCTAGGTGCTCGCCTAGCGAGTGAGTTCAGTAGGTTCTGTTTGCCTTCGCGAGGAGGTTCGCTAAGCGAACAGGTAGCGAGTATTCGCTAGGTATTCGCTGTGGCGAGTTGGATAGCGAATCATTACAGTAGCCACTGCTGTCATTCGCGAGGAGGTTCGCTAAGCGAACAGGTAGCGAGCATTCGTTGGGAGCTCGCCTAGCGAGGGTGTAGCGAGCGTAGCAGAATGTGGTTTTTCTATGCTGTTATGTTGTGTGCGCTAAGAGTGTAGTGCCCTTGGACTTTGTTGATTATAGGGGAGATGATTGAGTGTTATAGAGTGAGTACTCGGTGATAGTATGTGATTTCCGTTACTAATTATTTAAATGGATAATTAGTTGGTGTATGAATCATGCGGAGCATGGTGTAGTGATCAGTAGGATCGTGTATTCTCGAGTGGTGGGACGTGTTTATATCTTGGTGATAAAGTATGAACTTGTTTACTTGGTGATGGTACTCGTTTTCCTTGATATTGTTGGTGAACAATTAGTTAATGTATATATATGTAGTGATCAGTAGGATCGTGCGTTCCCGAGTGTTGGGATGTGGTTATATCTGGTGTTATAGTATGAAGTTGTTTACTATCTGATTGATCTATATGGTGTTGGTGTATGTTATATCTGTACATATATGCATTGATGTATGATGATATGATCAGGAGGATCGTGTGCACTTTGAGTGTCTAATTATGATAGTTATGCATTGGTGTGTGCATATCATGGTGTTTTGGTGGGATGAATCATGTCTCAGGAGGAGCGTAAGTGATTCATCTGTACTCCTTTGTGGAGAATGGTGAGGGATAGATCATGTCTCAGGAGGAGCGTAAGTGATCTATCCAGGTTCGATTGAATGAACCAATGAGTCGGTACCGCATGCATGGTGTTGTGTTGCATAATTGCATTATAATATGTTGTATTGTAATTTGAACAGTAGGTTCGTTATATGGTGTTGTTGGGGTGAATAGTTGATGTGTTGGTGTGTTTTACTGCCTTATTTACATGTATTACATTACCATTATATTTTGATCATGATTTCTCACCCCTTTGCTGTTGTTGTGTCTGTGCTTCTCCGGAAGTACAGATAATCCAGGTACTTAGATAGCTTGGATGGTGGTGTGTCAGTCGAGTCTAGGATGCTCTGATACGTAGCACGGGACTTGGGTGTTTTGTTGTGTCTATGTTGAACTTATTTCTTTTTCCTGTGTCGTATCATGAATTTGATGTATTTTACTTTATGAAACAAATTCCGCTCTATTATTTTGAAAAGAATGAATAAAGTATTTTTATAAAATTTGGAGATGTGATATCCCACTTTTTGGTGAAAACTCTGATTATTATTTTAATATTCATATTTTATTTAATTTGGGAAAGTGGGGTGTTACAAGGTCGTCAGGATTTCTCTGTGTTAACAGAATGTAGACAAAGTTCTATCCCCGCGAAGATAGAATCTTTTTCAGGATGATGAAAATAATCCCCAGTACGGTCGCCAATTGATCAGTTTGTTGTCGTAACAACCAGATCCAGTCAGCGGGCAGTGTTGTCCGAGCAGTTGGTGCAGTTTATTTCTGCGGTTGGCAAATTTCAGGGTTCTTAGTATTCAACTGTCTCATACCTCGAATGTGTGAAGGTCGTTCGCTCTTCACCCAGTCGGGTCCAAGCCGCTTGAATAGGGGCAACTGTTGCACCCCAAAATTTGACCAACCGGTTCTCATATCTGGTTTATGTTTCGACGCATTTTGCATTCGCATTCGCATACTGCATGCATTGCAATTTTCTCAGTCAGATTGATTTTATCGGGATTGCAGCCCCTGGTGTCTCAGGCAGTTCAGGCCGGTTTGAATAAGCGTATTTTGGGAATTGGTGCTCGTCCCCTGTGTTTTCAGGTCATCCCGTTGCCCGAGTTTCGCTATGGTTGCGCAATCGTCCTCTAATCGATTTAATCGGCTTCCTGGCATTTTTTTAGAATTTTCTCTTTTATTTTCTATATTTTTAATGCACTTAGTGGATTTTTTTATAGATTTATTCGTTTTTAGATATTAATAGGTTAGTTTTTTTTAATAGAATTTAATAGATTTTTCTATATAGATTTTTATAGAAGTAAATAGATTTCTAGAATTTAATAGATATTTTCTTAATAGATTTTTAGATTTTTAAATAGATATCCCCTCTTTTAAATAGGCTTTAATATGATTTTTAGAATATTAATGGATAATAGTTTTTTAATAATATAGTTTTATTAGTTCTAGTATTGATTTTACAGGATTTAATATAGAAGTTAATAGGTTTTTTTATGGATTTTATTAGATTTTTTTAATTGATTTTCTAGATTTAATTGGAATTTTAAATAGATAAATAGATAATAAATAATCTTTTTCTAGGTTAATTAGGATTAATTTTGTTTTGTTTTTAGGATTAATTAGGGTTTTGTTATTAATTTTCGTTTAGTTTATTAGGTCTTTTAAATTAATTTTCGTTTAGGTTTTCAATTAGGGTAATTGTGTCTTGTTAAGTAGATCTGATTAGGATTAATTAGGGTTTTGTTATTAATTTTTTCGTTTAGTTAATTAGGTAGCATTAGCATTTAATTGGGTTAATTAATCAGAGTTTGTCCACTTAATAGGCCACATTATCCATAATCCTCAGAGGCCTAGGTCCAGAGCTTGCCAAGTGTCAGTATATAAACATGGCCACGCGTGTCTTCTCTCTCTTAGCCACTTCAGCCACTCACTGCCAGCGCACAGATCCACTACCCTCTCTCTCCTCACACATGTTGCCCTCTCAACCCCTCTCAGCGCCACACGTCCTCCTCAGAACTCTCCACCAACCACACCTCACAGCTGTCCCCCACTAGCTACCGACCGGCCGGAGTGCATGCAAACGCCGCCGGACCACCTTCCCTCCGCCGCAACCGTCGCCGGAGATTGTTGAGTTCGCCGGAAACTGGATTTCTCAGGGAATTGAGCCAAACGCCTTTCAATCTTCATCGTCTAGCTTCATCCATCTCGCCGGAAAACTCATCACAGCCGCCGGAAAACTCATCGTGTTCTTCATCTTTCTCCATCAGATTCGCCCAGAAATCGTTAGTGTTCATCAATCTTCATCATTCATCATCATCCAATCGTCATCAACTCGCCAGAAAACCTCCAAGAACAATCTTCAAGTGCATTCTTCGTCCAATTCCAGAAAGATTCAAACAACCAAGAACATTCATCTTCCTCCTCTCCAGATTTTCCAGAAACACAACGCCTTCATCAATTTCTTCATATTCGATCAAAGATCTTCAGAAGCGTGTCCTCGATCCAAGAACGTCATTGCGTGCTTTCTTCAGTGAGCTCTTTTTCAGATCTTCTTCAAGATTTTCGTTAGACGCTCAAGGCCCTCTTCATCTGTAGATCTTCAACAGCATCATCATCCAGGTTTTTATTGATTCTCATCTAATTCATTGCATGTTCGTAGTAGTTTGATAGCTATAGATTTAGGACTTTGTGATGGTTAGGTTTGAAACGAGATTAGGTTAGAACTTTGTGACTTGGTTTGAACATCAGAGTTCTGTGAGGTGAGTAGCAGTGGATTTTTTTCGAAGAATGTTGCTGGTGATTTGAGTTTAGAACGAAGATTGTTTATTTGAGTTATGGTGTTAGGTTTGTTTCAGAGGATGGAGAGGGAGAATGTAAGAGCGCCGCTAGGGCTTTCTGAGGAAGACGATGAACAGTGCAAGGGGGAATGAAAGGTTTAGGGTTTTTGTTGTTAGGATTGAGTAGAATGGGATTCGGGCCTTAGGCCCATTGTGGTTGGTTTGCTGATCATACTCAACAGTTTTCCGATGCCCCCCTCTCACAAAGTTTCTTTCTTTCGTTTGGGCCTAGGCCTTTCGTTATCTACACCCCCAGCAGGAGGCCTAACGGAAATAATAAGGCGAATATTTGTTATTCGCCCCCCCCCCCCCCAGTCTTTTTTTCTTTTCCTTGTTTTTTAGGCTTTTCTGAGTTGTGCTGGGCCTAGCGCTTTGATGTTGGCACCCCCCCCCCCCACCTCCTGGGCCCAATCAGTTTCTGAACTGTAGAAATTGCTTTTTGCCACGCATTGTTTTCATTTTTAATTGATTTTTAATTGATTTTCATGTTTGCACATAGTTTACTCAATAAATCATAATAAATTGAAAAATGGTCATTTTTACATGGGATTTTTTCCCTCATTTTCATAAGAACATCAAGAAAATTATAAGAAAATAAAATTGGCATTTCATGCATTTTTTCATTTTTGGTTTATTTTTTCTTTTAATTGCTTTCATTTCATTTACACTTGGTATATGTTACTTGCTGAATTTAGTATGGCCATTGTATTGCACATTTTGATGTAATTATTTTTCCTATGGTTAGATTAGAGTATTAGGTTACCCCTGGAATTTTATCACATTTTTTTGATTTAATTTAGGATAGTTTTGAACCCTCAACTTTAGGGTGATCAGGATTAGGGTTTCTCAACAATTAGGTGAAGTTTAGGGCATAGCTTTGGGGTTTTAAAATTGATTTAGGTCTTGGGGTTTATATGGGGTATAGGGTATATAGTTAGGTTCCCTTAGGAATTTAATTAGGATTTTATAATGAGTTTTACTATTTTTACTTGATTTTTCAAATTGGTTGATATTGGTGTGTTTCCCACTTGGGGTATTGCTTTGTTTGCTTGGGTTTTGGGTATTTCTCTGGGATGTGGGGCTTAGGCTTGGCTTGTGGAGCATGGGGAAGCATATGAGAAGATTTAAAGCAAGTATCAATACTTAGAGCTTGGGGATTCTTATGCTTGAAGATGGGTTTTTTGAAGACATAGGAAATAGGAGAAATAGGCAGAGCTTTAGATTAGACTGAATTCTTCCACAAACATGGAAAGCATCTTGTGCTTCTATTCCTCCCAATGACTAAAAGTCCTTATAAGATATTCACATCCCTCCTTTGGAGGGATAAGTGGCTTATCTTAGAAGTAGAACTTTGAGGGAACCAGTCTCTCATGATGATAAACACTTATAGGCTTCCTTTGGTTGTCAATAAGTTGTTTTATCATTCCAACTTATTCTGTAAGGTGATTCTCTTCTGGAGTGCTTGCCTTGAAGATGGAGCTTATCTAAAGCTTGGAGGCCATTGAAGTTTGATTTTGGGATTCATTTGAAGGTTGTTGTTTTTGCTGTTTATCAACTGTCAGAGTTTGATGTTTTTTCATAGCTGCTGCTGTAGGAACTGGTGTGCTGTCAGAGCTAGTTTTGGGGTTTTATTTTCTTTGTTGTATTGTTTGTTATTTTTCCCATAGGTTTGAAGTGAAGCTGTTTCATTTTGCCTATTGTTTTCCCAGGTTTGAGGTTGAGTGGGACTCCCTTACCTCGCTTGTATTGCTGCATCTCATGCATTTTACTGCTTTACTGTATATTTGTTGTTTCTTTTCCGTTTATCCCCTAGGATCTCTGTTTCTCTCTGCGCAAGAGAGAAATATGATAGACATTAGGTGTTAACCCATGCATGATAACATTAGGGTAGTTTTGATTCCCATTTCAAACCTTAAGTTTTTAGAGCATCGTTTCTCCTCTCATCTCGAAACAATCAAAAACACAATAACATTTCAAACATCAATAAAAAACAGTTCTTGCGTAAAAGACTGAAAACCAATCAAAGTGTCATTTTTGTCCGCTTGGACCCGTAATCAGGAGAAAACCTTTTTCAGAAGGATAAAAGATAAACAGACAAATCTGTGTCTTCCGTAGCCCGAACTACGTTTGCTTTGATCTTTCATGCTGTATGAAAGTACGTAGGCATAGGATGCGATATCCTAGCGAGCAACCTTCCCCTCCTTTCCCGTAGGTAGGCGAACTACGTTGACTCTGATTTCTCGTTCCAGACGGGAATACGTAGGCATAAAGTGCGATACTTTGTCGAGTCATTTTTTTTCTTTTAACCTTTGTCCTGTAGAATAGATAGAATAACAATCCATACTAGAAAACAAGCGTGGATCCCGTCGAGTACGACGGACGTGAGGGGCGCTAATACCTTCTCCTTGCGTAACCGACTCCCGAATCCAGGATTTGGTTGCGATGACCATTCCTTTCCCGTCTTTGCGTAAGGTTTACTCTGAGCGTTTCCTTTCCCTTCTTTGGGATAAATAACGCACGGTGGCGACTCTTCTGTTTAGCCGGCGCCGATTTTCGCAGTAGCGACATAGTGATCCAAGAGCTTTTCACGTTGAGAAGTGTGCACTAAAAGGTCTGAGCCCTTTTTGTCTTCACATCAAGTGACCTTTCCTAGAAGAAGAAAACACAGAGAAATCCTTTTTGTCTGTGTTCTTGTGTCTAGCATAAATAAGGAAAGAGTCGTTTGGATATTCCAACGGACATAATCTTTGAATTCTTCTTCAACAATTTTCAGCAAGAATCATCAGAGTCTAATTTGATCAGAGCCTTCTGATGTTGATCAGAGTTTTGCTGAATCAGAGTCTTTGCAGCAAGTGTGCTTTTAGCGTGTATAAGTTCAGAGCAGAGTTTTGAGTCAGATCCTCAGTACTGGCAGTGTTAGTACTATCAGAGTCTTCTGAAGTAACTATGCTTGAAAACTCTTCATACAAAATTCTTCATTGGTTCAGATGCTTCTGACTTGCTTCAGATTCTTCTGGAGCTTCTGCTTCAGATCCTTCTGGAGGCAACACTCAGAATCTTCTGATGGCAGCGTTCAGAATCTTCTAATGACAGTGTTCAGAATCTTCTAAGGAATGCTTCTGATGCTTCAGAGCCTTGCATATTTCTTATGTTCAGATCTGATTTGCTTCTGGAGTGATATTTACTTTAATATCTGCAGCAAACATTCTTAAGCAAATTTTAGAGTCTATAATTCTTAATTACAAAATTTCATAATAGTTATCATTAAAACATAGAGATATTATTAAGAACCAATTTGTGTTCTAACAAATACTTCTAAAGAGAAAATCACTTACGTGTCATAGCTTCGCATTTCCTCTTCTAAGTGTCACTTTTCTTTGAAGGATTGCCAGCAATCCGGACATCTCCCCTGCCAGCGGCGACAAAAGAGAACAAGGAGGCAGCCCGATACATACTATTGGTAACCTATGAAACAAGGTCCATCAGTTCCGCCTTAGAGAGATTTTATAAGAAAGACATGTATGACGTTGACATTGTAGCTACAGCCTCCTCAAGAGTGTGGGCAAGTCGGGACTAGAAAACATCAGGCATCCGCAAGAAATGAGGTATCTCTGTTGCACCCTAAAATTTGACCAACCGGTTCCCATATCTGGTTTATGTTTCAACGCATTTTTACATTCGCATTCGCATACCGCATGCATTGCATTTTTCTCAGTCAGATCGATTTTATTGGGATTGCAGCCCCTGGCGTTTCAGGCAGTTCAGGCCGGTTTGAATAAAAGTCTTTTGAGAATTGGTGCTCGTCTCCTGTGTTTTCAGGCCATCTCGGTGCCCGGGTTTCGCTATGGTTGCGCAATTGTTCTCCAACCGATTTAATCGGCTTCCTGGCATTTTTAGGGTTTTTCTGTCATTTTCTAGATTTTTAATGCATTAAATAGATTTTTTTTAATAGGTTTATTTGTTTTTTTAGATGGTAAATAGGTTAATATTTTCTTTAATAGAATTTAATAGATTTGTTTAGATTTTTTAAAATAGATATTCTTTTTTTTCTTTAGAGAGTTAATAGATTTTAAAATCCTTAGATATTATTTTTTCTTGTAATAGAATAGTTTTAATAGATATTTTTAGATATTAATTTCCTTTTAATAGAATTTTTTTTTTTAAATAAATAACTAGATATTACTTTCTTAAATAAGAATAGATTTTTTTAAAATAGATAGTAATGTTTTTAGATGTTATTAGGTTTTAATTGTTTTTTTTCAAATTTAATAAGAATGGATTTTAAAAAAATAGAGGTTAAATATTTTAGATTTTATTTGATTTTTTCCAGATTTTATTAGATTTTTTAATAGTTTTTAGATATTAAATCTTTTCTGTTTTTTTACAGATTAATTAGGTTTAATAATATTTTAGGATAATTAGGATTAAGTTGGTTTTTTAGAATTAATTAGGGTTAATTAGAGGTCTTAATTAGGGTTTTTATTATTAATTTCGTTTTAGGGTTAATTAGGGTTCAGTTTTCATTTAATCATGTTTAATGCACTAATCTGAGTCATTAAGTCTTAATGGACCACAATTATGCAATTATCCAGAGTTCAGAAAAGCCCAGAACGATGCCACTTGTTCATATAAGAGCCATGCCACGCGTGCCTTCTCTCTCTTAGCTACCTCATTCTCTCACACACACTCAGCACCTGCCACCACACTACCCACGTGTCTCCCTTTCCTTCTCCCACTTCCACACATGGCTCCCTCTTCTTCTCCCTCAGGCCACGCGTCCTCCCCTCCCTCTCCCTCTCGCCACCTGTCCCACTACCACACCTCGCCGGAAACCCTTGCCGCCGGCCATGCAACCACCTCCGGCCACCGCAACCGTTGCCGGAGGCTCGCCGGAATCTGCATCAACCTTCAACTGATTTTTCCAGATTCTTCATCGTTCTTCAACCAATTCTAGAAATTCTCCATAGATCCTCAAGAGCCTTCATGTTCTTCATCAACAATCACCAACTCTTCACTGATTCACCATAATCATAGCATTTTTTCCAGAAATCTTCAACAGGTTTTTGAACTCTGTGTGTTCATCCTCCTTCAACTCTCCTCAAGAACTTTCCACCGCCTTCAACCGATTTCCAGATTCGATTCATCGCCAACTTCAAGGTTCCTCAATATTCATCAAGCCACCGAGAATCCAAGATCTTCCTCATCAGTTTTCTTCCAGATTTCTCCAGATTTCCTAGAAACATCAAAGGCATCGTTAATCCGCAAGCGTCTTCGCCAAGAACGTTCGCCTAGATCTTCATCCGTTCAAGATCTCTCTTCAGATCTTCAAGAATCTCTTCCGTCCAGGGCTGCGTCGACGATCGTCAGAAGAACTTCCAGGTTTTCTCCAAACGGTACCACTTCCACAGCTTCGCCCAGGTTATTTTCTCTAAAACCGCTACTTCCATAATTTGTTATTGAGCTGTAGATTGAGGTTTCGTGGTTGATAGGTTTGAGGTGGAGGTAAGGTAGAATCTAGGGTTAGATTGACGGTAGGATGTGAGGTTTGGTGAGGATGAGTTGGGGAATGGAAGCTGAGGGGATTTTGTGGTGCGTTTGAGAGATTGAGGGCGTTTCATAGAGAGGGTGAGGTGAAGAGAGAGGCGCCGTTTAGTGTTTAGCTTAGGAGAAGATGAACAGTATCGAGAGGATTTAGGAGAGGTTAGGGTTTTGTTATGTTGAGGATAAATGTGAATTGGGCTCGGGCATTAGGCCCAGTCACAAGATTACTGAGCATACCCCCTTCGTTTACCATTCGCACCCCCCTCCCCTGGTGTGAATTTGGTTTGGGCCTTAGGCCGTTTGCTGGTTACACCCCCCGTTTGAGGCCCATCAGGAATAACAAGGCGAAGTCTTCGCTATCTACACCCCCCGTTGGTTTTTTTTTTTTCGTTTTTTTCTTTTGTGTTTTTTTTTCTGAAGCAGACTGGGCCCAAAGCATGCTACCAGCACCCCCCCCCCTCCTGGGCCCAATGTAGTTCTGAAGTATAAATGATTTGCTATTGCCACCCCCTGCTCTATTATTTTAATTGAATTTTCTTTTTATTCCATATGTGCATATAGTTTACAAAAATTCATAATAAATCCAAAAATAATCATTTTTGCATGGGAGTTTTTGCTCCATTCTCATCATGATGTCAAAAAAATTGTGAAAAAATAAAAATATTATTTTAGGCACTTTTCCATTTATGGTGAATTTTCAAACTTAATTGCTTTTTATTTTCATTTTGTTTGTACATATTATTTGGTGAATTTTGTTTAGTCATTTAAATTCATATTTTGATTCCATTCCTTTTGTCTTAGTTAGATTAGAATATTAGGTCTCCCCTGGATTTATTTCACATTTTTGTGATTAAATCTTGATTAGTTTTGATTAGAGAACATTAGGGTGATAGTAGTAGGATTCAAACTCAACATAAGTGCATTATAACATTTTATTTTGGGGTTTTTAGCATGAATTAGGTTATGGGACATATAGGGTATGTAAGGTAGATGTAGAAATCCCCTTAGAATTAATCTTAGAATTTTAAATACTATTTTACTATTTTTAGTATATTTTACAAATGGAGTGTTTGTTTGGTGTTCCCACTTGGGGTTTATATTTGTTTGCTTGGGCTTTTGGGCTTTGATATGGGGTATGGGGCTTGGTTTGAGCTTATGGAGCATGAATACATTCAAAGAGAAGATTGAAGATCAAATGTTGAAGCTTGAAGATTGATTGATCTGGGAGTTGATTGAAGACATAGGAGATAGGAGATAGGTAAAGCCTTAGAATAGACTGAATTTTTTCACAAACATGGATAGCTTCATGTGCTTCCATTCCTCTCTATGACATAAAGTCCCTCTATGGTATTCACCTCCCTCCTTTGGAGGGATAAGTGGCCTTACCTTAGAGGTAGAACTTTGAGAGAACCACTCTTCTATAATGTTAAACTGTTTATAGGCTTCCTTTGGTAGTCAATGAACTGTTTAACATTCAACTCATCTTGTTAAGTGAATATCATCCAGGAGAGCTGGCCTTGAAGAAAGAAGCCATTGAAGACAAAGATGAAGATTATTCATGTCAAAACTATGCAGCTGTTAAAGCTAGGGTTTACTGCTGTTTGGAGCTATCTGCTGTCTGATGCTGTCAACTGGTTAAGATGTTGTGCTTGCTTGAGCTTGGTGATTTCTTGGAGATGGAAGCTTGTTGTAGCTTGGGTATCATTGGAGTTGGATCTTGGGATTCATTGGAAGATTGTTGTTAATCAACTGTCAGAGTTGGGTGTTTGTTCAGAGCTGCTGCTGTAGGAGCTGGTGTGCTGTCAGAGTTGGTTTTGGGGTTTATTTTCTTTGCTGTATTGCTTGTTAATTTTCCCGTAGGTTTGAAGTGAAGTTGTTTCACTTTGCTTATTGTTTTTCAGGTTCGAGGTTGAGTGGGACTCCCTTGCCTCGCTTGTATTGTTGCATTCATGCATTTTACTGCTTTACTGTATATATGTTGTTTCTTTTCCGTCTATCCCCTAGGATCTCTATTTCTCTCTGCGCAAGAGAGAAATATGACAAACATTAGGTGTTAATTCATGCATGACAACATTAGGATAGTTTTGATTCCCATTTCAACCCTAGGTTTTAGAGTTTTTTCTCTTCTATCTCAAAACAATCAAAAAAACACAGTAATAAGATTTCAAACATCAATAAAAGACAGTTCTTGCGTAAAAGACTGTAAACCAATAAAAAACGTCATTTTTGTTCGCTTGGACCCATAATCAGGAGAAAACTTTTTTTCAAAAGGATAAAAACAGTCAGACAAATCTATGTCTTCCGTGGCCCGAACTACGTTTGCTCTGATCTTTCATGCTGTATGAAAGTACGTAGGCATAGGATGCGATATCCTAGCGAGCAACCTTCCCCTCCTTTCCCGTAGGTAGGCGAACTACGTTGACTCTGATTTCTCGTTCCAGACGGGAATACGTAGGCATAAAGTGCGATACTTTGCCGAGTCATTTTATTTTCTTTTAACCCCAGACCTGTAGAGTAGATAGAATAACAATCCGTACTAGAAAACAAGCGTGGATCCCGTCGAGTACGACGGACGTGAGGGGTGCTAATACCTTCCCCTTGCGTAACCGACTCCCGAATCCAGGATTTGTTGCGATGACCATTTCTTTCCCGTCTTTGCGGTAGGTTTACTTCGAGTGTTTCCTTTCCCTCCTTTGGGATAAATAACGCACGGTGTGAAGCATCGCCCTTAGAAAGACGAGTCCATTTAGGGGAACCTTTTTCTATGGGGAGGGTTGGTCTTCATCCATGCCCCTCTTATTGAAATTAGAGACAAGTAGGGATGCTCAAATTAACCGGTTTGATGGTTTATCCATAACCATATCCGAATCCGATTTTCAAAAACCGGTTAATTTTATTTTAGTTTTTCAACCAATCCATTTTTAAAATTTGTTGAACACCCACATCCAATTGAATGGATAACCACAACCAAATAAAAATCCAGAAGAAGCCCAATTGCAATTTTCTCTTCTCCTCTCTGATCGAAGATATGCTTCTCTCTCAATCTCATTCCCATTGTGAAACCCTAATTTTAACCTAAACGAGTCTCGGTTCTTCTCTCTCAATCGATATGTTCTTTCTTCTTTTTTCAATCTCACTGGAAAACCCTAACGTAAACGATCATCCTCCTTTTCAACTCAGGTAAATGCATTTACGTTCCTTGTATTTCAATTGTTCAATTTTTTGAATTTTATGTTTGATATGTGTTCCATTTTCGATTTTGTTACTTATATTTCAACCATTCCATTTTCTGATTTTATGTTTGATGGTGTTCCATTTTCAATTCAGTTTTATATATAACTTTAATTCGATTGCATTCTTGAGTTTGATGATGCCTTTTAGTGCTTATTGCAGGTTTATTCTGGAAATTTCACCTCAACAAACGTGTAGAAAAAACCCAGACATTTTATTAATCAGGTGCCTTATTTCTACTTTATTTTAGCAATTGATGAAAATTATTCAACTAGTGTATAGTTTTATATTAGATAGTAGCAACTAATTTATCAATGTAACCTACTATATTATAATCTGGGCATTAGAATTGGAACTGGAACTGGAACAGTTGTTCATCCATGTAATGTAAATAATTTTTTCTTTTTTCTTTTTAACTATTTAGTACTATTTTATCACTAACACCTATTGACAATGACTTAGTATGGACATGGGAGATCATAGATTAACATATCATTCTAGGTACACATAGCAGCATGATTATATATTTGAACTGGTTCATGGCAGCTTGTTAGGAATGCAGCTGTAATCTGGTGAAGAATTTAAGTTCTTAGTTTCTAAAGAAATCAAAAAGAAAAAGCATAAACTAGTACATTATTAGTTTGAGGGAATACCCTAATTTCATGATTTTGGTTGTTGGTTCACTGTATTGAGACTGTGGCTGGCTTAGCTGGAGACTGATAGGCGCATGTAAATCAAATCCATTTCTGACAGTGCATGAAAGATTCGATGCTGCATTTTCTTCATGGTGGAAAATTTGTTCCGAAGCAGAGATGACAAATTCTCTAACACAAATCTAAGCAAGGCCTCATCCATTTTTTCAGTAATGAAAGAGATGAAAAAAATACCTGCAGAACATTCCTCTGAAGGCTCTAAAAATGGTTGTAGAGAGGAGAATTCCTGTGATTAAATTGTACATTGAGAAGAACGTTTGCGGTCAAGTGAATGAATGGATGGTTCAGATAAGGAGCTCTGCTAGAAATATTGGGCAAACAACAATTGGTCGTACTGCAATAGTTCTCCAAAAGGATGAGGAAATGCTAGAACAATAGAGAAAGGCTAAGGAGCAATGCATTTCAGGAGTAGGGAATCTAGCTTATACTAATAGATTGTTACAATTGAATTCAGACCTTGAAATGTCTTCTGCACAACCTTGAAATGTCCTCTATGGAGTCTACCACACATCTTCTCCTGGTGAAGGATTATGTCACTCTGTTTGGATCTACTCTTAGATAATATGGACATGACATTGGCATACTTCTTGATGTGCTTGATAGCAGCCATGATAAGTACCACCAGCTTCTCTTGGAAGAATGTCGACAGCAAACTGTTGAGGTTCTTGGCAATGGTTCATATGACCAAATGTTGATAAAAAAGGAAAGTGACTATGAGAATGTTTTTCTTTCATTTAATCTTCAAACATCAGATATTATGCCTTTGATGTTGTTAGGAAGTATTTGGACAACTTCCTGATTGACATATTAAATGCAACAATACTTGATACAATCAATAGCGGCAACATCGGTGTACCTCAAGTTATGCAGATTGCTACCAACATAGTCGTCCTTGAAAGAGCCTGTGATTTTTTCCTTCGACATGCAGCCCAACTATGCGGCATCGCATGCCGACCAGTTGAAATGCCTCAAGCAGCTTTAAGTGCAAAGGTGGTGTTGAAGACATCCAGGGATGCGGCTTATATTAGTCTACTGAGCATGGTAAACAAAGAAATAGACAAGCTTATGACTCTTACTGTCGATGTTAATTGGACTCCCGAGGAGACAAATCAGAATGGAAATGACTATATACATGAAGTTATCATTTACCTTCACTCTATTTTGACCCAAATATTTTTCTGGTTTAATAGGCCATATGTAATCCTTTGGGACCATGATGCCTGCTGCAAATGATTTGATTGTCAAGAGATCCTTTACTATAGCGTCGTATGGTTGTTTTGTTGATGGTTCGACATCTATCGCGTTACGAAGTTGAAATATGACTTTAGTCCTAGGTTGTAAGGATCATTCCAAATCACTAAGGTCATAGGACATGTAGGTTATCAATTTGACCTTCCAGTAAGAATCCATCTGGTGTTTCATGTTTTTTATTGAAGAAAGTTGTCACTTCATGTTTTTTATTGAAGAAAAATGTCACTACTATGGTCAATCCTCAACCTTTGCTAAACATGTTGGCTGGAGCCTTGAAACTTCAAGTGGATCCCCAAGAAATCAAGGCCCTTCACAGCAATTTGGTTGAAAATATTAAAGTTTTTTTTAATGGAAAATTTTTCCCGACGATACTCTTTAAGAAACCGATATCTAGAGATGTAACAAACGCAATTGGACGAGCATCCAAATTTTCTAGAACATTTTGTACTGCTTTTACTCCGTGTTTGGAATTGTCCAAGCATTAGAAACTGTGAAAGATACTTTACTTTTATTATTCTATGGTGTTATACAAGTTTCCTATCACTATAACTAACTGTTATGTTTAAACATATAAACCATAAATAATTTTGAAATCACTATGCTTTTAGTTATTTTTATTAACATCTCTGTATAATTTTTATTAATTTCTTATTTTTTTGAATTAATTTAACATTTGGTTGTTCTATCAAAAGCAGGAAATGCCCAAACATAATAATCTTACGACGGATGAGACAACACAAAACTCAGGAACTACTTTTACTCGGGCACCACCCCGTCGAAGAAACAAATCTTCTGCTTGGAACCACCTCACTCTTGATCCAGATTTGATTGGAATAGCTAGATGCAACTACTGTGACTCTAAGTTAAAGTCCAATAATGGAACGACTTCCATGGCGGGACATTCAAAGATATACAATAGCAACCCAAATAGTGAAGCAAATAAGAGATTGAAAACAACCCCATCATCAACAACAAATGTGACTTCTCCTTCAGCAATTGTGTTAAGAAAATTTGACCAAGAGAAATGTAGGCAGGAAGTGGTTGATATGATTGTGGAAATGGAGCTTTCGTATATGCATGCAGATCATAAAGCTTTTCTTCGTTGTATGAGTGTATTGCAACCAAGATTTATTTCAATCTCCTGAAGCACAGTAGTACATGATGTTTTGGCTTTATGGGATTTTGAAAGGGAAAAATTGAAGACCTTTCTTTCCCAACATTGCCAAAGCGTGTGCTTGACCACAAATGGTTGAACTTCATGTCAAAACATGACTTACATGTGCATAACAGCACATTTTATAGACAACAACTGGAAATTACACAAAAAGATTTTGAGTTTTGTTAGGGTCTTAAGTCATTCAGGAGAAGTAATAGCAAATACAGTTGCAAAATTCTTGGACAATTGGGGGTTGAATAATGTTTTAAGTGTGACTGTTGATAATGCAGCGTCAAATGATCATGGGATTCAAAATCTAAAAAAGAGGCTAAGGTTAAGGAATGATTTGGTTTTGAATGGAGATCACTTTCATACAAGATGTTGTGCACATGTCATGAATTTAGTGGTTAAAAAGGGTTTAAAAGAAATTGACATTTCTGTTTCTAGAATCAGGGGTGCTTTTAAGTATGTTAAGTCTTCTCCGGGTCGAGAACATAAGTTTTTGGCATGTGTTAGAAGTAGACAGATTGAATACAAAGGTAGTGTTAAATTTGATTGCGAGACTCGATGGAATTCAACATACGACATGTTGAAGGCTGCTCTACAACTTGAAATGGCATTTGTTGAGCTTGGTATTATTGATACAAAATATTGTCAAGAACTTGAGAGTGGGAGTGGAATTCCTACTCCTTTAGATTGGGAGAAGGCACGTGGGGTCGCTCAATTTTTGGAAGTTTTTAAGGCTTCCACTTTGCGCATATCGGGTTCAACATACGTGACAAGTAATATGTACTTGGCAGAGGTATTTTCAATTGGTTTGCCTATAAAAGACATGTGTTCGTCTAAGGATCTATCTTTAGCTCATACAAGAAAAATAGCTTTAAAGATGAAGGAGAAATATGATAAGTACTAGGGAAGTCTTGAGAAATTGAACATGTTGTTGTTAATTTCTTTTGTGTTAGATCCCAGGAAGAAAATGATGCATGCTCGTTGGTTTATCAAAAAAAACTTTGTCAAAAAAGAGGCTGATTTCTTGAAGGATAAATTAGAATTAGATTTCAAAACAATACTTGAGGATTATAACGGTGGTGGGACAGGTGGATCTCAAAGTGACTCTGCATAACCACCCGTATTAGTTGGACGAATTGGAAATCCCGACTATTATTATGGGGTATTTTTGCAATCAAGTGATGTCAAACCAAGTGGAGTGAAATCTGAATTAACAAAGTACCTAGAAGATGGATTAGAAGATGATATACCTAACTTTGATATCTTAAATTAGTGGAAGGTGTATTCAAGTCGACTTCCAATCCTATCTAACATTGCGAGAGAGTTATTAGTTATACCCGTCTCAACGGTGGCATCTGAGTCCGCCTTCAGTACCGGAGGAAGGGTGCTCAATGAATATCGCAGTCGCCTAACTGCTAAATCTGTGGAAGCACTTATATGCACATAAGATTGGCTTGGCGGATCACCTTCATCATTGCCCACACAAGATGATATTGAAGAGTTTAAGAAGATTGAGCGAGGTAAATTTAAATTTAATAATAAATTGAAAAGGTTTGATTAAAGATGGTATTTTTTCATATAATTTTTTTAAAGACTTCTACCTTATTTTTTAGAATATTTTTTGCAAAACCAATCTAACGGAGGTAATTCTTATGATACTTTTGATGAGGATTGAAGATAAAGGAGACTTCTAACTGTCAGGTATTTTCTTATAGCTTTAATTGCCAGGGATATATTGAATTATTGATTATTGAACTCATGCTATTGTGGAACACCTTCTCTTTTGTTTAAGTCTTCCAAACTTACATTTGCCTCAAGTCCCGTGTCAAGTAAATCATTAATAGTCGCTATGAACTTGTGACTTGGTATGAATTTGAATGATTAGTTGGTTAATTGCATTGTGCTTGGTGTGTTTATAATTCGAATTGGTGGGTCTGTTAGCATTATTAGCATTTGAAAACATGTTAAAATTGCATGTTAAACTATTTGGATTGGTTGTTAGTGATTATTTGTTGAATTGAATGCTAAGATAATGGTATTGAATTAGGAATTGTGAAAAGGATGAATGCAGGATGTTATATTTGATGTTAAGATTTGTGTCACCTAAGCTGATAAGAAAAATATCAAATTTCAAAGAGGCTGCAAATGTCTGTCAGTAAAGCAGAAAAAACATGTTACTGTATTAACAGAAACACAGTTGAACTAAAATGACAACTAAAACTTCTTTGCAATGAAATAGTGTATATACCTTTCTTTCCTCTTCTTGTTTGTGCTTAAGAACTTCCGAAGCCCACTCAGATATTTACATCAAACAACAAACAGCAGGGCTGCATGATTCAAACAAATATGGTATCTGTTCATCCTACTTGTTTAATGCCAACCTTCTTGAGGTTGGCTAAAATCATGGTTTTCTAGATGAAGAACTCAACAGGGTTTTGATACAGAAGGCACAGTCTTGGCATTTTTTCTGTTCTGCTTGTTGGAATACTAGTTATTTGATTGCAATTTTCTCATTCTAGCTTTGTTTGGTTATATTTATAAAACATGTTCTGTGGAGTTTGAGTTTTATTTTATTCTTGATGTAATAATTAAATTAATAATGTTCTATGGTTACTGACTAAAATCGAGTCCCTTGATGCTTTAATGCAGGTGCTGAAGTTGTTGTTCTTTGCATCACCAAATCCGGCGATGTTCTAAACTATCAGGCATTTACAGATGCTAAGGGGATATACACAGTCAGAACTTTTGTTTACCGACCGGTCGACGTTCCATCTTACTGCTGATATATACAACTACTGTCTTTTGTTGTTCTGAATCTCTATTAGTGTTTATGCTTGAATGAAAACAAAATAGTTGTATATGGATGTGTCTGCAATGTTAGTAGTAGAAGTTTATTGTAAGTTTATATCTTGTAAGTTTATTGTTGAACTAGTAGAAGTTACTACTAAACTAATTCTGCATATTTGTAAGGAAGTATTTATGTTTTACTGTTTGAATCTCGGTCCATGTAAGATCAAAGGTGAAAATTCCACTTTTTGGTTGAATTTCTAGGACAATGGTAGATGGTGAATTTAGTTATTGCAGTGCTTTGTAATGGTAGATGGTGAATTAAGTCAAAAACCGATTTTAGTTGAAAAACCGATTGTTAAAAAATGAATGTCCAGTTTTAAAAACTGGATTTTTATATTCACATCCGATTTTAAGTTGAAAACCGAATATGAACTCTAATACTGGATATAAAATATACAACTGGTTATAAAATTTGGTTATGGATATAATTGGTTTATAATTGGTTTTGTAAAAACAAAACCATATATATGGATTGGTTATGACAACCGGTTAAAATAAATGGTTTTGTTTTGGATGTGGATGGTTTTAGTGAATAAACCAACCATGAGCATCCCTAGAGACAAGGGCGCCTCCTCCATAGTCAAAGTGATTGCAGTATCGACAAGTTGGTCGACCTTAGAAGCAATATAAGAAACCTTGACAGCTAAGGTATGAGCATTGTTCAAAACAAGAGAAGTGGCCGGTGGAAGGGGTACTACAACCTTAATACCTTGAGTGTTATCAAGATCAAAGAAAATATACAACTTTTCCATATTATATGCAAAATACCACCACACATATCACACAATAAAACCTAAGCTTGAGTCCTCACCAAAAATATTTTTCCTTTTTTCTCAGCTAACCGCATTCAAAATGGCGTAGGTATCAATTAGCCTCTTCCTCACCTCGGTAGAAGGCACCTCACTAGGATCAGCCCTTCCTCATAGTCGAGACCTTGAAACCAAAAGTGAAGGTCTTACTTCATCGCCGCCTCATTATGGGAAAACAACTATGGTTTAGTGTGGTAGGAAAGAACGTCCGGACAAAAATGAGATGAAGTGGGAAGACATAACAAAGGCATAGCAAAAAGCGAGGTGGGCCTCTAGCGTACGGGGCTTCACCACCAAGAAGCACACCAAGAAATCACCTCAATCCTAGGTGAAAAGACCGAACCAAGGGTCGTCCAAGTGAAAGTTAATGAGCCATTGGTCGCAATAGTCATTCTAAGAAGTGCAAACTAGATTAAATATATTTAAAAATAAACTGAACGAGGGCTTTCCAGGCTTATGTTCGACACACAGCTGAAATACCCTTATGTATGCCTAAGACGTCGAATGAAGCTGAGAAGAGCAACTTTTAAATATTTCAGGATGACCACTTTGAAGTCACAGAGAAAATCAGTCGCAATCATATCCTTGTGAACAGATACTCATAAAGCGGGACCACAAAGTTGTCAAAGGAGTTGCATATCCTCTTCTCCGAACCCACTAGAAGAATCGACCAGTCCTGAGGATCATTGACCACGATGCCAATAGCCTCTATTGTTGCTTCGATATTAAGGATAGACGGGGTGCCTACTACCTCGATCTCCACCCAGATGTACTTCACCGTGTCGACCGACTCCATCAACATCAATCCTTTCTGAGCCATATGGTCGATCTTAGAATGCTCATTGAGCGTGATCCAAGACACTGCGTTTATACTAACTCTAAGATCCGAGTAGGCATTCACTTCAGCGTCACTAGGTTCACAATTATTGGTTCTCAGAAAAAGTTGAATGAAACTTTTATAGCGTTCTTTCATCTGCCGATTGACTTGTATTTCCTCCTTGGTTAAGATGAGTGGGGACATAGGGACCTTAGTACGATTTACCCCTCCATCGACATTTAATAAAAAGGCTTCTAATGAACCGAACAAAGAAGTTTCTTCCTCAAGGGAATCTCTATATACCCTTTATAAGTAAATATCGTCAGATAAAGATACGACTTATGGTTCCTGGTGATCATGATCAAGAGAAGGGAGATGAGAATCAGACATTGTCCCCATTCTTGAGGAAGAAGAAGTTTCGATTTCAGAATCATTCACTAAGTTAATTGTATTATCACTCATCCTGACTAAAAAATAATAAATGTTGAAGAAAAAGCTTAAGTTTTAGGTGTTACCTAGGATGTGAGATTGATGAAACAGAATAAATGAAGAAAGTAGATATTTTGATTACAGAGTTCGCATTGTTCAGATTAGTACTTTTAGGAAATAAGAAGAAAAAGCATTTAATAAGACAGTGAATACAAACAAACTTGAATGATAAGGGTTGCGAAAGTTTCCAAAACGCCCAACTCCTCCTATTTATAGGCGAGAACGGTTCAACGACCCATATCTGCTAAGGAAAGGAGATACAAAATCAACAGCTAGATTCCTCCTCAGAGATAAATGCAAACTCGAGTGCACTCAAGTGCACTATAAGTTATGTCATGCCCTAACTTGTCACATCAATGCATGTGTCAGAAGAAGGCGGTGAAACGTTTCAATGAAAAATATATATTTAATGCGCATGTTTCCCACTACGGCTTTAATTGACTCCAAACGTTTCAGTTCTAGCTCACCTTGGACAACATCTTGGAGGCCTGCCAAAATTGCTAAAGGCTTCCTTGTCTTACTCAATACCCGGAAAAGCCTTAGGAACAATTGTTATGGGTCGGCCAAAGGCCCAATTCATATCAAATCATTTCCAATCGACCTAAGGTATAAAAATCGGTTCACACATAAAGTAAGGTACATTTTATGATCTCCACTTTTAACTACATTCTTCTTGAACTTTGAATTGACTTTGGCGTCGGAATTTTAACCATGCAGGTCCACCCCACGTCGTCGTAACAAAGATCAACATCACTAGTTCAAGATATTCAGTTCACCAATTGTATCCATTTCTGGTTCCTGAACGAAACACTGTCCATACTCTTCTCACAAGTAACCCCCTTATTCGATTTTGGCGTCTTCTCTAATGCAACTTCCTTCATGTGCCTCCGAAAACTTTCAAAACTGAACTGCAGAGATTTACCCAACGTCTTCTCCAACATTGCAATCAATGTTCCTGGCATATTTTTATGGCGTTTTCCACATCGGCCAATGTATTATGTACATAGAGAGATCGCTCTTCAATGCTTCAAACTTAACTTCCATCTTACAAAATGTAATATGTTGTCTCTTTGGTGGCATTCACTGATTCCTCAATGAATCCTGTAGGTCAGACCAATTTGTTAAGAACTCAAAATAACAAGCAAGCAGAAAATACACAACACATTTAAAACCGAGAATTGATTATTTAATATTGAGAAATAGAAAATTGCAGAGAGGAAAATGACACTAATCTGACCAAAGCTATGTTTCTACAGAAAGATGGAGTTTCACATTCATCTCTTAAACAACTCAATTTTATTGAATAATCCTCTTAACCTTTCTTCTATTTTTTAAAAGTGAGACGTATACATTCAAGCTCTCACCTCAACTTCCTAACATAATTATACCTCAATTACCCCTTTTGTCCCTTTTAGAATAAACCCTCCATATCTTAGATCCTATGGATGTGTGATGCACAAGAGCTTCATTTAGATCCCTATTAGTTATGTGGTTCTTATCAATGCTCATTCTCCAAGATAAGAGGAGTATACTTGCAAAGACATTGTGATGTTAAAGTAGAGTAGGGTGTGAGCAGATAAGGAATAAGCAACTTGGTTGTTGAAATCATTCTTAAATAAGTGTTGCACATCAACGTACATAAATAACTAGATACATGGGAGTCCTTCGTGTGCGAAATGGTAGAAGCATATGAGTGCTTTTAGATTTATTTTATATTAGTTTGCATTTTTTTAATATAATGTCCCGTGGTCGTTTCTTTGTGTTGGGCTAGGCAAATTGAATCTATTTGCTCATTTTAAAGTAGACTTTCTTAATGTTTAATCTAAATCAATATAAGTTGGATTTCTTATTCTCATACCATTACAATTTGTAATAACCAAATTATAACTTATTTCATCTAAAATGGATAGCTTAAAGGATGACAAAAAGATACTTACTTGATGATATGCACACAAGTTAAATTCAAAGACAAAATCTGTATTTTCTTTTGGGTGTGGATTATCTCTCATGAAAAATTAACTAGAGGGAGTCTAGTGTCCATCTTTATCATTCAATCAGCTTTTAGTTAATATCATGCAGTGTGTGGTGACAAAAATAAAGGACAGAGAGAAACTGGGAAGGACAACTTTGTGATTTTAAAATAAAGTTTGGGTTTGTGGTTGAAAAATTAACTCACTGTACAACATGTAACAACCAATCTTTAATAATTCATATACAACTTGTGTCGAGTAACAAATTTATTGCATTTCACTTAAAAATCAAATCTGTAACATCCTCTGCTGCTGTTAAAAATTATATATTAAAATAACTCTACTCATAGTTTAAATTTACTTCTCTGAGTTGATGCTCTCAACTTGAAGTTGATCCTCTGCTTTCATTTATGTGGTAGAGGGTCGATCCACCGACTATCTGTACCGTTCATTCATATTCATTATGTTTCTGGTTGGAGCATCAAACAAAATTATCTTCAGAAAATTGACTGTCCTAGCAATTGCAAAGACTAATATCTTGAGTCGGGGAGTTCAAAGTCTTATACTATTTGTTCGAAAGAGTATATATATATATATATATATATATATATATATATATATATATATATATATATATATATATATATATATATATATATATATATATATATATATATATATATATATATATGCAAATATTCAAAAACTAGATTACTATTATCAACATATTTACATCAAAGAAAAGAAGCCCAGGTTAGTTTGATATATTCATCAAACATTTTCAAAATAACTAAAGTAATAATAAAAGAACATGAATCTAATTACAAGATGAACTCGTCATAGCAAAAATTCTCAATAAGGATGAACATTCCTACTCAAACCCAATCCATTTGTACTCGAAAAGAACCCAAACAACTCTTGCCTATACGGCAAGTAAGACTTGCGTTTATCACTTTCCTTCCTCGCTTTACTCATCATATAATGTTTCTCATGCGCCGACGGTGCCGGTTTCCCTTTCGCTACTTTCACCTTCCTTACCACCGCCTTTTTCGTCTCGCCGGAACTCGATTTCTCTACCTTCGCCGGATTCAAAAACACAAAAGCATCTTTACCGTCACTGTTACTTCTCAGCTTCGGATCGCGTAACTTCCATAATTTTGATGATCCCGTCGAGTTACTCTTCTTCGCTACTTTCGGATTCCACTCGCAAAACGTCCCTTCCGCCGCCGCGGAAGTCGACGATGTTGCTTTCCCGGAGGAAGACGGCGATTCAACGAAAATCTTCTTCACCGGCGAACGGTTTCCAGATTCGCTATCGTAATCGTCGGTGAAATGAAGATCCTGACCGAAAATAGGAAAAATAGGACGAATCTGACCGTTATCAAACACATCATCAGCGGAAATCGGTGAGCCATTAGGATCTGCGAAAACGAAACTAAACTCTTCATCATCATCATCGTCATCCTCTTCGTCTAGCACATCTTTCTCTTGCTTAACTTCGTTTTCGATTTTATCAATTTTGTCGTCTTCGATTTTCAGCTTGGAAAAGAAATCGTTTTCGAACTTTCCAGAAACCTCACTGAGAGATGAAGATGAACCTGAAATGGTTTGCATTATGAGTGAGAGCGTTTGCGTTTTGAGTTTGTTTTTTCTCAGTAACTGAAATGAAATAGTTATGATTTTTTGTTAGGTTGTTAAGAAGGTGGTTGGAGTTGAAGATTGGTGAGGTGTTAAATAAAGAAGGTTATTTGGTATTTATATATATGTGAGTTGAAGAGACCATTCAAAGTTTCAAACATGGGTTACTTTTGAAAGAAAGAAAAAGTTATTGTGAAAAAAAAAGGATTTTCCTTTTTTTGAATAGGATTCACACGTTTTGTGTGTTCAAACTGTTAACGCGGAGAAGCTTCACCACACCTTCGAGAAGGAAGTTCCTTAGTAATAACGGCTTGAAGTCAATATTTTAAAAAGGAAAATGGTTTTTTCGTGTAGGACAAGAGATAAATAAAAAGAGAAAATTAAAATTATTTGAAAAATTGCATCTAGAATGATATTGTCAGGATATTTAAATATGATTTACTAGTTGGTGCGTGAATTTAAAAAAGTATGGGCAGAGCTTGCGTCACGGGTTATTAATGGAAAAGGCAGTGGCTGGTCTCATTGATGACGGTAAATAAGCGTGGATCTATGAAGTTCAGATATTTTACAAAATTGAAGATTTATTCATTTCCAAAACGTATCAACTACCTATTGATACTCACTTATATTATTTTAAAAGTAAGGGTAATGCCAATTTGTGTCCCAAAGACACAAGTTAAGAGACCTAATTATAATAAATTTGTATTGAAAAAAATAATTTAAAAGTTAACTTTATACTTTATTAAAGTACACAATTTTCATGACAATATTATTTCTTAATTTAGTTCTTAAGAAATATTCTAAAAATATTAATATTTGGGACACAAGTTAGCATTATTCTAAAACTATTAATATTTTATTTATTTCAAAATATATTTTTCTAACCGAAATAGCATATTTTAAATATTAAAGTTATTTTTGAATATCACTAAAATAAAAAGGAGCATAAGGAAATAAAGCGGAATGAAACAATTTGAAATAAATATTTCATTCTATTATTTAAAAAATTTATGATAGAACAAAACAAATTTTTTATTTCGTTTAAATAAAAAATATATATATGATGGTAAATAATGAAATGAAATGAAATGCATATAACTTTGTTATGGATTGTTTCATCCGATTTTATAGATAATTCAAATAATAGAATGTCATCTCATTATATCCAATCCAAAGCTTAAAAGTATTCACATATCTAAAATATGTATTTCATATGCATGTAAGAAATTAATAAAAATATATTTGAATAAAAGTAATATGAGAGAAGAGATTCAATAAATTAATATTTAGTAATATTTATGTTCTGATTAACCTTAAATCATGTCACTGCAACTAAGCAGTATTATTCTTTGAAAAAGACATTCGTTGGATTGCGGTGTAAGAATGTTGTATATCAATTATCCTTAGTCTAAACTTCAAAATAATGTGAGAATATTTTGGTCAACTCGAAAAAGTAGCATTATGGTTGAGGCTAAGAGTTAGGGTGTGAGCATGTGGGTCTGACCCCTTCTTCTAGTGTCAATATTCTAGTTAACATCAAGTTTATGCCACTTAACTATGAAGTATTATTTGCTTTGGGTGTGAAAACCCTCATAGCTTTATTCTTTAGAAAATATGACTCGTTGGGTGTTAGCTGGACATTTCGACGCCAAGGTTTTGATTTAAATATGATGTAGCAAAAAGAAACATTATTGAAATATTTTTAACTTTAACAAGAGTGTTATTGGAGATTCCAGCCGAAATGATGGTCCTTTGTGAGAAGGATATGCTGAAATAAAATTTTGGGATATTTTTAAGTCTGGATGGCAATTTTGACGGAGGCTATATGAGGCTTGCGTTTGACGAAAATTTGAATTTCAAATAAGGATAATAACTGTCTTTTGTTCTTATCTGTTTCTTAGAAATGACACGTGTAAAGTTATGGCAAAGTGAAGACATGCAAGGTGAAACGTGTCATTTTCTAGAGAAATGACCGTTGATGACAATTATTTTTGACGTAGCATAAATATGGGTCTTAGTGCATAGTATTTTCGGATGTTCAATTGTTGTACAAATACTCACAAAATCACTCAAAGTATCTAAGTTAATTGAGAAAAGAGTTTTCGCTGAGAATGTATGTCTGAAACACCACATTTTATTTCAATTGAAAGTTATTTTCACTTTATCTTTTATTTCTTCATTGCAAATTTACTTTGAAGTTTTCCTTATTGAAATTTCTTAAATTCTGCAATTTACCTTTCAAAACTTTAAACATTTTTATTCAATTATGAGCATTATCGAAATATTCTATGACTTTCAGACTTAAAATTTTAACAACAACACATGTCCTAGGATTCACTGGTTGATCCTACAAGTAAACTAATTTTTTGGAGACCAGCGGTTGTTTACTAATTTTCACGGTAAACAAATTGGCACGCCCAGTGGGACAATGCTATTGTTAAATTGTTTTTTATTTAAATTTTTTCCATAAGTTCTTCATTTTTACAATCTCTCTAAACATCGTTTTATGAGACTAAGGAACGAAGAAAGACATAGGAGAAGTACGTAAGGAGGATGCTGAATCAAAATCCACCAAACAACTAAAATCCATCAAACAATAATGGAGAACCACCCCTTTCATCTTTGACAGGGGAAAAACGGTTTCAGCGTCTGTTTCTGAACCGATACAATATGTGGCGTCTACGACGCTTGTGCAGTCAGTTTCCCAAAGTGGACCAATTCTATCTTATGTAAGAACACAAGGTCCAAAAATAACTCCCCCTATAGTAGGGAGTAATTTATTCAGGTGTTACATGCCTGGATTTTCAATGCCTATAACTACTCGCGAACAGCCTTATAGCATGCCAACTTCAATGATGGCAAGTTTGCACATACAACGTCAGCGTACGCAGACCCAGTGGTGAACGCAACTTCGCCACTACAAGGATTCGGTTCAGGCATTAATAATTTGGGTCGAATTAGTCCGCCCTTAGGGACGGGATTTCCCATCCAAATGCCTAATCTTACCAATATTTCTACAGCGGTGATAAGGCAGCAAATTAACGAAAGCAATAATGAAATGGTCCGAATGCTTGCCCAACAAATAGGTGTACATTCAATCCTTTAATCCAAAATACTACCTAAACAAACCAACAAATGGCAACGCAAATGACGCATATTGCTGATTTCTTTGGTGTTCCACAACCCCCTCGACAACATCAAAGGGAATGGATGGTAGAAAATCCAGGGGTAGTTTTGGAAGAAGACCCCATCATTAACCAAGTCCAGCAAAATGGATGATGACGAGAAAACGCATCGGTTATATCGCTAGATTTCATTGACTTTTACCGCGCATTCACCGTTTTAACGCTCGATTCCTCGAGTTTTTCTTACTATTTTGCAGGTACATCGATATGTGAGGCCAAATCAAGAATTAAGAAGAAAAGAACAAAGAAACCACAAGAAATGAAGCAAGACAGAAGCCTGCATAAAACTCTGCATAATTTGTTACGGCCACGGTCGTTACAAGGGTGTCACGACCGTGACACCTTGCTTTGGACCCTCACGACCGTGAGGAAGTAGTCACGACCGTGACACTTGAAAACATAAAACAACGAGCGTGAAGACCTTGTCACGCCCGTGACAAGGATATAACTTGATTCTTTTGACTCAGACTACGTCAAAGCCACCAGTGAAGCCACTCCTCCTAGTAATTCTCACGTGAGGGAGACTTCTCCCACTTTCTGCTGCCACTTTCCAACATTTTCTCAACCACTTCAGCAAAGCCCAAGAAGCAAAAGACCCAGGACCAGCCCATTGGAAGCTCTATAAATAGGACCAGCTCAGGAGGATTCAGGGACAGACTTCAGTATCCAAATTTCCTGCGGAAGCTCTGCCGAATTACCTTACCATCAGAATTATTATTCCAGCATTTTATTTTCTGCCTTACTTATTTGTATCCAAACCAACCGTGTAACAATTTCCAACATTAGGGAATTGTTATACCTTTATTTGTTTCCAGCCTTCAGCATTTCGTTTTAATTTTTATTTCCGCCTACTCCAAGCCTTCCGGTCTGTGGAAGAAGGAGTCTACTCAGATATTTGTTAATCAGGTTTTTCAGTTATTGCAATTTAATTTATTTAATTTATTTATAATGTCTAATTATTTTTCTGCCATTAGTAAGCTAATAAATAACTCTGAGTCTGATTTAACCTCGATGAGTAGCTAAATACCTTAGGGCGGTATGTAGTTATAACTAACTTAACCGGTAAAATATAACCATGGGCTAAAATAATTAATCGCTTAACATTCTGGCTGATGCTTTTTAATTAAATTCGACCTTTTCGTTACGAGAGTAAGAAAAGGGTATTAGGTTGGGTCAAGACCACGAGAGTGTGAGATTTTAACCAGATAGCTAAAGTTAGGCATTTAAATTAAATACAGCGAGAGCGCTTTAAGATAAATTAGAATTATTTAGTTTCCAAAAATTACCTCTAAACACTTATGGGCTAGCGAGAGCAGGCATAGGGCTTTAGGGATAAGATCTGATTCAAGACCACGAGAGTGTGAGTTGAGGGTATTCGAACTAGTAATCTCTACCGAATAGATTAAGTGAACATCTTTATAAGCCTAGGTTAGATTGACCCACCTAAGTTAGTATAATTACATACCGACCGTTTTAGTATTATTTTATTAAAAACTTGAATTTAATTCCGCCTTCAATAGTCTTAGGAAACCAACAACAATCGTGACAACTATTCGCCTTAGCTAAACTAGAAGTTCATCTAGCACTAAGTAACGATAGAATCCCTGTGGATCGATAATCTTAAATATTACTTCGATAGGCTGTGCACTTGCAGTAAGATACCGCTAGACGCATAAGTAGACACGTCTTTAGCCCATCAAGTTTTTGGCGCCGTTGCCGGGGATTCCTTAATTTAGTTACTAGTGCACTTAGGTAGCATTGTCTAGACTAAGGTATCAACTATTTAATTTAATCTAATCTCCGAGTGTATGCCACGTACTCGCTCCAAAAGCGAAGACTTGCAACCTCTAATCCCTGAATCGGAACGCTTCTTACACGTAAGAAGACGTATACTCGATTTCGAAAATAATTCCAACATTCCAGATCTTCAATTAGATTCGCCCGAACCAGTCGTAAAATCAGAAAACGCAGGAATGGTTGAAGAACAAACTCATCCACTCAAGTATTACGCTAATCCTTCGCAAGGTGAACCGCATTCAAGCATTGCAGCACCGGCTATCAACCGAAACGATTTCGAACTAAAACCATCGTTGATATCAGCCGTGCAACAAAACCAATTCGCCGGAAATCCTACCGAGGATCCGAATCTTCATCTTTCGATCTTTGTGCAATATGCAGATACCGTAAAAGCCAATGGAGTTACCCAAGAAGCTATTAGACTACGTTTGTTTCCTTTTTCGCTTCGAGACAGAGCAAGAGCATGGCTTCAATCTCTGCCTTCAAACTCAGTAACTACGTGGGAACAGCTTAAGAAAGTTTTCTTGAACAGGTATTTTCCACCTAGCAAGACAGCTATGCTGCGAGCTCAGATCAACGGATTTAAGCAAAGAGAAAGTGAATCATTATTCGAAGCCTGGGAACGCTATAAGGATCTACTTAGGCTTTGTCCACATCATGGATTAGTAGAATGGATGGTCATCCATACCTTCTATAATGGACTCTTGTACAATACAAGAATGACAATTGACGCTGCCGCGGGTGGTGCATTGATGGACAAAGAATATAGTGATGCCTATGCACTTATCGAAAGTATGGCTCAAAATCATTACCTCTGGGGAAGCGAGAGAGTCGCAACTGAGAAACCAACAAAGGGAGGTATGTACGAAGTAAGTAGTATGGACCAAGTCAATGCGAAGTTTGACCAACTAAGCCAAAAGATCGACAACTTGGCCATAACACCTGCAGCCACCGTGGCTGCAGTAACACCTAACTGTGAGTTATGTGGAGTCCCAGGGCACGAAGTCTCTGATTGTCAACTATTAACAGGAACTCCCACAGATCAAGTGAATTATGCTCAAGGAAACCCTTACTCAAACACATACAACCCAGGTTGGAAGAATCATCCGAATTTCTCCTATAAGAGTAACAATGCTTATTACGCACCAGGTCAAGCACCAGCTACATCACCAGGATATCAAAAGACTGCTCCTAACATCCCTAGAAAGTCGAACCTTGAATTGATGATGGAAAGCTTTATAGCTAGCCAATCTCAGACAAACAAGGACTTCCTAAACCAAAACATTCACACTAGCGAGCAGATTAAACAATTAGTGAGCAAAGTAGATGCATTAGCTACCCATAACAAAATGCTTGAAACTCAGATTTCACAAGTAGCTCAACAACAAGCACCTACTGCTGCACCAGCTGGAGTGTTCCCTGGACAACCTCAACCTAATCCGAAAGGACATGCTAACGCTGTAATATTAAGAAGTGGCAAGGAACTTGACGGACCTACCGATCCAAGACTTGACAATCCAGCCATGTACCAAAAACCGGATAAACCGACTGAAGTGGTGAATGATCCAGAAGAAAAGGAAGATGAAAGTCAAGAGGTAGTGGAGAAAGAACAACCTTATGTGCCTCCACCACCCTATAAACCACCAATTCCGTACCCTCAAAGACTAATAAGTTCCAAGACGACGGGTCAATTTAAGAAATTTGTCGAACTTCTGAAACAGTTGAATATTACTATTCCGTTTACAGAAGCAATTACCCAAATACCCTCGTATGCCAAATTTTTAAAAGAAATCTTATCCAATAAGAAAAAGATAGAGGATAACGGAACAGTTACACTCACTGCCGAGTGTAGCGCCATAATTCAGAATAACATGCCTCCTAAGCTAAAAGATCCAGGAAGTTTCTCTATACCCTGTGTAATAGGAAAATTCGTCATTGACAAAGCTCTATGCGATTTAGGAGCCAGTATCAGTGTTATGCCCTTAACGATTTGCAAAAGGCTAGACATGGGAGACCTAAGACCAACTAAAATGTCTGTTCAACTAGCCGATCGCTCTGTTAAATATCCTGTAGGCATACTAGAAAACGTCCCAGTACGTATAGGACAATTCTACATTCCTACTGATTTTATAATCATGGACATCTCTGAAGACTCCACTACACCTATCATACTAGGAAGACCATTCTTAGCTACCGCCGGAGCCATAATAGACGTAAAAAGAGGAAAGCTAACCTTTGAAGTAGGTGAAGAGAAAGTTGAATTTGTTTTAACACAATTCTTACAATCACCAGCTATAGAGGATACATGCTATCTAATGGACGTAATTGACGAATGTGTAAGAGAAATGGAACTGGAGGAGACCACTTATTCGGAAATAATGAAAATTCAAATCCCTCCAATTCTCGAAGATGATAATTGGCAAAAACCGTATCAGGATAATAGTCTGAGCGAAAGCTTAGCACTTACACCGGATCCCATGCCAAGTAAAGATAAACCTACATTAGGATTAAAAACTTTACCTAAAAACCTAAGGTACGAATTCTTAGACGTTGAATGTAAAAGACCAGTTATAGTGAATTCCAGGTTAGGGACTATAGAGACAAAGAAACTTTTAGATGTCTTGAAGAAGTATCCAACTGCATTAGGATATAACATATCTGATCTCAAAGGAATATGTCCTTCAGTTTGCATGCATCGCATTCTGCTAGAAGAAGATTGCAGAACCTCCAGAGAAGCTCAAAGAAGAATAAACCCAACCCTTAGCACTGTAGTAAAGGAAGAAGTCAAGAAATTATTAGATGCCGGGATAATATACCCAATCTCTGATAGTGAATGGGTTAGTCCAATACATGTAGTGCCAAAGAAAGGAGGTATCACTGTTGTGAAGAACGCTCAAGGCGAATCGGTATCACAAAGAGTAGTGACGGGATATAGAGTGTGCATAGATTATCGTAAACTAAACAAAGCCACTCGAAAAGATCATTTCCCACTACCTTTCATAGATCAAATGTTAGAACGATTAGCCAAGCATTCTTACTTCTGTTACCTTGATGGTTACTCAGGATTTTTCCAAATCCCTATCCATCCTGATGATCAAGAAAAGACTACATTCACATGTCCTTATGGAACGTTCGCTTATAGGCGAATGCCCTTTGGATTGTGCAACGCCCCTGCAACCTTTCAAAGATGCATGATGTCAATCTTCGCAGATTTTATAGACAACATCATGGAAGTGTTCATGGACGACTTCTCTGTATGCGGGCAAAGCTTTGAAGGATGTCTATCAAACTTAGAAATGGTGTTAGAAAGATGTGTAAAAGTGAACCTCGTGCTTAACTGGGAAAAATGTCATTTTATGGTCAACGAAGGAATAGTCTTAGGGCATGTGATATCAGATAAGGGAATTGAAGTCGATAAAGCCAAGATTGAAGTAATAAAAGATCTTCAACCTCCTAAAACCGTTCGAGAAATACGAAGCTTTTTAGGACACGCCGGTTTTTACCGACGATTCATTAAAGATTTCTCGAAAATTACTAAACCTCTTACTGGTTTATTAATGAAAGACGCTGAGTTCATATTCAATGAAGATTGTCTTAAGGCATTCGAAACTCTAAAAACAGCCCTCATCACCGCACCAATCATGCAACCCCCTGACTGGAGATTACCTTTTGAAATCATGTGCGATGCGAGTGACTATGCTGTGGGCGCAGTCCTGGGTCAGAGAAAAGAAAAGAAACTCCATGCGATTTACTATGCAAGTAGAACCTTGGATTCTGCCCAGATGAACTACGCCACTACAGAAAAAGAATTGCTAGCAGTTGTCTTTGCGCTTGACAAATTCCGCTCTTACCTAGTTGGAGCGAAAATAATCATTTACACAGACCACGCTGCTATCCGATATCTGTTAACTAAGAAGGATGCTAAGCCAAGACTATTAAGATGGATTTTACTCTTACAAGAGTTTGATCTAGAAATAAAAGACAAAAAAGGTACTGAAAACGTCGTAGCGGACCACTTATCTAGAATAGAAGGTATTAAACCCGAACAAGTGCCGATTAACGATGACTTTCCGTATGAACAGCTGATAGCACAAATAGGAAGCGACCTAGCGCAGTTAGATATAAATGAACCAGAACCCGTGGAAATAATACAGACAACTGTAGGACTGCCATGGTACGCTGACATTGTCAATTACCTAGCCGCAGGAGCTCTTCCACCAGATCTAACCTATCAGCAGAAAAAGAAGTTCTTTCATAACCTGAAACAGTACTATTGGGATGAACCATTATTGTTCAAACGAGGACCAGATGGAATCTTTCGCCGATGTATTCCCGAAGAAGAAATAGAAGATGTCATTGCCCAATGTCATTCATCTCCTTATGGTGGACATGCGAGCACTTCCAAGACTTGTGCAAAAATCTTGCAAGCCGGCTTATACTGGCCTAATCTATGGAAGGATGTCCACATCGCTGTTATAAGTTGCGATCGGTGTCAACGCACTGGCAATATTTCAAGAAGAGATGAAATGCCCCAAAAGGGAATTTTGGAAGTAGAAATCTTCGACGTCTGGGGAATAGATTTCATGGGACCATTCCCATCATCTTTCGGTAATAATTACATACTCGTAGCTGTTGACTATGTCTCAAAATGGATCGAAGCCATAGCTTCTCCTACAAATGATGCACGAGTAGTAATAAAGCTTTTCAAAAACATAATCTTTCCCAGATTTGGTGTACCTCGACTCGTCATAAGTGACGGTGGCTCACACTTCATTTCAAAAATCTTTGACAAATTACTATCTAAGTATGGAGTGAGACACCGTGTGGCTACACCATATCACCCACAAACAAGTGGACAGGTCGAAGTCTCAAACCGAGAGATAAAACAAATCTTAGAAAAGACTGTCGCCATATCTCGGAAAGATTGGTCATCTAAACTTAATGAAGCTCTATGGGCTTATAGGACCGCTTACAAGACTCCCATAGGTACTACACCTTTCAAACTAGTTTATGGAAAATCTTGTCACCTCCCAGTAGAACTAGAGCACAAAGCTTATTGGGCGATCAAAACTCTCAATATGAACTATAGTGCTGCAGGAGAAAAGCGAATCCTAGACATTAACGAATTAGAAGAATTAAGGTTAGATGCTTATGAAAATGCTAAGCTATATAAGGAAAGAACCAAGCGATGGCACGATAAACGCCTATCTAAGAAAGAATTCAGTGTGGGAGACGTTGTACTCCTCTTTAATTCAAGACTTAGGCTCTTTGCTGGAAAATTGAAATCTAGATGGTCGGGACCCTTTGATATAACTAAAGTATTCCCAAGTGGAGCAATAGAAATCAAGGGTAGGAACAATGAACCATTCATTGTAAACGGACAGCGCCTAAAACATTATCATAAAGTCGAAAATAGAGACTATACGAATGATCTAAAACTTTTGAAATTGTCCGCTAATTCCCCTGATTAGTCTAAACCTCGGCGTTACGTCAGGCTTTTGACAATAAAAACAGCGCTTAGTGGGAGGCAACCCATTTTCTTAGTTACCTATTTTAAACTATTCTTTTCTTTTTGAGCATTTCTTAATTATCGTTACTACTATTTGTTTAAATTGTTTTGTTAGTTTTATTTTACATTACTATTACAGCCATTACATTTTAGCATTTCATTTTCTTATTTTTATCCTAAATCACTTTTTACAGATTTTCTAAAGTCTTTTCCACTGAATTGTTTCCACCGTATTTTCACTGACTATGGCTAACCAACCCATTAACTATATGGAAACCCAATTTAGAGGTAGGAACCAAAGAATAAAGTTCGAAGAGTTATCACAGAGGCAAATGGATTTGACCCTGTACCCAAATGAAAAGACTATGGAAACCTTAGGTATACATGATAGCATGATATACCTGTTCAACCGACTCGGATGGGAGAATGCAATGATCCAACACAAGTTTGCGACTTACCGTGAGCTCACCCTTGAGTTCCTTAGTTCCCTACTTTACCTACCTGAGCGCGGTTTTGGTTCTAGGAAAGGATTCATTAGTTTCCGCCTATTCGGAATAGAATACGACTTTAACCACAAAGAACTAGCTGACCTATTAGGATTCCCTAGTGGACCTTTTGCCTTTACTACCACACAGGTAGAATTGATGGATGTGGAGCTAGATTTCTTTTGGGGAACTCTGACCGGAAACTACCACCCTGAACCAAATGACATGAACAATGATGAGATCCATAACCCTGCTCTTCGTTACTTCCACAAATTCCTCGCCCATACCTTCTTTGGAAAAGAAGAAAACATTACCGGAGTCTCTAAGGATGAATTATTTATTATGTCATGTTTCAATACTGGACAGTGTGTCAATGGTGTCCCTTTCATGATGCAAACCTTCACCCGCATCCAAGATGAACCTGAATTACCTATAGTGGTAGGAGGTCTTGTAACCATGATTGCTGATGCCTTAGGACTTAGGTACCAACTGGACAGGTGCACCCGTCTGGGAACCGTACGCCTGATGAATCTTAAATTCTGCTTCAATAGACATATTATAAGGAATTTAGGACGCCCACCTTTTGAGTACCTGATCCGGAACACAGTAGTCACCCTGTTCACATTGCCCAATCATGCGAAAGTAAGTGTTCATAATAAGGATAATTGGCTTTATGAGTTAAACCCACCTGATTATCCAGCCACCCCTGAAACACCTCAGTCTCACAGGATAACAGATGATGTAATGACCGCTGTTGAAACCGACCCCGAGACACCTCCTGGATACCATGACATTGACCCAACTGATAAAGTTCATGAAACCCCTGGAGCGAATCACGGAGAGTACGCTAACAACTTGCAGAACATCATGCACACTCTCAATGCCTATCAAGCTGACATTAATCTATTCAGAGAAGACATTAAGAGTATGCGATTGGACATCGTGGGATTGACTGACATGGCCTGCGAACAATTTTATCATCTGGACTCCGCCATCGAAGACCTGAAGAAACGCCTTTGAACCGGCTATCAGTGATTTAGTTTACTAATTCTTTTCTCATTATTTTTTATCATTATTTTCATTTCCAGTTAAATTTATCTTTCGCAACGATTTCATAACATAATTTGAGTTTATGTAATTTAAGTTTTTCTTTATGCCATGCACTTTTTATTTCAATTGATTCTTCATTTTAGCAGCTTAAATAATTTTTCTATTTCCTTTCTATACACTGTGTGACCGTATACTGTATGACTGCAATACTCTATCTTAGGTTCGCATACTACTGTGCTGAAATTGCTATATATTATGGTGTGTGTTACTATAGTGCTACTAAATAAAATACATTATTATTAAATTAAAAACAGCGTGAGACAATATGCCTTTCTGGAAATTACTCAGCACCACACAGCCTCACGGTCGTCACGCCCACTTACGATCGTGACATGCCCATTTAGCGCGTCACGACCGTCACGATCCACTCACGACCGTGACGACCTCTATTACAGAGGTCGTGAGAAACAGAACTGTTTCTTCATCGTGTCCACTCCTCTTCTCCCTCCATAACCTATCTAAAACTTCCCCCACTCATTCCCAAACCGCAAAAACCTTTCCACTACCCCATTAATCCACCATTACCAGTAACCATTCCAATTCCACTGTCCCGTATTTAACCCGAACACCAACCTCCCTCATTCTACCACTCTTCTTCCAAACACTTCACAAAAAATCCTTCCACCCTCTCTCTCCACATTTGCATGTTATGGATTCTATCGTCTTCAGAGAAGGAGAAGCCGGAGAAACCCAGCGAGACCGTTTCGTCCGCTTCCAGAACCGCGGTCTGCAACCCACCCGGTACATTTCCACCGACTGTCTGCAAGAACTCGGTATGCTGTCCAGCGTCCAAAACCTATTGCAGAAGGTTGGCCTGTGGCACCTCTGTCACCAGCCACAGCCTACTTTCGAACTTCTGACGCTGGAGTTCCTCAGTTCCTACAGCTACATCACCCCTCATGGTTCTCAGAGTCAGCTTACCGGCATCGTAACATTCAGACTGCTCGGCCGGGAGTTCAACCTCACACAAAACAGGATTGCCGAGCTGTTAGGTTTCGACCACGGCACCGAAGCCCACCGTCGCGTGCCCGACAACTTCAGTGAACAAGCATTCACACTGTGGCGCGACCTTACCAACACCCGTGCGACCACCTTCCAGAGCCTCAACGCCACTCACATCCACAACCCGGCTATCCGCTACTTTCACCGGGTCCTCTGCAACACCATCTTTGCTAGAGAGAGCAACCACAAGCTCAACTCAAAGGAGCTCCTGTTTTTGTACTGTGCCCTTCATGACGAGCCAATCGCCGCTGCCCCCTTTATGCTCTACCACATCCAGGCCATCGCGCACCGCGGCTCATCCCCGTTCTTCATTGGAGGCATTGTCACCACCCTCGCCATTCAGCTGGGGCTTGGTGACGCGCTCGCTGATCTGCCGCACCTCGCCGCCGATTTCCTGACCATGAGCTACTGCCGGTCCGCCCACCTGATCGCGCAGCGAGAGGATGGCAGGTACAGCCCTGTCGTCAATGGCACCGTCTTCCACCACATCACTTTGCCGTCCCGCACACGCATCGACCCAGCAAACCGAGCCAACTGGCTCTTTGCCTTACCAGCTGCTGCGGATCACGCCCCGGCACATGACGATCAGCCAAACACCCCAGTGGACGAGATGCAGGACGCCATGGATGCAGCTGAGCATGCCCAGGACATCCCCGAGACTTCCACCCGACAGCAGGCGGCCCCCGCTGCCACACTTGAGGACGTCCTATTTGCGATCCACCAGCAGAACCTGATGAACGCAGCACTAGAGCGTCAGCAGAAGGCACAGTACGACGCTCTGCTCGGCACCATTGCTGCCAACCACGCGGCCACCAATGAGCGGTTTGGAGAACTTTTCGGCGAGCTCGAGGCGCTCCGCATCAGCATTACTGCTACCTCCGGCACCGGCTCTGATCCCGACGCGACTCCCTCCAGACGCCGCTCTCGCACCAGAGGCCGAGCCCGCGATCACCAGCAGCAGTAGTTTGCTTTTATGTTGTTTTTCAGTTTTAGTCTTGTACTGTATCTATACCGCTATTATATCACAACATTGAGGACAATGTCTGATATAGTGTGGGAGAGGTACTTTTCATTTCAATGTACTTTCAATTCTGTTGTATTCCTTTTAGAAAATCAATGAAATGAGCAACTCTGTGCGTTATTTTCTTGAATATCGAGTTTTCCCCGATTATTAAGCCATACTAGAAAAATCCTTAAATTACTCGCATTACCCGACTGACCACCGAATGGTTCGTAATTACGAAGCCGGGAACGATTAAACAAGACCGATACAATCTTGACATCTTCGACCCCCTGCTTAAGAAATTCCATCCCGATCACTATTGCGAGTGCACCTTTAGTTTCAGTTCAAAAGTAACCCCCAGTAGTTTATACTAGCAGTCAGCACCGTCTGAACACAAACCACGTGGGGAGCCGATGAATATAAGCGCTTGATACCTAATCAATAATGATCCTTCGTATCTCAATGCAAAGTAAAAAGAGATTGCACCAAAGTACACGGTCGCAGATAATAAACGAGAAATATGAGAAGGACTCCGTTTCGGGTTGGTTCAGAGGTACTGGTTCTGAACTCGGTAGGGCGTGCTACGGCTCGATCCCCCACAACCTCCGCATCGGATAAAACATGAAGGGGTTACCACACTCGTGTACCAGACCCCGTGCTAAAAAAGGATCAAAATCGCTAACCGGCTACTCCACTACGTGCGTGCGAAGGCAAAGGGCTTAATGTGACTGCGCTAGAACGAACCGGGTGAAATAAGATCGAAAAACTCTAGGTGAAATCGTAATGTGATTGCCGATTGTTTCGCTTGGCGGGAAGTCGATGACATAGCTTATTGCTTATATCATTAGTGTATCGGTAGTGTTCTAGCAAAGTACCGGACTATCAGACAAAACGATCCACCGGACGGTTGGCTATGAGTATGCGCGAATAAAATCTTGTCCGCCGATTTTCAACCGACTATTTGCTTGAGGACAAGCAAAGGTTTAAGTTTGGGGAAGTTTGATGACGAGAAAACGCATCGGTTATATCGCTAGATTTCATTGACTTTTACCGCGCATTCACCGTTTTAACGCTCGATTCCTCGAGTTTTTCTTACTATTTTGCAGGTACATCGATATGTGAGTCCAAATCAAGAATTAAGAAGAAAAGAACAAAGAAACCACAAGAAATGAAGCAAGACAGAAGCCTGCATAAAACTCTGCATAATTTGTTACGGCCACGGTCGTTACAAGGGTGTCACGACCGTGACACCTTGCTTTGGACCCTCACGACCGTGAGGAAGTAGTCACGACCGTGACACTTGAAAACATAAAACAACGAGCGTGAAGACCTTGTCACGCCCGTGACAAGGATATAACTTGATTCTTTTGACTCAGACTACGTCAAAGCCACCAGTGAAGCCACTCCTCCTAGTAATTCTCACGTGAGGGAGACTTCTCCCACTTTCTGCTGCCACTTTCCAACATTTTCTCAACCACTTCAGCAAAGCCCAAGAAGCAAAAGACCCAGGACCAGCCCATTGGAAGCTCTATAAATAGGACCAGCTCAGGAGGATTCAGGGACAGACTTCAGTATCCAAATTTCCTGCGGAAGCTCTGCCGAATTACCTTACCATCAGAATTATTATTCCAGCATTTTATTTTCTGCCTTACTTATTTGTATCCAAACCAACCGTGTAACAATTTCCAACATTAGGGAATTGTTATACCTTTATTTGTTTCCAGCCTTCAGCATTTCGTTTTAATTTTTATTTCCGCCTACTCCAAGCCTTCCGGTCTGTGGAAGAAGGAGTCTACTCAGATATTTGTTAATCAGGTTTTTCAGTTATTGCAATTTAATTTATTTAATTTATTTATAATGTCTAATTATTTTTCTGCCATTAGTAAGCTAATAAATAACTCTGAGTCTGATTTAACCTCGATGAGTAGCTAAATACCTTAGGGCGGTATGTAGTTATAACTAACTTAACCGGTAAAATATAACCATGGGCTAAAATAATTAATCGCTTAACATTCTGGCTGATGCTTTTTAATTAAATTCGACCTTTTCGTTACGAGAGTAAGAAAAGGGTATTAGGTTGGGTCAAGACCACGAGAGTGTGAGATTTTAACCAGATAGCTAAAGTTAGGCATTTAAATTAAATACAGCGAGAGCGCTTTAAGATAAATTAGAATTATTTAGTTTCCAAAAATTACCTCTAAACACTTATGGGCTAGCGAGAGCAGGCATAGGGCTTTAGGGATAAGATCTGATTCAAGACCACGAGAGTGTGAGTTGAGGGTATTCGAACTAGTAATCTCTACCGAATAGATTAAGTGAACATCTTTATAAGCCTAGGTTAGATTGACCCACCTAAGTTAGTATAATTACATACCGACCGTTTTAGTATTATTTTATTAAAAACTTGAATTTAATTCCGCCTTCAATAGTCTTAGGAAACCAACAACAATCGTGACAACTATTCGCCTTAGCTAAACTAGAAGTTCATCTAGCACTAAGTAACGATAGAATCCCTGTGGATCGATAATCTTAAATATTACTTCGATAGGCTGTGCACTTGCAGTAAGATACCGCTAGACGCATAAGTAGACACGTCTTTAGCCCATCAATGGACCCCAGACGAGTGTGGTAAATCAGGGAGTAGGAGTCGAATCACTTAGAGTCGAACCCCCTTGACATGAACCACTAATCCTAAGGAGAAGAGAACTAGGGGGAGTAATGGTGAATATAAACCAAAATGTTGACGAAGTCATAAATCAAGTTCAACGAGATGACGTGGCGACATACAATAACTTAGCAGCCATGGTCAGAAGAATTATGGCAAGAAATGGGGTGAATATTGGCCTTCATAGGCCAAATTACACACCACCTTTGTCTGAGTATATTCTGCAATTAGAATTACCCCCATATGAAAATTCCCCAAGTTTACTAAGTTTCCTAGGGACACTAGTAAGTCCGCGGTTGAACACGTGGCCAGATACTTAATAGAGGCAGGGGAAATTGCCAATAATGAAAATCTAAGGATAAAATTTTTCCTAAGTGCCCTTACAAAGAATTCCTTCACATGGTTCACCATATTACCGGCGAATTCAGTTCATAATTAGACTCAACTAGAAAGATTGTTCCATGAAAAGTTTTACATGGTACAGTCGAAGATAAGTTTGAAGGAATTGGCTAGCATTAAGAGAAAACTCTTTGAGCCAATAGATGATTACTTGAATAGGTTTCGTTTGCTTAAGGTCATGTGTTTTACATAGGTGCCAGAGCATAAGTTGGTCGAAATGGTCGGTGGTGGCCTCGACTACTCCATTAGGAAGAAACTGGATACTCAATATCTAAGACACATGGCCCAGTTGGCCGATAGAGTTCGATAGGTAGAACACCTAAAGGCTGAGAGTGCCAGGGAAAATAAGAATAATAGAAAGGATAGGGTAGCCTATGTCGAATTTGAATAAGAGGATCAAAAGGCGTATAATGATCCTTTGAACTTCGAAGAAAGCGAAGTTGACCTTACTGAACTAAAGCAAGGACCTCCTTACTTCTGTAAAGTCCTCATGTCGTCGAATGGAAAGAATCCAGTTGAACCTGAGAAAAGTGATACGTTTCCTAAGAAAACCTACACCTTCGACGTCACCAAGTGTGGCGAAATCTTTGATTTACTGGTTAAAGATGGTCAGATGATAGTTCCTCCTGGTGCTAAAACACACCCTTTAAAACAAAGGAAAAAAGAGGTTTTTGTAAATATCATAACATTTTGGGCCATAAAACTTCTCAATGCTTTCTTTTCAAGGATCTTGTTTAGAATGCAATCAATGAAGGAAGGCTCGAGTTCATTGACAAAGCAAAGAATCAAATAAGGATATATGTTGATCCTTTCCCAGAGGCAGATGCATATTACTCTGAGTCATCCATGGTTAACATGGTGGAAGTGTCAATCGATTTTGTCAAGGAAGCTGTTATGGTCGAAGCTACTGAAGGTTTCACCAAAGAAGTCACTGAAGGCTGTGACAATGAAACCACTGATGGTTTCATTCAGGAAGCTACTGAATGCTTTAAAAAAGAATTCACTGAAGGCTTCGACAAGGAAACCACTTAGGGTTTCACCAAAGGAATCATTGAGGGTTCCTGTAAAATGATTACCATGAATGAAACTGCCAAGGGTTTCATTCAGAATAACAACACAACTGAGTCCACTAAGGGCCTTAAAGTCAAGCTGCAAGAGCTGGACATCACTGAAGGTGCCAACTTAGGAGTCAATATGGTGGAAGTGAATCAAGAAACAGCCATGGAGGTTAATGAACAAAGCCTCAGGCAGGAAGAATATGTCAGAACGGCCTATCCCAAACAAGACAAACGTTTGGTCGAATTCCTCCATATATGCTAGAAGAAAAGAAGTGAAGCGATGTTGTGTCCAATATGCAATTTCGTCTTTGACAGAAAGGCTGCTGAGAACATGAAGGGTGTTCGACTGGCCAATCACAAAAATAACTAGAGAGATAGCAATAATTTCTCTTCTTTTGACAAAAGGGGAGCACCTAGGAAACATGAGCAACCTGGACAGGGATTTCGTGGCAATAAACCAGCCACTTTTAAGCTCACTGCTGACACCCTAAGGGGCAAGAGGGTCAAACCTGTTGAACACAGGGAGCAAGGCCAAAAGAAATGACAGAACTTCGAAGTGGAAAGAGGTTCCTCACTAGCATACAGGAAGGAGTTCCAAGCCTCGAAAGAGTTGGTGTGGCTCACTGAGAATTATAAGGGTAAAAAACCCAATTTCAAGGTCTCAATGGAGGAGACAACAAGGAAGAAGAAAAGTTGAAAGAGAGGCTACAAAAAAGTCAAAAGTTGAGTCCAGCAACAACATGCCCATCAAGAAGGACAAGAATGAAGATAAAAAGCTTCTCGAAAGGAAGTTGTTTGCTGGCCAAAAGGAGGATGTGACAGAGAAGTATGATCAAGTTGTTACAAATGATGACATGCTGATGGATGACTTTGACTCAGGTTCAGAACTAACGTTGGATATCGTCTGCAACATGGTGTCCGTATTGCTTAGAGAATATAATAGAGTTACAGAGTTGGAAGAACTTGATGATGAAATTGAATTGGAAGTGGCCATTCACAGGCCAGTCTGCTATTACGTACTAAATAATGGGTGTGTCGAAGAACATAATGCCTTTTTAAAAGGCTAGACAAAACCATGAAAAACCATCTGAAACCTCTGTTTATTAAAGATAAAATAGAAAATGTTGGGATCAATAAGATCTTAGTTGATAGAGGAGCGACTGTAAATTTGATTTCACGTTACATGCTGAAGTAAATTAGAGAGGATGACACTAATATCAAGCCCTACAACATGGTTATATCGAACTATGAAGGGAAAGTGGGTACCACAATGGGGGTAATACAAGTAGACCTCACAGTTGGCACTATCACAAGGCCAACAATGTTTATGGTAATTGCGCTGAAGGTAAACTACAACATACTCCTTCGTCGATAGTGGATTCATGGCGTAGGCACAATTCCTTCTTCTCTACACTAGTGTGTCACATCGCAGAGAAGAGGGGGCCGACAAAGACATAAGATTCGCCATCGTTCGTTATTTATCCCAAAGAGAGGGAAAGGAAACGATAATAGAAAACCTACGAAAAAGGGAAAAGACAGGTCATCGCAACCAAATATTGGGTTCTGGAGTCGGTTACGCAAGGGGAAGGTATGAGCACCCCTCACGTCCGTTGTGCTCAACAGGATCCATAATTGTTGTCTATCTAAAAGGGTGTTAATCTATCAAAGGCTGGTTCACATGGACAAAAGAAAAGAAAAGAGAATCGATAGAGCATCGTCGCTCTATGCCTACGTACTCCCTCGTGCAATGGGAAAGTCAGAGTCAACGTAGTTCAGAAAACTACGAGTGATAAGGGGAAGGTTGCTCGCCAAGACATCGTCGTCTTGTGCCTACATATCCTCATCTGGTACGAGAAATCAGAGCAAACATAGTTCGGGACAACACGACCACAGATTGGTTCAAGTGTTTTAACTGAGAAGGGTTAAACAATGGTTCCAGCAGTTAGGGACGATACTTGTTTGCGGTAGAACCAAAACTTAACACACTCTTTCTGAAAATGATTTTCCAAACAATCCCGAAGGATAAAAAAGTTTGATGTTTTGTTTGTGTTTTTTAAGAGAAGAAGTGAATTGAGTTAAGTTTGTAACTCATGTTGCACTAAAGACTATGACTTGAGAGCGAATGCGTCGCATATCTCCCAAAGGGCATACGCTAAACACTCTAGACAGATTGAGAGGAGGCCCCCCAACTATCATTCCTCAAATACTTAAGGCTTGTAGCGTACAACATTTATTATCCTTTATTAAGTGTCTTAAGAGATTATGAGATGAGAAGAGAAGACACAAACTCTAAGGGGAAACTAGATCAACCCTAATATTATCATGAAAAATGCTCCTAAAGTTGGGATTAAGAGGGGAAGAATCTATCCTAATGTTATCATGCAAAGGATTGAACACCTAATGTCTCTCCTACTCCCATCTTAAACAGAGGGACTAGGAATCCTAAGGGATCATGGTAAAAGACCAAGTAAACAACAAATAATTCAATCACAGATGAAATGAGAAATGAGAAGAAGTTGACTTAAACAAGTCAAGACAAATGCAAACATGACATGCAAAGATGTACAGATGAAATGATGCAACAAAGACAAAGCAAGTGATTAAGGCAAGTTGACTTGAACAAGTCAAAAAGAGTGAGATGAAATGGGAGAAGTTACAACTCCTACAACCATTCAAACATCAATCACTAAAACAAAAGCCAAGCATAAAACACAAGCAAAGGCCATGATCAAATAGAATATGGGAGAAAAGAGGCTTGGGCAGCAAGCATATGCAAAGTATCTCAACCAAACAATCCAAATTGATCATGTGAAAACAAAAGCTAAAAGTGATACATCATTCAAGACAAACTCAAGGCATAAACATGAACACCAAATTGTCTTAAATGATGATCAAAACCCAAGGGGAAGAAGTGAAACCAAAAGAAGAAGGTTCAAGTCAAGATGGAAAACAAAGTGAAAACAAAATCCAAGTAAAGGCAAATGGAAGAACCAAAGTTCCAAACCATGTTCAACACTTACAAATAAGTGAAAATGCCTAACTTCCAAGTAACTTGTGAAACAAGTTACACAAGTGTATGACCTAAAAATGAAAGACCAGCACCTTAATCATGTCATAAATAAGCATCAAAGCTCATAGGGTGCATATAGGATCCATAAAAGTCATTTCCCAAAGGAACTAGGTCAAACTAGTTTGTATGAACTTCCTCTAAGATGAATTAACTTGCAAGCTTCATCAAAATAGGAGGATTTCAATAAAATCCAAATAAAATGCAAAAAGTAGCCAAGTCCAATGGAAAACAGAATCCAAAGTTTCAAAGTGAAACTCATCTCAAGGCATCACCAAACAATTCCATTGTTAAGGGTGTTCCACCTTATCGAGGGTTTATCGAGGGGCATGAAAAGTCAAATCAAAGTCAACCATAAAATGATCAAACATGAACCAAAATCACCCTCAAAGATGCCTCAATCCCTCACCTAAGTGAGGGAGAAGCCATGATCATAGGGGATAATTATTTGAAGTCCAATTGGAATGGATCAAACAAGGTAGACCACATGAAAGTCAATTAATTACAAATTCCAAATAAAATAGTAAAATAAAATAAAAATAGAAAAAAATTTATGGAAAATTAAATAAGATCTTGAAAACCAAGAAAATATTTTTGGGGAATTTTCTGATCATTGGAGTTATTTTTAATAAAGCAAAATGAAAATAGGAAAATAAAATAAAATAAAATAAATGAACTAAGGAAGAGGGTGTGAAAATAATTGCCAGAAATAACTGAAAACAAGGCAAAAGCGCATCCGGGCTGCAAACAGAGGGGGTGGGATTAGCAGGCGAGGCCCAATCCAAGACCAACCCTCAGACTTAATGAAACGCAGCGTTTCATTAAGTCTAGTCAGACGACCATATGCAATCGATGCCAATCTCTTCTCGTCCATCAGACTGAGTTGGTTTAGTCGGTTCTTAATCCATTCTGCCTCATCGAGTTTCACGTCAATCAAAACTCATAAAGAAGGAATCTCAACTTCTAACGGTAGGACAACTTCCATACCGTACACCAGTGAGAAAGGAGTTGCCCCGGTTGATGTACGTACTGTCGTACGATAACCGTGCAGCGCAAATGGCAACATCTCGTGCCAATCCTTATAGGTCACAACCATCTTCTGTACAATCTTCTTAATGTTTTTATTGGCCGCTTCAACGGTGCCATTCATCTTCGGCCGGTAAGGAGATGAGTTGTGGTGTTCAATCTTGAAACTTTGGCATAACTCCTTCATCATCTTGTTATTCAGATTCGAACCATTATCAGTGATGATCTGCTCGGGAATTCTGTATCGACAGATGATGTCCCTCTTTATGAATTTAGCCACCACCTGCTTGGTCACGTTAGCATACAAGGCTGCCTCCACCCACTTGGTGAAGTAGTCAATGGCTACTAAAATGAAGCGATGACCGTTAGATGCAATGGGCTCGATCTTGCCTATCATGTCAATGCCCCACATGGAGAACGACCACGGAGAGGACATGACATTCAACGGGCACGGCGGTACATGAATTTTATCAGCATAAATCTGGCATTTATGACATCTCTTCGTGAATTTAAAGCAATCCGACTCCATCGTCAGCCAGTAATATCCTGCTCTCAGGATCTTTCTTGTCATAGCATGCCCGCCGGCGTGCGTACCAAACGTGCCTTCATGGACTTCTTCCATGAGCATACTCGCTTCTTTCTCATCTACACATCTGAGTAGCACGAGATCATGGTTTCTTTTATACAGAACTCCATCAGGATTGAGATAGAAATTTTCAGACAGCCTCTTCAGAGTCTTCTTGTCCTGGGTCGACGCTCCCGCAGGATACTCCTTAGTCATAAGGAAGGTCTGGATGTCATGGAACCATGGCTTGCCATCGGAGGCTTCCTCGATCGCAAAGATGAATGCAGGTCTATCAAGACGAGAAAGGACAATCCTTGGAGCTTCATTCCAAAAATTGACTTTATACATCGAAGCCAGCGTGGCTAAGGCATCAGCCATCTGATTTTCAGCTCTGGGCACATGATGGAGTTCCACTCAATCAAAGAACGGAAGCAGCCTTCTGGCATAGTTCATGTACGACACCAAATTCAATTGACGAGTCTCCCACTCCCCTTTAATCTGGTTAATCACAAGTGTCGAGTCACCATATACATCTAGGTTCTTGATTCTCAAATCAATTGCTTCTTCCAGACCCATGATGCATGCTTCGTATTCTGCTTCATTATTGGTGACCGGAAACGTCAATCTAGCAGTGAATGGGATGTGGGATCCATGGGGAGTCGTGATGATTGCCCCAATGCCACTTCCGTAAGAATTAACCGCCCCGTCAAATATCAATTTCCATTGGGATTTTCTGTCTGGCCCCTCGTCGGGCAACGGTTCATCACAATCTTTCACCTTGAGAAACATGATATCCTCATCAGGAAATTCAAATCTCATTGGCTGATAATCTTCGATCGGCTTTTCGGCAAGGTATTCAGACAATACGCTTCCCTTGATGGCCTTTTGGGAAACGTACGGAATGTCATATTCCGTCAACACCATTTTCCATCTGGAAATCATGCCGGAAAGCGCTTGTTTCTCAAAGACGTACTTGATCGGGTCCATCTTTGAAATTAGCATGGTTGTGTGATTGAGCATGTACTGTCGTAAACATTTGGCAGCCCAGGCAAGTGCACAACACGTTTTCTCCAGCATTGAGTAACGGGATTCACATCTGTGAACTTTTTACTCAAATAATAAATGGCATGCTCCTTTCTGCCCGTCTCGTCATGCTGACCGAGAACACACCCCATATTATTCTCAAGAACTGTCAAGTACATGATTAAGGGTCTTCCGACCACTGGGGGTATCAAGATGGGAGGTTCCTGTAGATACTGTTTTATCTTATCAAATGCCTTCTGGCAATCCTCATTCCAGATAATCGTCTGATCTTTCTTTAGTAGTTTGAACATCGGTTCACACGTGGCCGTGAGCTGAGATATAAACCTTGAAATGTAGTTTATTCTGCCCAGGAAACCACGAACTTCTTTTTCGGTTTTTGGCGCTGGCATTTCTTGTATTGCTTTTATATTCGCAGGATCAACCTCAATGCCTCTTTCACTCACGATAAACCCCAGTAGTTTTCCAGACCGTACTCCGAAAGTACATTTGTTAGGATTCAGCCTCAACCTGGATTTCCTAAGCCTCTCAAAAAGCTTCAGCAAATTGACCAAATGTCCTTCCCCCGTTTGGGACTTCGCAATCATGTCATCAACATAGACTTCAATCTCATGGTGAATCATGTCATGAAACAAAGTAACCATTGCTCGTTGGTAAGTGGCCCCCGCGTTCTTCAGACCGAAAGGCATTACCTTGTAACAAAATGTTCCCCAAGGTGTAATAAACGTAGTTTTCTCCATGTCCTCCGGCGCCATCTTAATCTGATTGTAGCCGGAGAAGCCATCCATGAACAAAAATAAGGAGAACTGAGCTGTATTGTCGACCAACACATCAATATGAGGGAGCGGGAAATCATCCTTAGGGCTCTCCCTATTCAGATCCCGATAATCGACGCACATTCGCACCTTACCGTCCTTCTTTGGTACAGGCACTATGTTGGTGACCCACAGAGGGTAAGTAGTGACCGCTAAGAAGCCAGCATCAAGCTGTTTTTGCACTTCTTCTTTGATTTTAACGGCTATATCTGGTCGTGTCCTTCTAAGCTTCTGCTTAACGGGAGGACAATCTTCTTGCAGCGGCAAGTGATGGACCATAATGTCAGTATCAAGTCCGGGCATATATTAGTATGACCAAGCAAAGATGTCACTATACTCTCGAAGCATCTCGACCAATCTCTTCTTGACATCACTCTGCAGTACAGCCCCTATCCTGACGTTCCTGACAAGTTCCTCAGAACCCAGATTCACAATCTCAATCTCTTCCTCGTGAGGCAAAATGAATTTCTCTTCTTGTTTCAACAAACGGGCCAACTCTTCGGGAAGGTCTTCGTCTTCATCAGTCTCTTCTTCGGCTTGATAGATCGGGCAATCGAAGTCGAAGTGAGTCGTAGAAGGTCCAGAGTCGATGTCATCTGCTATGTGGATCCTGCAATAACAAGGGTTAAGCTTAAAACAAGGATATGCTGGTTAGCACAAACCCTATTGCCATTTTATTGTTTTCCAAAACAAATATAAAACAGGAATAACATAGATCACAACATTTGAATGCGAAGAAAAATGCTTTTTGATTTATTGGTAAAATGCATGTACATAATCAAACAAGGCCCTGACAATAAAACCACTATGCCCCGGGTAGGACATAGGGTTGTACAATAATTGGAGAAAGTAAATCATTACTCTTTGCCTGTCACTTGGATGATATCCCTGATGGACCAGTTGTTGAGGCTCTGGCCTGGTTTGCTTGTCTGAATCCAGGAATCCAGGTTGCAATCGCTGTCTTCGCCGTCTTCAGACACTGTGTTGAAACTTTCAAATATTACCCCGCCACTTGTAAACTGGATCGGCCCTTTACCTCGGGACGCACTGTGAGAGGAGGAGGCTTCAGCAGTAGGAGAGTATCCTAACCCAAACTTGTCCTATTTGTTAGGTATTTCTAGAACCTGCCCCCAACCTGGGGTAGATCCGGCTTGAACAACGGCCCGGGTTTCCTTGAAGGAAGAGAGAGTCATCTCTGGTTTCTCAATCATTACCGGAGTCACGTCTTTGACCTTAACAGCTTCGAATACCTGACATAGGGTTTCGTGGATCTCCCCATCCATCTCAACATATTTGAAGGACGACAAATGGCTCACCATTATATCTTCCTCGCTGCAGACAGTTACAATGCTACCCTCTACAGCATACTTGAGCTTCTGGTGCAACGTGGAGGCCACGGCACCAGCAGAATGGATCCATGGCCGGCCTAACAGACAGCTATAGGCTGGCATGATGTCCATGATGTAGAAGACTGCGTCAAAAGTTTCTGGCCCAACTTGGATCGGCAGAGTTACCTCTCCAAAGACATGACGCTTGGTTCCATCGAAAGCCTTCACAACCAGATCACTGAGTGTGCAAATCAATCCTCTCGTATCTAGCTTCATCAATGCCTTCTTCGGGAGAACATTGAGCGATGACCCAGTGTCCACCAACACATGGGACATAACTGTTCCCCTACACTCTATCGAGATGTGCAGGGCACTGTTGTGGTTTCTTCCCTTCGACGTCAGCTCCAGGTCAGTGAACCCTAACCCGTTTCCAGCATTCACGTGGGCTACTACCCCCTCCAACTGGTTGACCGAGATCTCCTGTGGTACATACGAGGCATTCAAAACCTTTAGCAGTGCGTTGCGATGTGCCTCAGAACACATCAACAAATTCAGAATGGAGATTTTCGAAGGTGTTTGATGGAGGTGATCAACGATCTTGTAATCACTCCTCTTGATCAACCTCATGAACTCTTCAGCGTCCTTTACAAGTAAGTCCTTCTCTACCCCACGAGGGGTTTCCTCAACGACTTTACTCTTTCCCTTATCAGTTTTGTCAGCTTTGTCAACCACAATCTCGGGTGGAGCAAATACTCTTTCGCTACGTGTGATTCCGCCAGTTCCCACTAGGTTATCCACAGACTGCCCAGATGGTTCCAGTTCCAATTTTTGTCCGTTACAGTAGACGTCTGCCCCGTAGTGCCATGTGACAGCGTTGGTGCTTTCAAAACGTATCGACCCAGCCTTTGTGATGGTGATTGTGGGCGGCCTGGGCGCAGAAATGGTTATTGTCTTGCGAGGGATGGTGATGGTGGCAACCTCATCATCCTGTTTCAGCATTACCTCTCCAGATCCACCTTCGGCCCTTCGGCTAAACTGCAAGATTCCTTCGGTCATCAGACTCTAAATCCCCATTATCAACTGTTCACAGCCGTCGGAACGAATCGCACAGCCCATACACAATTCTCCACAGCCCGGAAAGAAGCCTTTCTTCATCAGCTTGGCTTTAACGAAGCTAAGCGGTGTCTTCAGATCCCTGACATCAGTCAATAAATCTAAGTTCTCTTCTTCAATAATGGCATTCACCCCACCTCCCCTATGGTTCGGCATAGGGTTCTTTGTGACATTCGGCACATTATCTGAGAAATTGATGATTTTAGCATCCACCATATCTTGCACCTTGTGCTTGAATGCCTTACAGTTTTCTATCGTGTGGCTAGGTGCCCCTGAGTGGAAATCACATGTTGCATTCGCATCATAACCCTGCGGAGGTGCCCCTGTCAAGGGAGCCAGGGTTCTTTTCTGGACTAGCTGTAACTGAAGCAGAGTTTGTAATAGCTAAGCATAAGACATGGGTGGTGTCTCAAGGTGACGATTTTCCAGAGGGGCTATGTTCTGATACCTTCTGTACCCTTGCTGATTTGGCTGCGGCTGCTGGGGTTGTTGGACGGCAGGGATGGTTATGCTAGCAACCTGCTGGTGCTGGCCCTTACCTTTCCTCTGAGCGTTAGACACGGTGCTCGTCTCTCCTTCACGCCTTTTGTTACTGTATGGTTTCTTTCCTCCTCCAGCTGAGGATAGATCAACACCCTAAATTTTCCCCAATTTGATCCCATTTTCAACGTGCTCGCCAGTAATGATGAGATCGGAGAAACTCTCTGACATACCACTGACCAGTTTATCGTAATAGACCCCTAGGAGAGTGGCTACAAACATCTCAACAAGCTCTCGTTCAACCATCGGCGGCTGAACTCTAGCTGCTAATTCACGCCATCTCTGGGTGTATTCTTTGAACCCCTCATTGTTCTTCTGTGACAAGTTCTGCAGTTGAACCCGGTTCGGAGCCAAGTCATTGTTATACTGATAATGGTGTACAAAGGCCTCAGCAAGTTCTTTCCATGTGCGTACACTGGTGGGTTCCAAACCCATATACCATTCCAGGGATGGACCGGACAAGCTATCCTGAAAGAAGTGCATCAGCAGCCTCTCGTCTTCAGAGTGAGCGGACATCTTTCGGTAGTATGACCTTAAGTGGACACGAGGGCAAGTGGTGCCCTTGTATTTCTCAAAGTCGGGCACCTTAAATTTAGGAGGCACCTTGAAATCAGAAATCAATCCCAGTTTAGTCATGTCGACACCCATAGTGTTCAGGTTCTCGAAAATCTTCATTTTGTCCTCGAGTGCTTTAAACCTCAGACGTGCCTCAGCATTCAACTCTCCCTCAGCACTCCTCTGTGAGAACAAATCTTCTTGGCGATCTTCGAGCCATGGCTGAGTGCAATTAGGCCCATACAGATTTCCAGCACCTGTGTTGCCATGGCCTAGTCCAGTATTGCCATTAGCCTCAAAGTTACCATTACCGACAGCAGTCGTATTACCATTAGGCCTGATGTTAGTGATCACATTGCCGTTACCACTTCCATTCCCCCCGGTCACGGGGATGCCACCCTGAGGAGTTTCAACAGGTGGGGGGACTGGAACGCTCCCACCATGAAGCACACCGTTGCTGTCAACCCTTGAGATCAGTGGTTGAACTAGAGTTCGGAGCTGGTCTTGGCCGGTAGCGACCACTTGCATGAGCTCCATGAAGCGGTCCATCCTCTCTCGGAGTTCCTGGATGTCAGTTTGCACTTGTTCCATTGCTTTAGCCTGATTCGCTCTGGTCAGATATCGGTGGATCGGTCTTCGATCAATCCTGGAACAACCTGAATACACAAAGGGTTAGAAAAAATGACAAGGTGCTCGTCATGCAAATGCTTCATGCAAATGCAAACGCGTGTTTGTGCCTTAGGGAGATTTCTCCCCCGATTCTAGTGCCTGAGTGTCGGTGCTGATAATAAGAAGTCTGGATCCAGTCATGGAAATAACATCTCATATATATATATAAAGAAAGCCCATCAAGGCGGCATACACTGTCACTGAGTACAAGCAGAATCAATAGCATGACCTCGACCAACAAGCCTGGTGATGGTCAGCATACAACAATGATCAAAACAAAGGATTACAAATATAGTCAAGCACGGCCACGGGCGCGAAACTCTTCTAACAACCCCTTCGTTTCTAGATGATCAGGCTGAGTGAGAAACCCTTCGACGAGTAACTCCCTCTGTATAATAGTGTATTGAAGACCTTCCACTGAGTCTTCCCATGCTCCTTCACCAAAACAATCTTCTAACCTCCGTTTCTTGGATTCAAACATCTGTTTGCGCTCCTTCAGGTTAGCGAGAGCCTTGTTTAGCAGGTCTTCAGCGGCATATCTGCAAGCAGTTTCTTCATCAAACCTCTTCTCGCTAGCCTTCACCTGAGCCTTTAGTTTGGAGATCTGCTGTTTCAGTTTATCCTCTTGTTCCTTGCCGTTGGCTAGAGTGGCATTCCAGTGCTGATTAAACTTGGATATTCTTCTGTACGCTTCATCCAAGTGCTGCTTCTTAGTGGCTAATACGTCATTGACAGATTTGAAGTCCAGACCCAAGCGTTCACGCTCAGCTATCTGTTTAGTCACGTATGTACCCAACTTGTTCACCAACTCTGTCTGCCGCTTGAAGGAGTGGACGGCTTCGCTCCTCTCGCTTCTAGCTTGTGCCAGCTCTTTCTCCAATTCTTCATTGGCAGCCACTACCTGTTCATACTTCAGGATGTCTATAGTGGTTGGCTTCTCATTCATGAGGGGAGCTGGAGGAGCCATTGGAGGGAATGACATCAAAAACTTTTGTGCTCTATTCTGAACCCAACTCACATAAGGCTCATAAGCCTGGCTGTTGCTCTTACCCAACAGCGTCTTTCCTCGTCTGTGGATGTTAGTCCAAACATGCTCTAGCTTGGTCAGCGTGTCACTATCAAGCGACCCGTTGAGGTACAGAGATTCCTGCACCTCCTCATCTTTCGGCGGACCTCTCAAGGCATACCCGAACTATCTGACCAGTAGTGAGGGATTGTAGTTGATGCATCCTTTTCTTCCAATCAATGGAACATTAGGAAAACCGCTGCAGCTGCGGATGACTTCAGTACCCAGCATATCCCGGTCGAACCAAACGATACTCTCTGCAGATAAACCCATTAGGCGCTCAGACCACTCAGCTGTGGCTGCAGAAGAAACAAAGGGATCCCTCTTGGGCATGTGGCTATCAAACCACCGGTACAACAGAGGAGCGCAACAGGACACCATTTTCCCTCTCCTGTTTTCATTCTTGTAGTGGGTAGAAGATACAGGTCACCAAGCAAGGTGGGAACTGGATTCCCTGAGGCGAGCAAGTAGAAAGCGTCAGCATCTACGAAGTCAGGAAGATTCGGGAACAACACAATCCCGTATATGCACACAGCTAGAGTAGCATTGAACACATCCCAACGATCCTTCTTCGTGAACTTTTGAGCTACCTCCACCATAAACGATATAGGGAAGTCAAACACTTTGTCTCTCCGAGTGAACCCTTTTCTCAATTCAGACTCATCCAAATGCAAGATAACTGCTAGGTCAACCAGCTTAGGTTCAGTGTCAACATGATGAAAAGGCATTTGATCCTTAACAGGAATGCCTATCAAGTCAGTATACTCCTCCAGAGTAGGGGCCAAAACATAGTCGGGAAACAGAAAGCATCTAAGCGGGGCCTCATAAAACTGTAGCAACGTGTACAGACCACTGATCTCGTGGGCGGAGGGCCTGTAGACATACTTTATCAATCTCCCATACGTCTTCCTGAACTTTGCCAGAACTGTCTCATCAGCCAGGGTCTTCAAACTCTGGATGGCACTGACATCTGGTGTAGGGAATCTATAGGCAATGGTTCTCTTCAGAGTCTCCATGATGGTCGGGGAAGCTAGATCACTAGAATCAGGGATGAAGTATACACCTGCAACACAGACACACGTTAATGATATGCCAATGAGAATGCAAAGACATGCAAGATGCAAGATGCAAGAATGCTAGGATGCTGCAGGAGATCAAGGCTGCTGTTGAGGAGACCACGACTCTGTTTCAGCATAACCACAACACTACCCTGACAACAAAACCCTGAAGGGGACCAAAAATCTGCTCTGTCAAGAACAAACCCATCTCGGATGATAAGAACCCCTGATACCAACAAAACTAATTCACTATCAAGAAAACCAGGTTGTCTAAAGGTTAAGGTCTCCTGCAATAACCCGACCCTGCTCACAGGCATGGACCTAATCACGGACAAGGTTCGGCATCCTATGCGTTCATCAGCGTCACAGACTTTCAAGAAACGATGATACGATACCTAGAAGATGTGGCATCATAATCTCCTGAAGCGGCCTCTCTTAGCTGAATCACAAATGATCGGTCCCCAGAGTCGACGACCCTCAGATCCAACCTCACGTCGAGCCCTAAGGGCCAGAAGAGAAGTCATCAAAGAAGATCTCGTCTGAGTGTGGATTTCATGGGGACTGGTGCATGCTAAGCATATAGGTCCGTCACTAATCTCCACTCTAATGCTAGGTATATGATCTCAAGCCTGGGTTTTGGCTCATCACTCATCAGAATGCCCCTCCCTACAATAGCACAAATAATCATATCATACTGAAAATAAAATGAGGGAAGGTAAAATGTGATAAATAAATAAAACCCAACAAGTAAACACGCAAGCGCTAGGATTGACTCTCGCAGGGACGTTGGATCCCCATATTGACTCGCATAAGGGACGTTGGATCCCTAGGAAACTATCAAATCCCCAGCAGAGTCGCCAGCTGTCGCTACCGCGAAAATAAGGTGCCGGAAAAACAAAAGAGTCGCCATCTTTCGTTATTTATCCCTCAGAACGGGAAAGGAAACGATCGGAAAAACCTGACGAAAAGGTATAAGACAAGGTCGTCACAACCAATGTCTGGATTCGGGAGTCGGTTACGCAAGGGGAAGGTATTAGCACCCCTCACGTCCATCGTACTCGATGGGATCCATGCTTGTTGTGTTTATCTGACGGGTTGGTTTTATCTATCTACCTATCAAGGCTGGTCTAAAAAGAAAAGAAAATGACTCGGCAAAGCGTCGCACTTTATGCCTACGTATTCTCATCAGAGAATGAGAAATCAGAGTCAACATAGTTCGACTAACTATGGGTTACGGGGAAGGTGGCTCGCCAATACGTCAGTATTGTGCCTACGTACTCTCAACAGGCTTGAGAGATCAGAGCTTACGTAGTTCGGGATAATACAGATTACGGGGGTTCAGATTCATCTGTTTTTCGAGTAGGGTTAACAAACAGTTCCAGCAATTTGGTGTATGCAGCTCGACCCTTGGAGACTTAGGCGTTACCATTTGCGATAGAACTGGGAGTTAACGACACTCTTTTCTTCAGAAAAGCTTCCTTTGAATTATGGGCCCATGGGGCAAAAAGGTTTAAAGTTTGTTTTCTGTCTTTTACGGAAGAACTGTTTTTTATGGATGTTTGCAACTAATATCACACTAGAGACTATGACTTGAGAGTGAATGCGTCCCATGTCACCCTAAGGGTACCATACTAAACATCCAGACTGTTGAAGAGTGACCCTTCAACAACCCTTTCTCAAATAGCTTAAGGCTCGTAACGTACGACATCAGTTAACCTTTATTACTGTATTTTAGTTTGTTTTGAGATGAGAAGAGAACGAGCAGGTTCAACTAAGGGGAGACTATCAAGTCCTAACAGTTTTCATGCCAAGGATTCATCCTATGGTTGAGGTTTGAAACAGGGAACTCCTAGAAGTTATCATGCATAGGTTTCAACCTAAAGTTCTAATCATCACTTCCTTATCAAAGGAAGTGAGATTCCTAGGGGATCATGTCAATGATAAACAGAAACAGATAAAGCATCAGCTTAAACAGTAAACAGATATACAATAAAATGCATGCAATGCAAGTGAGGGAGGAAATATGTGTGGGGCAGGAGCCTCCACAAGCTCATCTCAACCTCAAGCCAGATATGAGTAATTGCAAAAATAATAGAAGAAAATAGATGCAATCAAACAAACCACAAACCACACAGGCAAGGGAGCGGAGCTCTACCGAATACCAACAAGCAAAGCCACACAGTAAAAATACAAGCAGAGGGAGAAACTCAACCTCTAATGCAATACAAACAAGGGGAGAAACTCAACCCTTAGGATGCTCTTAGGCTTATTCGACTACATGACCTAATCTAAATGCATCACACCAATCAAGTCACATCAATACAGTTGCACAAGAAGAAAACAGACAAACAAGAAAGCAAATCAACAGCTTCACAACAAAGCAATCTTCTGATAGCAATCCAGTCCAAAGTCTGTAATTGTTCTTCAAGTCCACCATCTTCAAGAAAAGGAAAGGGATACTCCAACTTCATGCTTTAACAATGCACTCCACCAAGAATGAATAAAATCAACAAGATGATTATTTGATAATGGGAAGCAGACAAGGAAACCAAAGGAATCCCATCTGACACTCAACCAGTCATCAGAGAAAGACATCCTCAAAAGTTCTAATCATTGTAAATGTTACACATCCCTCCTAAGGAGAGATGTTACTTTTAACATGAGGACTTTGAATCATAGGATGGGAATGGAATGGGAATGAAACCAACCATTATTTGAAGAAAAACTATTTCTAAAGCTCTCTCCTAAAGCCCTAATCTTACAAGCTACAAAAAACTAACAAAAAGACAAGAAAAGCTCCGATCCAAGCTCCACCAGCCATTCCACACAAGCTTCATCATGTCCATGATATCCTCCAATAAGAACCAGAAGCCCATTATGCAAGGAAGCCCACTTTGAGTCCATTCCAAATCAATCACCAAAATTGAAACACCAAATAAATAAGCAACTTGAATATTCTATCTAAAATACCAAAACACATTCTAAAAATCTAATTATTTTTCTATGGGAACATGCATTTGCTAATGATCTACATCTAAAAAATCAGGACCTAATTCAATCTCTAAGTCCTTTAACAAAATCCTAAGTTGAAAGGTATCACTAAAGAAATCCATTAAAAATCACTCATAAACAACTATACTAAAAGCATATTTAAAATCATCTAAAAATCATGATAAAAATCACAAGGCAACATCAATATGTACACAAACAGCATACAAAAAATCAAGATCAAATTCAGAACCATGAGGGAGAAAGAAAATGGACAAAATTATAACATCATTATTTCACCATTAAACACATATTAAACTAGAAAATAGGCAATAAAATGAAAATGCATGAAAAATGGAAAATAAAATCATGACAAAATACTAAACATCTTAAATTGTATCCACAATTTTTCTCAAGATTTAATATCAATTTTTACTATTTTTTGGGAATTAAAATCAAACAAGCATGAAAACAAAAATTAAAAAAGAAGAACATAAAAGAAATAGAGGGAAGGGGTGCAGTCAGCAGCAAAATCCAACTTAGTTCGCTTGGGCCCAGGGAATGGGGGGTGTCACTAGCAACAAGGGCGCTAGGCCCATCTGAGTTTCAACTCGGTCAAGAAAAAAATGCCAGGGGAGGGTGCACTAAGTAACTAATTCACGTTGTAAAATCTCATTGGGCCTAACAGGGGGGTGGTGATAGCATAAGAGACTAAAGCCCAACGCAATGGATAATCCCTTCAGTTCATTCAATTCACAAATTAAAAGAAAAATGATACACACCAGGATTCGAACCAATGTACCCTTGGTATATGCAGCGAAACTACAAAGCCTGGGAAATTCATTAACCAAAACTGTGCGTTTTGGGAAGGTGTACGTGGCGCGTTGAGGACGCTTGGATTGATGGACCAAGTCTTGCTTTCCACACGCATGGACGGTTAAGATTTCATCTCCTACCTTTTCAAACCTTCTGCAAACACAAAGTGTGCGCGAACCAGGCCGTTGCCGGTGGCTTTTCCGGCCGCCCCTGTTCAACCCTAACTCTATCTATAGTCAACCATTCGCCACGATTCCTAAACGAAACTTGCTCTAAATTTCACCAGGAACTCAACTACATTACTCATTCATGCTAAAAACACAAGGATCAGAAAATAACACTCTCAACCGAAAATGGCATCAACCCTAAATTGTCACTAAAGTTCAAATTAAGCATCCGGAATCCATCTAAATCATAAGGAGAACCTAACTGCATGCTTCTAATTCATTAAAAACACCTAAACAGAGAGAGATTTCAAGAAGTTAAAGCATGGCTTTGATCTTCGATTATAGTGGATTCAAGCCTCAACTCTCTTCCAAATCGTGCAGAAACCTTCAGTGATCAATGATGAATGATTCTTGATGATCAATTCTTGCTGAAAACCTCTGATTCTCAAAAACCAAATCTCACTTTCAAGCTTTCTTCTTCACTTTGCTTCAATGGCTTCTCCATGAATTTTGGCACTAGAAGCTTCCTAAACTGATCCAAATCTTATTTATATTCTGTTTTGACAAGTTGGAGGCCCAAACCAAGCCCAATTGTGGATTTTGGATTTTCACTCTCTTCCAAAATTTCAATGTTGATATGCACCTTCTAGCCTTATTCACTCTTCAAAATCAGTCCCAATGATTCACTTAACCCTTGTGGAATGTAATGAAGTGTTCTCATCTCTTGATTTCAATCCATGGAATGTGTTGGATATGTTTCTTACTTGTGAAGAAACCTTCCAAATGGCCATGTTATGGACTTCAAATAAAAAATGTAATAATGCCAATCTCTTTAGAATATCAATTCCATTCAAATTGACCATAAATTTGACTTGAAAACATGTTATTTCCAATTATTTTGAATTTTCACCTTTTAATTCATTAAAATGGCCTTTATATGAACTTTCTTCAACCAATGCTTGATATAATCCATATCAATGGACTCTTGATACTCGGCTAAGTTAAAAACATCATTTTGAACAACTTTCATGTTGAAAAAAAATCCATTTGAGGCTTGCAAGATGGTGAAATTGGCTTATGATTCAAAATGACCTGTAATGTCCAAATACCCAAAATACCCTTGACTTGTCAAAGCCATAACTTGAGTTATACAAATCCAATCATGGACTTCTAGTACTCTATGGAAATCTAAGAGGATAAGGAACAACATTCATGTTGACCAAAAGTGCATAGGAATAATTCTTCTAGGGAAAAAGTGTCATGCAAGTTGGGTAACTTTCAAGCTCCAAATTCACATGCCTCAGATGACTTGTAACTTGTCTGGATCATAACTTGAGTTCTATAAACCCTATAAAGGACTTATAGTACTCAAATTAAATCTAAGATCATGCCATACAACAATCATGTTGGGGTCCATATGAGATGACAATCATATCTTGAGTTAAATAGCCTTGAAGTTAGGGGTCAAACTAGGGGATTTTACACAGTCAAGTCTTAGAAACCCTAGCCTGAAACTTCTCAAACTCTTCAATCATGATGAGTTAACCTTGGAATCATCCTTAAAACATCTCAATGCATCAATCCATGATCTCATGGCTCTTGAGTTAAGTCTCAACCTTCTCCAAATCCTCAGTTGACTTAGGGTTGATCCAGTCAAACCCTCGCTGCACCAATCATGGCTGAGTCTTCTTAATCTTGCACAATGACCTGTCTAGGCCTTAAAGTGATCCTCAAAACTTCTCATGAGCTCTCTCAAGACCTCTAGTCCAACTTCATGGATTTAGAATCATCTGATGGCTTTCCACAACTCTCAAGTTAGGAGACCTACACACTTGGCTTCAATCACTCTCTCTGAGGATCTTTTAACTTCTCTGACAAGGATATCAACCCTTGAACACTTGAATAACCTTCTTAGCTAGTTTCAAATTCTTGTATAGCTCTTAATTGGTGATCATACCTCTTCATCTCCTACATACATGTCAATGAAATGCAAATGATAATGCTAATGTGAATGAAATGAAACATAAGCTAGGTAAAGAAAAGTTGGGCAAATTTTGGGGTGCAACAGACACTGAATTTTTCTCATCATCTTCATCCTCTTTCGTGCATTTTCTCAACAACTACACATAACAATTTTTGTTGATCATTTGCATCATTGAGGTGATAACGTCCAAACGTAGGATATTACGTCGAGTTTGAGTTGAGATTTCAGTGGGTTTTTCTTGAATAAAATCGTTAGAGTTTTGTCCTACAAGAATCTTGAGGATTTGGTTTTTTTTTTTGAATGTATCATTTCTTCACAAATTCAGCCGAGCAAAGGTGATTGAAGAACGGGTGGTTCGTTCAATCTAGTAGCGGCAACCGGAGGATTGTGGAAGAAAGATTTAGGTTCAAACTATGTGCGGTTGAAATTAGCCAAGATAAAGATTTGAAGACCGTGGGGTTGTTCAGACAAGTAGCTGGAACCAGAGGTTTATTCAACACGTTTGAGACACTTGATTCAACTTGAATCAAGGGGAGAGAAGACATAATATCAACATCAAAAATTAGGCTTAAGTGTATGGTGACTATTGCTTCTCTTGTATAAACTTTTGCAACAAGATAATATATATCTCAATTCTATTTGTAGAATTGGGGGCAGACGTACCCTAAGCAAGGACGGAAGGGGAAATGCCTTAACAAACTTGACGTTGTTCTCTCTTTCTCTATTTCTCTATTTTTGAATTCTTAACGTTTGTGTACAATCAATTGTTCGATAAAAAATCTGGTGTAGTGTAGTGCTAAAAAGTGTTTTGAAAACTCATTACAATCATTTTGATTGTAATTGGAAAAATTCCGCACTACAATTACTTAGAGAATATCACTTGGGGTGTTTTGCACACCAAGTGTTTGACGAATTGATCGCACATAAACTATTTGTGCTTTTGTCAAATTGAGTTTAATTTTTTACAAGCCATTGGAAATTGCACAAACTTCAGTGATTCTAACTGTATTGGTTAACTTTCAAAATATTGATTCAATTTCTCATTGGATTCGATATTCCATCTTGACTTATTGCATATTCGATCTTTTCAGTAACAATTCGTTTAGACGACCTAGTTCCTTAGTTGCTTCCACATAAATTTTAAAAACCAACTCTTTTTAAGCGCCGATTCTGTTTACAAATTAGTGATATATTTAACCCCCCCCCCCCTTCTAGATCATTAGCGCCGTCTAACACTTACAACCTCAACCTCAAGGGTATACAAGCCTTGTGTTTTTGCGCCTCTCAAGACTTCCTTCGACCCCTTCATTACTCTTAGGATGTTTTGCTCTCTTTTAAAAACATATCCTTTCTTGTCGATTTCACTAAGAGAAGTCAAATTTGTCTTAAGACCAGGTACATACCTAACATCAGTCAATAGCCTTATTGACTCATCATAGAGCTTGAATCTCACAGATCCAATACTTGCAATTTTGCAAGCTTTGTTATTTCCTAGCAACACTGACCCACCATCTTGATCACATGATTCCTCAAACTCGTCTTTGTTCAGAGTTATGTGCCAAGTACACCCTGAATCCATAATCCACTACTTGTTAGAGTCACTGCTTGAAACTACCAGGACATCAGATGACTCATAACCATCTCGCACAATAGCTGCATTACCATTATCCTTTCCACCATGATTATGCAGTCGATCAAAGCATACTTTTCTTATATGACCCTCTTTTTTACAATGATAACACTTAATAGTATGAGCATTATCACCATAAGAATTATGTAGAACTTTAGTCTTCTTCTTCTCAAACCTACCATCTTTCTTCAAGAATTTCCCATTAACTGACAAACCTTCACCAACAGAAGATATCTTGTGCTCTTTTCATTCGTTCAAATCCTTAGAGTAAAAGGCATATTGAACATCTTCAAAGCTCAACGACTCTCTTCCATACAAGAGAGTTTCTTTGAAGTGAGCATGAGACTTAGGTAAAGAACACAACAACATCAACACTTGATCTTCATCATCAATCTTGACCTCGATATTCTCAAGATCAAGAATCAACTTGTTGAACATATCCAGCTGCTCAGCTAAGACTTTGTATTCACTCATCTTAAACAAATATAAAGCTTGCTTCATGTAGATACAATTAACCAATGATTTCGTCATATACAAACCTTCAAGTTTCGTCCACACACCAGCTGCAATTTTCACCTTTGACACTTGTTGGAGAACCTTATTATCAAGGTTAACACAATGGCATTGTGATTTTTTTTTTTTACCATTGTTGTCTTCTTCTTCTCCAATAGGGCAACATCCATATTTTATGATCCTTTCAACGCTTCTAACAAACCCTGTTGAACAAGAAGACTTTGCATCTTCAAGCGCCACAAACCGAAATCATTCACACCAGTGAATTTTTCAATCTCATACTTTATTAACGACATCTTCTCCTCCACATTCACCGCACCAGTTTCTTGTGAATTGATGTCTCAAAGAACAAACCAAAATATAAAAATATTGAATTTCTTGAACAAACACAAGAAACCCTAATAGTTTTTACAAAAGGGAGAGAAGAAGGAAGAATAATAATAAGAATTGGTTAAATTTGTTTTTCTATTCACTTTCTCAATAAGGGTTCAAAGATTACAAGTGAATACCAACAATTAACCTCCTCTCAACAACCTGAGAGAACTAATCAATATATGGACTACTAAGCTAACTTATGATACAAGTTAACTTAACAATTGGGCTTAGAAGCGAGTCCAAATTCGACATACTAACTTAAATTACAAGTTAATATATTTTGACATTATACTCGAACAGACTTCGACTACAACATACACAACTCCTGTCGAACCATGAAGCTACCTTTGTCGAAACTAAAGTTCGATCCAAATACCACACTTCAAAATTAATACTTCAACACTCAAAATAGTAAAATAATCGAAAACACTTTTAAGTAAGAGTGAAACAGATAATTAAAACTAGCCCATGTGGAGCTTATATAAGGTGAGCGGTTAAAACCGCTCCCAAACAACCTGACACATCATCTAGACCGCCATTTGATTGGATTGAAGAGTGGAAGAAAGGTTAAAACCTAAAATTACATACTACATGCTTGGGTGAGTTTCACAATCCCTCACTTGTTGTCTGTTTCTTTCGAATTTCATACTACTTCAAATCTCTAGTGGATATATATATATATATATATATATATATATATATATATATATATATATATATATATATATATATATATATATATATATATATATATATATATATATATATATATATATATATATATATATATATATATATATATATATATATATATATATATATATATATATATATATATATATATATATATATATATATATATATATATATATATATATATATATATATATATATATATATATATATATATATATATATATATATATATATATAACCTGAATCAGTGTACATGGATCCAATTAAGTATGCTTTACTTTATGTGGTATTTGATTCCCATTTCTTGGTAGCCAAGCCCAACGCTGACCTATTAAACTTCAAGACTAAACTGTTCTTCTTATCCATGTTTGACTCACTTATTTTATTTCCATATTCAGTAATCTTAAGCTTTGTTGACTTTCCATTTTATACTACGTACGTATCTGCTTCTAGAATTCAACTTGCACAAATAATGGACCAAAAAGAGTTGTATTATTCAGCATTTTACTTCGTCCTATGCATGGTTCATATTATATTAAAAGATTAAAAGATAAACTAATATATACTTAGGTATCGCTGTCAGAACAAAATATATATAATACTAATACTCCTATTCAGCACAAATATGCTCAAGAATCACGTGGGACCAACCAACTATATGCTCGATTTTTTCCCACAAGTAATTGTATAATTGTATTTAATTTAATAGCTAGTCAAGGATTAACTATGGATACAATGATTTAAACATTTGTTTCTTAAACTCTGGAAGTTTAATCTTGTTATTTTTAGTTATAGATAATTGTGGCTTTTTCCTTATGCCTCAAATTACTTTTAATCAATCTCAAAAATTGCTTAGAAATGATTTTTAATCGGATGAAATTAAAATGTAAAAGGAATAAGTTGTCAATTAATTGATTTATTTGACTGCTTTTTTCAAAGAGATTTCTTTGATACTTTTTGTAAAGTCAACCAAACTAGCTTACAATTTATTAAATTGTTAGAGTGTTTGATTACACTTGCATATATTCTTATCCTTGCGTATACAATTTATTGAGAAACAAGTGTGGCTCAGGAGCTATTCGGAAAAATTAAGATTTTATATATATATATATATATATATATATATATATATATATATATATATATATATATATATATATATATATATATATATATATATATATATATATATATATATATATATATATATATATATATATATATATATATATATATATATATATATATATATATATATATATATATATATATATATATATATATATATATGTGTGTGTGTATATATATATATATATATATATATATATATATATATATATATATATATATATATATATATATATATATATATATATATATATATATATATATATATATATATATATATATATATATATATATATATATATATATATATATATATATATATATATAAAAGAGGACTTACATATTAAAAAAGTTTAAAATTTTAGAAATCTCACTCACTTGTGTATTGTTATTGACTCAATTTGAATGATCCTTCTATGATCCACCAATAGTATCAGAGTAAATGATTCGAGTAAGAGATCAACTCTTTGCATTGAAAAATTTTCTTGACATGGTGGCGGTCAGTCACGTGTCCCGTTGAAGTGTTTGTAACATAGTTGTTGAAATTAACTCAAATCTTAGAGATAATCTTAATCAATCTTGATGAATAAGAATCATTCTTTCTGATTGATCGTTCCTCACTCTTCGTTCGAGTGATCCAACCACACATTGGTTACAAGATGATTCTGCCGCACAATAATTTGAAAACAAAAAAAAGAAATTCGTGAAAGTGAATTGGGAAGAAACAGAAAAATTAGGGTTTTGGGAGAAGAAGGAATATGAATCAAATTCTGCAGAGTGTCTCTGTGCGTTTATTCTCACTAAATTTCTCTTATTCAACACACCTTTATAATAGTATGATTCCTACCTATTTATAAATATGATTACTTGCACACCAAGTAATCTCTATCTAACTAACAAAAAAATGCTAAGTTTAACTCTGTCGATGTTAACTCCTTCGACAACTACCTACTTTGACTACTATTTAATACTATCGACTTCAACTGTGCCTAGTCTTACAACATGCTTAACATAAAGAATTACATATTTAACACACTACTTAATTCATTGTGTCTAAGTTATCTACATTCATCACAGTTCTTAATCTTTTGAACAAATAAACTTGCACAACCTTTGTCATGATGTCTGCAATCTGATTTTCAGTTTTGTAGTGTTCTAAGTTTAGCTTCCCATTTTCAACTTGCTCTCAAAGATAGTGGAACCTCATTTAGATGTGCTTTCTTCTTCCATGTGCTATCGGGTTCTTCTCCAAACTGATAGCAGACATGTTGTCGATCTTCATGGTCATTGCTCCATGATCTTCTCCTGAAATCTCCTCGAGCAGGTTCACCATCCATGTTGCTTGATATGCACACATAGAGGAAGTTATGTATTCATCCTCACATGATAACACCGCTACCATTAGTTTATTTATTGAACTCCAAGAAACTGGTGCACCACCTAGCATAAACACATACCCAACTGTGAATTTTATCTTCAACATCACCACACTAACTTGAGTCAGTGTATCCCACTAGTTTGTGCTCTTTTCCATTATCAGCTGCAGAAAACAAAATGACATAATTAAGAATTCCTTTGAGATATCTTAGTATCCTCTTTGTGGCTGAAATATGTGATACCTTTGGCTTTTGCATGAATCTAGTCATGATACCTACATTATATGCTAGATCAGGCCTTGTGTAACAAAGGTATCTTAACGATCCAATGAGTCTTCTATACTGAGTTGGATTGACACCATCTTTATCTGAGTCCTTCGATAATTGTAGTCTTGATTCAGCAAATGTCGAAGTTGCATTACAATCCTCCATCTCAAATCTTTTGAGTATCTCACTTGCATATCTACTTTGATGCATCATCAGGCCTCAACTACTCCTTTAGAATTCAATACCAAAGGAAGTATGAAATGTTGCCCATGTGAAACATTTCAAACTCCTTGCTCATATTGCTTTTGAAGTCTCCTATCTCATTCTTGAAGCTACCTATTATCAACAGGTCATCGACATAAAGACATAATATAAGCAGTTTAGTCATGCTTCTTCTTACATATACTCCATGCTCCGTTGTGCACTTTAAAAATTCCTTCTCCCTTAGGAAATTATATATCTTCTTATTTCAAGCTCTTGGAGCCTTCTTAAGTTCATACAAGGCTTTATGTAGCTTATATACCTTTCCTTCTTGGCCTTGCTTCAGAAAACCGACTGGTTGTGCTACATAAACCTCTTCGTCTAGAGGGTCATTCAGAAATACACATTTCACATCCATCTGACACATATACCAATTATTCATGTTTGTTAGACCAACTGTTAGCTCCTAAATTCGACGCCTTAGTTAGAAAGAAGGTATCTAAGACGAAAGGGTGGAAAATGGCTTGAATACAAGAAAATGGTCAAAAGAAGCAAAATAGCTAAGTCGAAGGACTCACCCAGAGGCCAAGAAGTTCGACCACCTGATGAGAAGAATGGGTTGTCGAAGTATTTGGAATTTGAATATTAGAGGGAATGGTTTTGCTTGTGGAAAATTGAGGGAGACACGTGTCACCTTATGAGTAATAGATCCATGCATTTGAGACAAGTGGCAGAAGGAGATTATGTTGGAGGTTATGAGAGGTTATTTTTTGTTATTATAAATAGAGTGTCTTAGACATATCCAAAGTGTGTTGTAATTTACTATTGTACAAAATACTCTTAAAACTACTCCAAGTATCCGAGTGTAGAGAAAGCGAGTATTGTAAGAGAATGTACGTGATGTAAATACACCATCTTTTAACTTAATGCAATTTACTTTTTTACTTTAAATTTTACAAAGATTTTTATTATCTTCATCGTCCTTATCCTTTTTCCTCCTTATCTTATTTCTTTTCTTCCTATGCAATTCTTTTCTCTTCGTCCTCAATCTAAATTCACCTTTACCAACAAACTTTCTTCTCTTTTATTAGAAGCCTCAATTTACCTTTAAATTAACCCGTAGTTGAATAGATGTTATTTTGGGATTCTTTTATCCCAACATTGTCCGAGTGTGGAGTTTGAGTAAATTCTTAAGACCCAAAAATAAATCTTTTAGCACATGTCCTAGGATCAATCTGATCGATCCTGTGAGTCACCAAAGTTAGATTTGGAAGATCAGCGGCTGTTTTTCGATTTTTAAGGGAAACAAAATGGTACGCCCAGTGGGACAGTGCTAGAGAATCTGTTTTATAAAACTAAACTTATAAAAATTCTGCAGTTATACTGGTCCCTTTTCGTGAGAAGGTACATTTTTATGTTACTGAGAAGTGGTAAAATTACCACTATAAACAAAGAGACGCGATCAAGACGAAGCAGTAAGAACATGGCTACGGATACAAACCATCCATACAACTCTAACCAACAAGGAGACGGTTCCATCGAAGGGATAAGAGACGAGGGAGTTCCCCCTCTGATACCGTCGACTGGAGAACAAACGGTGCTTCCTGTGAGGCCAGTGTCGACGCCTTCAGCACTTGGGGTGGGATCGACGGTGATAAGGCCTTATACTCAGCCAGTGTTGGAATACATTGGTCACCAAACGTCGAGTCCTCAGATTTTGTTAGGAGGAAGTTCGACGTCCAGGCAATTTGTGCCCCCTGGCTTTTCACAGTCACCAAGAAACCCCTCATATGGGATGCCCACTGCTATGATGCAAGGGCTCCAAAGTGCACCCCCTATATTCTCAGATCAGGCGATGGCTTCACCACTGCAAGGGTCAGGGTCAGGTGTGAACATAGGTCGAAACCCCCTGAGTTTAGGGTATTCAACACAAGGCCCCAATTTGACCAACACCTCAGTTGCTTGTTTGAGACAGCAGATGGATGAAAGTAACCTACAAATGCTTCAGACTTTGTCACAAACCATGGGCGAAATATTTCAACCATTAATCCAAAATACAACCCAGACCAATGAACAATTGGCGGTACAATTAACAAGATTGGCTGAATTCATGGGGGTACCTCCCTTAACCAGAAACTAAGTCGCAGTAGCGGATGTCCCATGAGATAACTTGGCGAATATGGTAGAAGTCGATGTAGGAAACCAAGGAAGGATAGTCCTTCCGGTAGCCGAAGGGCTTAGGAGAGATCCTTTGCAAAACCAAACCCGTGGCTTGGGAGAAAGAAATCCAGGAGTAGTGGTTGTGAATCGAAACCAAGACGCAGATAATGTAGTCCAGCATGTTCGTCGAAACAACATAGTCGTAGACAATAATCTAGCGGCCATGGTCGAGAGAATTATGGCCCGAAATGGGTTAAATACTGGTTTTACCAGGCCATACTACACTTCACCTATAGTAGACTATATCCTTCAGGCGGAGTTACCTCCTAGGACGAAAGTACCTAAATTTACTAAGTTTTCAGGAGATACGACAGAATCCACTGTCGAACATGTGGCTCGTTACCTAATCGAGGCTGGAGAGATAGCGAACGAAGAAAGCCTTAGGATAAAATACTTCCCAAGTTCTCTTACTAAGAACGCCTTCACCTGGTTCACGACGCTTACCCCTAACACAATATGTAACTGGACCCAGTTAGAGCGTTTGTTTCATGAACAGTTCTATATGGGTCAAACTAAAATTAGCTTAAAGGAACTAGCTAGTGTGAAACGTAAGTTCTCTGAACCAATAGAGGAGTATCTTAATAGGTTCCGTCTGCTTAAGGCCAGATGCTTCACGCAGGTCCCTGAACATGAGTTGGTCGAAATGGCCGCCGGTGGTCTCGACTACTCGATTAGGAAAAAGTTGGACACCCAGTACCTAAGGGACATGGCCCAATTAGCCGACCGAGTTCGACAACTCGAAAGACTCAAAGACGAGAAGGCTAAGTTTAATAAAAATAAAAAGGTAGCTTTTGTCGAATTTAATGATAATGTCGAAGGTCTGTGTGATGAGTCTATGAGTTTTGACGATGGCGAAGTGGACCTTGCTGAACTCAAGCAAGGACCACCTTACTTGTGCAAAGTATTAGCTCCCCCACAAGGGAAGAGTTATGTTGAATCTGAAAAGAATGATAGGTTCCCAAAGAAAACATATACCTTCGACATCACAAAATGTGATGAAATCTTCGATTTGTTGGTTAAAGACGGACAAATGATAGTCCCTCATGGCGCCAAAATGTCGTCCATAGAGCAAAGGAAGAAAAAAGGGTTTTGTAAATATCATAACTTCTTGGGTCATAAAACATCTCGATGTTTTCTTTTCAGGGACCTCGTTTAGAATGCGATCCAAGAAGGACGTCTAAAGTTCGAAGAGAAAGCTGGTGGCCAAATGAAGGTCGACTCAGATCCTCTACAAACGGCAGACGCAAATTACACAGAGCCAGTCGAGGCTAATATGATCGAAGTTGTCAACGGTTACGACTTCTCAATCGAAGTAACTGAGGCTGCTGGCAATCCCATAGACAAAGCTGTAATGGCAAAAGTCACCATCAGCTTCGGACAAGAGAGCTGTGTCGAAATGGAAGTTGATAGCTGTGACCAGAGGGATGAAACCAAAGGCCAAAGCAACAGGGACAATCTGGGTTGGGAGATAGTGACCAAGGAGACAGCTGATGACTTCGTTAAGATTGATGAAGCCACCAAAGGCATGGAGTTAAGCTTGAAGAAGCCCAATCTGGCCAAAGAAATTGAAATTAACATGGTTCAAATCACTCAACATGAGGAGGTAGCGGATAGTGAGTCAAACTACCAGGAAACACACACAAGGGAAGCCTACCCAGAGCAGGAGGAATCCATCGTTTCTTTTCTTCACCGCTGCCAGGAGAAAGGTTCTAGTGTGATGCTCTGTCCCCGATGCAACGTCATATTCGACAAGAAGGCTGCACAAAAGCTGGAAGGGACACGAAGGCTGAAGCAAGAAAACAAAGGGCCACGATTCGACCCTCGAAGAGGCTTTCAGCAAAGATCTGACCCTCGCATAAGGCCTCTGATGGACAAGCCCACTAGCTTTAAGCCCAATGCTGAGGCCACTGATGGAAAGTGGATGAAGCCCAATGAGGACAAGCAGCAAGGGCATAAGAGATGGAAAAATTTCAAAGTACAACGGGGATCTTCGTTAAGCTATCGAAAAGAATTTTAGTCTTCGAAGGCTGCTCATTGTTGCACCCCAAAATTTGACCAACCGGGTCCCGTATCTGGCTCGATGTTTCGACGCATAACCGCATTCGCATCTGCATATCGCATACAGTGCATCTTTCATTTGTTTTGATTTTATCAGGATCACAGCTCTCGTCTCGCGTTTCAGGTGTTTTTAATCAGTTCGGATAGGTAAAATCGTATTTTTGGGATATTTCGGTGCCCGTTTATTTTTACCGGCTATTTTGGTGCGCTCTCGCGGTGTTATGTGTCGTTCGGTGCTTATTTTGTTCCTCTGGGAATTATTATGATTTTTCTGGATTTTATTGGCTATTTTTAGGGTTTAAATAGATTTTTAATCATTTTAGGATAATATAGATATTTTTAGAATATAATAAATAGCTTTTAAATCATTTTTAGGATTTAATAGGATTTTTAATAGTTTTAATTCTTTTTAAATAGATTTAAATCATTTTTAGATATAGAATATTAATGGGTTTTAATATTTTTATTAGTTTTTAGAATTTTAAAGGGAATAAATAATAGCACTTGTCATTTTAGAATATTAATGGTTTTTTTAAATAGGTTTAAATCATTTTTTAGAATATTATACAATTTAAATAGATTTTTTTCCTCATTTTCTTAATAGAATAGTATAGATTTTCTTTTAATAGCTTTCCCTTTAAATAAATAATATAGGTTTGATAGAAATTTAATAGAGGTTTAGAATTTTTAGATTAGGAGATTTAATAGAAGTTTAATTAGGGGGTTTATTAGATTTTTTTTAATTAGAGTTAATTGGAGTTAATAGAGTTCTTTTCTTTTTTAGATTTAATTCAGAATTAATTAGATTAATTAGGTTTTGGTTAATTAGTGTTAATCCATTTTTATTAATCAGGTTAATTCAGTTTTTGTTTTTTTGATGGCATTTTCGTTTGGGCCCCATTCCATTCGCAGGCCCAGTTCAGCATGCATCAGTCCAGAATGGTTCACTTGTGTCCAAATTTCCAGCAAGTTCCAGAACGTTCCAGAAATATCCAGAGATAACTTCAGCCCTATAAAACTTCAGATTCCACGTGTTCAATAGGGAGGACCCCACGTTACGCGTTCTCACGCTGCCACCTCGCTCACACCTTCTCTCCCTCAGTGCCACACCAGTCCCCACGTGGAAGCCATGCACCAAGCTCCACCACTACCGGTGCCACGCGTCTAACGCTGAAGCCCCACCGGTTGCATGGCCGGCGGCCATGCAACCACCCCCAACCTCCATCGCCGGCCACCGCGCACCTCACCGGAGAACCTCACAAACCCAGAAAATTCTCCAGATTCCGATCATCTTCATCATCCTCCTTCTCAAAAACCTCAATCTTCGATCAACCTTCCGCATCTCCTCTGATCAGAACTTCACCTCCATAACATCATCAATCTTTCTAATCAATATCATCAAAGGGAAGCATGATTATCTACTTTCCAATCATCATCAATCTTCATCACAAGAACATGCAATCTCCAGAAACTTCGTCCATCAAGAACAACGTTCTCGGATCGTCATTCAAGAATTCGCCAGAACCTCCGAGATCTCCCTCATTCGCCATTGCGAGTTCATCAGGCTTCATGCAAATCCCCAGAATGTTTCTCAGAATCAATCATCAACTTTAATCACCATTGTATTCACCTTCTTTCCAGAACGACCACCAGAACTTCATCTGATTCTTCTGGTGTTCTTTGGAAATCGCCAGAAAATGTCGTCGGATCTTCGAAGCTTCGCAAGATCGTGGATGATCTTCATCCAGTTTTACATCTAACCTTCAGAAACAAGGTGCAACAAGATCTTCATCAAATGATCTTGAGTGTTCATCCAATCTTCTACAACAACTGCTGTAATTTTTTTCTGGCAATCTTCATCATCATCACGTGTTCATCCAAGTTTCCCAGAGTTCATCAGTGTTCTTCCAGAAAACGTCCAACTGCGTTCATATAACAACAAGAACATTCAAAGTAAAACTCCAGAAAGAAGCGGTCGTCATCATCAAGCTTCGTCACTGATCTCCAGCAATCTTCCATCAAGATCTCCGACCAAGGAATGGAGCGATTTGTATTTGTTTCGTGAGAATTGTATTACAGTTATTGTTGTGGGATTAGGGGGATTGAGACGATAACGAGGACGGAGGTTTGAACGAGAAGATGGTAGTGGCGGCGGTTGAGGGAGAGAAAGGGTTAGGGTTTCAGAGAGGAAGCTGAGAGAGTGAGGAAGGGAGAAAGAAGCTGGGTTGGGTCATGGGCCTCAGGCCCAACTACGTTTTTTTTGGAGACACCTTCCCTCGTTTTTTTCTGATGAGAATGGGTTGGGCCCAATACGAGGTGGCATGCAACACACCCCAGTTCACTCAGCACACCCCACCGGGTTTGGCAGCAAACAAATGGGCTGGGCCCAGTGTGCAGTTTTTTTTTTGTTTGTTTTACTTGTACACCCCTTTCTGTAACTAACCCCCTTCCCCTTTTAGATTTTCTTGTGTTTTTTCTTTATTACAAAATGGACAAGGATTATTGAAAATAGAGAAAAATATATGGAAGAAATATATGGGAAAATAGTAAGAAAAAATATTGAAAAAGAAATATTGAAAAAGAATTCGAAAAAAGGAAAAAGAAAAAGAAATATTGAAAAATAATAAAAAGAAATATGAGAAGATATTATGAGAAAAATAGAGAAAATATATTTGAAAAAGGAAAATATGGAGAGAAATACATAGAAAAATACAGAAAATATATGAAAAATATTTTGAAAGAAAGGAGAAAATAGTTGAAAAGAAAAGAAGAAAAAAGAGAAAAAATATTAGTGTCGATTTAATATTTTTTACAGCATGGTTTTTTTCATAGGAATTCCTTTTCCTTTTAGGATAGTTTAGAAGCCCACTTGTTAGGGGGCTATTTTCCATTTGATTTTTCAGGATAGGACAGGATAGTATTTCCTAGGAGATTTATTTTCAGTATTCGAGCATTGTAACCATTTTTCAGAATGTTAATAAAACGAGATTTGAGCTGTGGTCCCGAAAGTAGCCGAGCTACAGCTGCTCTGATTTCTCGTACCAGACGAGAATATGTAGGCATAGGATGCGATATCCTAGCGAGCACACTAACAACTGACTTTTGTTCTCTCGCTGCTGTGCGATCGAGACTTTCCCGCTGACGACTAATTGTTACCCTTTTTCTCTCTTGCCCCAGTGCATTTGAGACCAAGCCATAGTTTTGCCCATAGGTCCCCGAACCTGTGAAACCAGTTGTTTTTTTCTCACTGCTGTGTGAGAATACCCTTGTTTAGCCGTAGTTAGCCTGAACTACGTAAAGCTCTGATCTTCCATGCAGTGTGGGAGTACGTAGGCACAAGACGCGAGGTCTTGGCGAGCCAATTTCCCCGTAGTCCCGAACTACGTTGACTCTGACTTTCTCTCTTGAGAATACGTAGGCATAGAGTGTGACGCTCTATCGAGTCAATTCCCTCCCATTTAGATTTAGCAGCCATAGATAGATTGTTTTGCATCCTTTAGACAACCCAAGCAAGCGTGGATCCCGTCGAGTACGACGGACGTGAGGGGTGCTAATACCTTCCCCTTGCGTAACCGACTCCCGAACCCAGGTTTTGGTTGCGATGACCATACCTTTTCCCGTTTTTTGCGAGGTTTACTTCGAGCATTTCCTTTCCCTCCGTTGGGATAAATAACGCACGGTGGCGACTCTTCTGTCAGCCGGCGCCGATTTTCGCAGTAGCGACAACTGGCGACTCTGCTGGGGACTGCGATAGTTCCCTATGTGAGTCTGTTGGGGATCCAACGTCCCCTGGCTGCTAAGGACTGCGATAGTTCTTATGCATGTGGGATCCAACGTCCCCTAAGAGAGAGTCAATCCTAGCGCTTGTTTGCTTGTCTATTGGGGTTTATTTATCGATATTATCTGTTGCTGTTGGGGTGTTACGGGTGTTCTATGATGAGAGATAAGCCGGACCTGGGCTTGGAGTGCACCTTAGACTTAGAGTAGAAATTAGTGGGCGCCCGCATGCTTTGCTTGCCTTGGTGTCCCGCGAAATCTACACTCAGACGAGGTTCTTCTGGTTGGCCTCTTGACCCACCCTTTGGGTGGCTTGGGTTGCTGGTTAGTTGGATTGTCGACTCTGGGAACCGATCATTTGGAAGTTAGCTAAGTGAGGCCTCTTCAGGACTCGATGATGCCACTCCTTCTGGGAATCGTATCGTCAGTTTTGAAAGTCTGTGACGCTGACGACCGCATAGGATGCCGTACCTTGTCAGATATAGGTTCATACCTGTGAGTGGGGGGGGGGGGGGGGGGGTTTGCAGGAAACTTGACTTCCAACCTACCCGTTATATTGGTCTTCTCTTCAGAGAACGTCTCCGTCATCAGCGCAGCAGTATTCAGATTGTGTGGGGGCTGTGATCCCGTTGTTTGCTGCATCTTGCATATCATGTGCATATCAGTGTTGCATCATATTGCATATCATCCTCCAGTTGGCCAGAGTTCTGATCCAGCCTTTGTTGATTGTCAGCTGAAGATTATTGGTAGCTATGTCTGAAGGCAATTTCCAGTCTCCTAACACCTTGACAGGGTTCACTATGGCGTCCAACCCTCTGTATGATTCTATGGAAGACTTCCCGCAAGTGAACAACGTTGCTGCAGACCAAGTTGTACAGCCTTCTGTTGAGAACCGAGGTCGACATGAGCAGTTTGTTGCCCGAAATGAGCGTCCTCCTCCTGTTAACAATCAAGGTGTTGCTTTCCCTGTGATGAATTACCGAAGAGATATTCCAACGGCTGGGACGGTAGATCCAAGAGCTCTTGAAAAGGGTAGAAGACTCCAAGTGTTGGAAGAGCAAATGAAAGCTTTGAAAGCCAAAGATGCTGTTAACCTGGATGTTGTAGGCATGTGTTTGGTTCCTGACCTGGTGTTGCCTTATAAGTTCAAAGTGCCGAAATTTGAGAAGTACACAGGAGATAGCTGTCCGAAGCTGCATTTGATGACGTTCTGTCGAAGAATGACTGCGTTTGCGCGAGATGACAAGTTGATGATCCATTGCTTTCAAGATAGTCTGACTGGGGCATCTTTGAGGTGGTATATGCAGTTAGAGAGAAATCAGATTCAATCATGGATGGATTTAGCCAGAGCTTTTCTGAAGCAGTACGATTATAACCTAGACATTGCTCCCTATCACATGCATTTGCAAGAATTGTCTCAAGAGGACAATGAACCTATCAGGAAATATGCTCAGAGATGGAGAGAATTTGCTGCTAGAGTGCGTCCACCGATGTTAGACCAAGAGCTGGCAAGCATGTTTGTGGATTCCCTACAATATCCGTACTTCAAAAGATTGCTCGGAATTCCGGCAAGTTTCTCTGACGTGGTAGCATTAGGAGAACGCCTTGAGTATTCCATAAGAATTGGGAAAATTCAGATTACTTCATATGATCAGGCTGGTGAAACTGAATATCCTTGTGACTATCAGAGTGAAGAAGAAGTTGTGATCGACGCAGTCATGCCAAAGGTTGAATATCCTCGAAGCGAATCAGTGAATTTTGTTGGTTCTTCACCTTATCAGAGATCAGTACCTCCTGTGGCTTGTTATACTGAACAGACAGCCGTGCCTGGGGCACCCTATCAGGAATCTTATGTCGCTTCCATTGCAGAGCAGCGAACTCGTGGTCGAGGTTATCAGACTCAGCGTCAGAATCAGAATCGACCTCGCAACAACTTGGAACGAAGGAAAGCTCCTTTTCACCCAGTGCCTATGCCGTATAGCCAGTTGCTACCATCTTTGATCCAGAAGTCTTTGGTGGAACCTAAAGCTCTTAAGCCAGTTCCAGAACCTTACCCTCCTGGGTATAATCCCCATGTTCAGTGTGGTTATCATGGTGGCTCTCCGGGGCATTCGACGGAAGATTGTAAAGCATTTCAGGTGAAGGTACAGCAGTTGATCGACCAAGATCGCATTTCCTTTCGAGAAGGATTTCTGTTTGTTCATCCCAACCGCTCAGCTATCTAAGCTCGTAGACTCGGAAGGTATTCCCCAGCAAAGGAGCCAGTGATTCAGACAGGCAGGCGCCTCAGCATTGGCAGTCCTCAGACCTTTAATATCATTTGCATTTGTAGTTTCTTTTCTGTTAGTTACTACTTGCTTTTAAACATTGTATGTTTCGAATGGTGATAATAATAAAGTGACTATGCATTTTTCTGAATTAATCATGTTGCTGTCGCTCATTTACTGCATTGCACTGACACTTGCATTTTATTCACTCCACTTTATCATTGTGACTAGCAAAGATTGGAGGGAGGATGACGAAAATAAACTCATAACCGATGATTGTATGCTTTCAGATAAGACTGTACCGATGACGTACAAGGCATTGTTTCCATTCCCCAAACACTGGAGATATAAGGAGTTAGTCCCTTGTTAACCACTTCGAGCCAGGAAGTAGAAGTTTTTTCGGACTTTTAAAAACCCTCACATCTTAACCCGGGGCAGGGTAGTTGTCAGTTAGCTTGACCGAGCATTCAAATCTTGCAGAGGAGTGTTGTCTTTCAAGGACCAATTCCAGTTTATACCTTTCAAGAGGTCAAACCTCACCCATCAGAAGTGAGACAGTTACAATCCTTTCGGAGCAATCGAGACAATCAGTGTCACACGACTTTGTTCCAAAAGAAAGAAAGAAAGAAAGCCCGCTAAGTAAAAAGAAAGAAAAAGCCGGAAGGCTAATACTTAGGCAAAAATCAGGGCATCCCGCTGGACTTCAAAAGAAAACGAAAAATCGAAAAGAACTCAAAATGAGTCAGTCCAGGCAAAAATTAGGGAATCAAAAGAATGAAAAAGAAGGGATCAAAAGAAATTTTTTCCCCAGCAAATCACAAAGTCGTGTACACAGACACCGAAAGCGAAGAAGGAGTAACTACCACTCTAGAAGAAAAGCATTGTGAATTCCTTAGCTATGGTCCTTACCATTCAACATACTTCTTGAAGAGGCGAGCGCTTGTGCCAGGTTAACTGAACCTTAGGATCGGAGATCATCACGTAGAAGGGGTGGGTACAAATCAAAATTTGAGCCAAATATCCTTTGTTTCATGAACCGTGAACCCGACCACGATACAACCCTTAAAAGACCTAATTGAGGTAGGGTTATTCTGAAAGCGCATTACGATAAGGTTGAGTAACCTGACTCTTTCTTGACTTGCTAGTCACATCCTTATTATGTTTTTCACTGACCACGTAAGCACTACGTTTGAACTTTGGTTCATTCGTCACTCAATCATGCATGTAAATGAGTGACAGCTCAAATTTTTTTTTCAAAATCTGCATAAACACTGCATTAAAATTACCATTCGTGAATAGACAATTTTAATTGCAGGATAGTAGTTGACATGAAAGAAATTCCACCAGGGAATAATCGAGCAGGACTGAGTAATTCAGCAGTCTGAACCAGAGCGGTGTATATTGTGAAGACCTGTGAATCAGGGGCATTGACTTCCAGTAAGTTCAGTATCAGTTAGTCTGAGGACAAGTCCCGAAGCTTCAGTTGATCAGGGGCAGTTTATTTGAGAAGCAGTTGATCCGAGGTGAGTCTTCTCGAGAATCAATCAGAGGCAATTAGGCAGAGCGTTGAGATTTGAAAGCAGATACTTCAGGTGGATAATCAGATCAGGTTAAGTCGCTAGAACGCTCATTCAGGGGCAAGTCAATGCAGAGAGTGTTGAGACCAACTGGATTAATGGAGATTGAATTCTGTTGTCATACAGATACCGGGGCAAATATTCTCGAAGTCGTCTCGTAGCAAGCTGTTCAGAGCAAGTATTCCCAAGAGTTAGATTGGGGCAAGTTGATTGCATTGGGGCAAGTTGTGCAAGCCAGTCTGTTTATCCCCAGCCAGAGTTGAGTATCGGGGAATCATGTCAGTACCCTTATCAAAACCTGAACCTTTCAAATATAAAAGGCCGTGTTGTCGTTGGATCATTATCTTGCAGTTTAAACCTGTTGCGTGTCAGTAACCAGTCATTCCCAAAGTCCAGTTCTCGCCTGGCAAACCGGTAACCAGTTCTCGTCTGGCCTACCCTTCCGTAAGCATCAGTTCCCGTCTGGTGCAGTTTATTGTAAGCATCAGTTCCCGTCTGGTGCAGTTTATTGTAACCAGTTCTCGTCTGATCACCGTTCTTCAAGTGTTGTATCAGTTCCCGCCTGGTACATGTCGTTGCATAATCAGTTCTCGTCTGATCATCGTGTGTTTAACCTGTGTGTTATACCAGTTCTCGTCTGGTGTACGTCGGCTTTCAGCCAGTTCTCGCCTGGTTGTCTTTTTCTCAGTCTGTTATCCAGTCAGCCCTGTCTGACGCTCAAAACGCAAAAATCAATGTTTGTTCAATTTTCCTAACCTATCAGTTCTCGCCTGGTAGTCTACCTTTGAATGCTAGTTCTCGTCTAGTATTTTCCATATCTTCCACTGTGTACATAATCCATGTCTATTCTAAACCAGAAAAAACAAAAAAACCTAAAGGTATCTGACACAGTAATTCCCAATGACCCGCATGTTGTCATGTTTCCCGATGCAAAGCTCGACGGATACCAGTACTCCGAGTAATGTTTGAATTCTTTGTGGATGTTGTTAAGTCGGAATTGCTACTCTTCAGCAGATGAAAGTTGAGTATTATCCCCGGAAGAGTCGAGATTGTATTGTTATCCCGCATCAGAGTAGGATCAGGAGTATCCTCAGCGGATTAAGATTGATATCCTTGATAGTAGGGGCATTTCTAGCAGTGTGATGCGCGCAATCAATCCTAGTTTGGGTCAATCCCCGCAGAGTACAATCAGTTGCCAATGGTTTGAAGGGAGCATCCCCAAGCAGAGTTTTCTTTCCCCAGTGAAGTCGCCAAGCAAGGTTGCCTTTCTATTTCTCCAGCAGGACGTTCATCCCCAGTGGATTTGGTTTCCCGTTTCCAGCATTTATTTTGCTGAGATAATTCTGTGACTTCGGTTGATCCCCAGTAGAGTTGACGTTGCCTCTGGCATTTATTTTGCCAAGTGGTTTTCAGACCTGGTGTTCTCTGGCAGCTAGAGCTTGCATTAGCATTTGCATATATAGTCATTGCATTTATACAAACATATAACATACCCATGCCGTCTGGGCCTCGCATTTTCAAACAGAACGCATAGCATATTCATGTCATATAGGACATTGCATCATTATCAAGCATACGCATGTCGAAACATGGACCAGGTTGGTTACCTTATTGGATTTCGAATTGGTTCACCTGCAGAGTTGTGTGGCTAAGCTTCTCGTCTTCCCCAGCGGAGTGATTTCTTCATATTTGGTTGTTACGTCAGCATCGAAAAAAAACAACAACAACAAAGATTGACACATATCGAACTTCTGAAGCTGCCGCCTTTGTCAGAATAGGTGCCAGGCAGTTCAATTCAGAATTCCCCAGGAGAATTGTCCTCAAGTTCGTAGTGAACTGTGAGTTGACCGGATTTGATCCCATGAGAGAGATGGGAATCAAGGTGTTTGCTTTTTTGAAGCATTATTCCAATACTTGTGGCGTCACACAGGTGATTGGCAAGGAGAAGAAAATTTATCAGAAAATTGACCAGTTGTTGCCGTGACAACCAACTTCAGTTTATTGGAGGCTATTCCTCAAGCAATTTTGCAGTATATTCCCGCAGTTGGCAAATTTCAGGGTTCCATTTGTATTCAACCGTCATCTACCTTGAATGTTTGAAGGCTGAGCGCTCTTCAACCATTCAGGTCCAAGCCGCTTGAATAGGGGCAGCTGTTGCACCCCAAAATTTGACCAACCGGGTCCCGTATCTGGCTCGATGTTTCGACGCATAACCGCATTCGCATCTGCATATCGCATACAGTGCATCTTTCATTTGTTTTGATTTTATCAGGATCACAGCTCTCGTCTCGCGTTTCAGGTGTTTTTAATCAGTTCGGATAGGTAGAATCGTATTTTTGGGATATTTCGGTGCCCGTTTATTTTTACCGGCTATTTTGGTGCGCTCTCGCGGTGTTATGTGTCGTTCGGTGCTTATTTTGTTCCTCTGGGAATTATTGTGATTTTTCTGGATTTTATTGGCTATTTTTAGGGTTTAAATAGATTTTTAATCATTTTAGGATAATATAGATATTTTTAGAATATAATAAATAGCTTTTAAATCATTTTTAGGATTTAATAGGATTTTTAATAGTTTTAATTATTTTTAAATAGATTTAAATTATTTTTAGATATAGAATATTAATGGGTTTTAATATTTTTATTAGTTTTTAGAATTTTAAAGGGAATAAATAATAGCACTTGTCATTTTAGAATATTAATGGTTTTTTTAAATAGGTTTAAATCATTTTTTAGAATATTATACAATTTAAATAGATTTTTTTCCTCATTTTCTTAATAGAATAGTATAGATTTTCTTTTAATAGCTTTCCCTTTAAATAAATAATATAGGTTTGATAGAAATTTAATAGAGGTTTAGAATTTTTAGATTAGGAGATTTAATAGAAGTTTAATTAGGGGGTTTATTAGATTTTTTTTAATTAGAGTTAATTGGAGTTAATAGAGTTCTTTTCTTTTTTAGATTTAATTCAGAATTAATTAGATTAATTAGGTTTTGGTTAATTAGTGTTAATCCATTTTTATTAATCAGGTTAATTCAGTTTTTGTTTTTTTGATGGCATTTTCGTTTGGGCCCCATTCCATTCGCAGACCCAGTTCAGCATGCATCAGTCCAGAATGGTTCACTTGTGTCCAAATTTCCAGCAAGTTCCAGAACATTCCAGAAATATCCAGAGATAACTTCAGCCCTATAAAACTTCAGATTCCACGTGTTCAATAGGGAGGACCCCACGTTACGCGTTCTCACGCTGCCACCTCGCTCACACCTTCTCTCCCTCAGTGCCACACCAGTCCCCACGTGGAAGCCATGCACCAAGCTCCACCACTACCGGTGCCACGCGTCTAACGCTGAAGCCCCACCGGTTGCATGGCCGGCGGCCATGCAACCACCCCCAACCTCCATCGCCGGCCACCGCGCACCTCACCGGAGAACCTCACAAACCCAGAAAAATCTCCAGATTCCGATCATCTTCATCATCCTCCTTCTCAAAAACCTCAATCTTCGATCAACCTTCCGCATCTCCTCTGATCAGAACTTCACCTCCATAACATCATCAATCTTTCTGATCAATATCATCAAAGGGAAGCATGATTATCTACTTTCCAATCATCATCAATCTTCATCACAAGAACATGCAATCTCCAGAAACTTCGTCCATCAAGAACAACGTTCTCGGATCGTCATTCAAGAATTCGCCAGAACCTCCGAGATCTCCCTCATTCGCCATTGCGAGTTCATCAGGCTTCATGCAAATCCCCAGAATGTTTCTCAGAATCAATCATCAACTTTAATCACCATTGTATTCACCTTCTTTCCAGAACGACCACCAGAACTTCATCTGATTCTTCTGGTGTTCTTTGGAAATCGCCAGAAAATGTCGTCGGATCTTCGAAGCTTCGCAAGATCGTGGATGATCTTCATCCAGTTTTACATCTAACCTCCAGAAACAAGGTGCAACAAGATCTTCATCAAATGATCTTGAGTGTTCATCCAATCTTCTACAACAACTGCTGTAATTTTTTTCTGGCAATCTTCATCATCATCACGTGTTCATCCAAGTTTCCCAGAGTTCATCAGTGTTCTTCCAGAAAACGTCCAACTGCGTTCATATAACAACAAGAACATTCAAAGTAAAACTCCAGAAAGAAGCGGTCGTCATCATCAAGCTTCGTCACTGATCTCCAGCACTCTTCCATCAAGATCTCCGACCAAGGAATGGAGCGATTTGTATTTGTTTCGTGAGAATTGTATTACAGTTATTGTTGTGGGATTAGGGGGATTGAGACGATAACAAGGACGGAGGTTTGAACGAGAAGATGGTAGTGGCGGCGGTTGAGGGAGAGAAAGGGTTAGGGTTTCAGAGAGGAAGCTGAGAGAGTGAGGAAGGGAGAAAGAAGCTGGGTTGGGTCATGGGCCTCAGGCCCAACTACGTTTTTTTTAGACACCTTCCCTCGTTTTTTTCTGATGAGAATGGGCTGGGCCCAATACAAGGTGGCATGCAACACACCCCAGTTCACTCAGCACACCCCACCGGGTTTGGCAGCAAACAAATGGGCTGGGCCCAGTGTGCAGTTTTTTTTTTGTTTGTTTTACTTGTACACCCCTTTCTGTAACTAACCCCCTTCCCCTTTTAGATTTTCTTGTGTTTTTTCTTTATTACAAAATGGACAAGGATTATTGAAAATAGAGAAAAATATATGAAAGAAATATATGGGAAAATAGTAATAAAAAATATTGAAAAAGAAATATTGAAAAAGAATTCGAAAAAAGGAAAAAGAAAAAGAAATATTGAAAAATAATAAAAAGAAATATGAGAAGATATTATGAGAAAAATAGAGAAAATATATTTGAAAAAGGAAAATATGGAGAGAAATACATAGAAAAATACAGAAAATATATGAAAAATATTTTGAAAGAAAGGAGAAAATAGTTGAAAAGAAAAGAAGAAAAAAGAGAAAAAATATTAGTGTCGATTTAATATTTTTTAGAGCATGGTTTTTTTCATAGGAATTCCTTTTCCTTTTAGGATAGTTTAGAAGCCCACTTGTTAGGGGGCTATTTTCCATTCGATTTTTCAGGATAGGACAGGATAGTATTTCCTAGGAGATTTATTTTCAGTATTCGAGCATTGTAACCATTTTTCAGAATGTTAATAAAACGAGATTTGAGCTGTGGTCCCGAAAGTAGCCGAACTACAGCTGCTCTGATTTCTCGTACCAGACGAGAATATGTAGGCATAGGATGGGATATCCTAGCGAGCACACTAACAACTGACTTTTGTTCTCTCGCTGCTGTGCGATCGAGACTTTCCCGCTGACGACTAATTGTTACCCTTTTTCTCTCTTGCCCCAGTGCATTTGAGACCAAGCCATAATTTTGCCCATAGGTCCCCGAACCTGTGAAACCAGTTGTTTTTTTCTCACTGCTGTGTGAGAATACCCTTGTTTAGCCGTAGTTAGCCTGAACTACGTAAAGCTCTGATCTTCCATGCAGTGTGGGAGTACGTAGGCACAAGACGCGAGGTCTTGGAGAGCCAATTTCCCCGTAGTCCCGAACTACGTTGACTCTGACTTTCTCTCTTGAGAATACGTAGGCATAGAGTGCGACGCTCTATCGAGTCAATTCCCTCCCGTTTAGATTTAGCAGCCATAGATAGATTGTTTTGCATCCTTTAGACAACCCAGGCAAGCGTGGATCCCGTCGAGTACGACGGACGTGAGGGGTGCTAATACCTTCCCCTTGCGTAACCGACTCCCGAACCCAGGTTTTGGTTGCGATGACCATACCTTTTCCCGTTTTTTGCGAGGTTTACTTTGAGCGTTTCCTTTCCCTCCGTTGGGATAAATAACGCACGGTGGCGACTCTTCTGTCAGCCGGCGCCGATTTTTGCAGTAGCGACACTCATGTGTCAGAAAATTACAAAGGGAAGAATCCCATGTCTCGATCCCAATGGAGACGTGAGCAGAGAAGAAGAAAAACACGTAGAGAAGGTGCACATAAAGACCAACCACAATCCAGCACCAATGTTCTCGTTGAACTGGAGGGTCGAACAAAGGCTTTTGGGAAGGCACCTGTAGGAAGAAAGTTATTTCCAACACAGGTCGAAGAACAAATAAAATCGGTCGACGATGAAACTCCTTTCTCTCGCGTCCTGGCGATTGAGATCCCCCCTCTTGCCTCTGTGCAATCGAGACTCCCTTTTCTCTCGCTTCCGTGCGATCGAGACCGTTTTCCGTAGTTAGCCGAACTATGGCTGCTCTAATCTCTCATACCTGTTGAGAGTATGTAGGCATAGGATGCGATATCCTAGCGAGCACACTAACAACTAACTTCTCTGTTCTCTCGCTGTCGTGCGATCGAGACTTTCCCGCTGACGACTAATTCTTCCCTTTCTCTTGCCCTAGCGCAATTGAGTCCAGACCGTAGTTATAGAACCCGTAGGTTCCCATACCTTTAAACCAACGACATACTACGTCCGTTCTACCACAAACAGGTAACGCCTAAGTCTCCAACGGTCGAGCAGCAATACACCTAACTGCTAGAATCCGTACGCTAGCATTGTCCACCTCTTCTCTCACCCCGCGTGATCGAGAACACCTTGTTTACCCGTAGTTAGCCTGAACTACGTTTTGCTCTGATTTCTCGTACCAGACGAGAATACGTAGGCACAAGACGCGATGTCTTGGCGAGCAATCCCCCCGTAGTTTCCCGAACTACGTTGACTCTGACTTTCCCATTGCACAAGGGAATACGTAGGCATAGGGCGACGATGTCCTATCGAGTCATTTATTTCAGTTCTTTCCGTTTAGCTTTAGCAGTCGTAGATAGTTTGTTTTTTCACCCATAGACTAGACAACAAGCGTGGATCCCGTCGAGTACGACAGACGTGAGGGGTGCTAATACCTTCCCCTTGCGTAACCGACTCCTGAACCCGAGATTTGGTTGCGATGACCGATCTTATCCCTCTTTTCGTCAGGTTTTCTCTGAGCGTTTCCTTTCCCCCCTCTTGGGATAAATAACGCACGGTGGTGACTCTTCTGTCATTGCCGGCCCTCGATTTTCGCAGTAGCGACATACACCTAATGACGAAGTGTATTGCTCGTCATACCTGTATCCCGTCGAGGGTTTCCGATGGGACAAGGAAGTTCCAGGCGAAAGGTTACCATACCTTGGCGAACTTCCCGTAGACCCCACTGGCTAGGGAAGTGAGTTTGATGATGATGACAGAAGCCGCAGCGCTTCAAAGGATTTCAGCCTACGTGGCCGAGACTAAACTACAAACGGCCTTGGAGGCCGCTAATAATGAAATGGTTGTGGGAGCCAATAAAAATTCCAAACAAGCAGGTTCAGTTGGGTATTTCGACCCTAAGATTCAATACGAGGGGCAGAGACTCGATGCCATATATGACGATGAGCCTTTGGGTTTTGAAAAGGATCCTTTGGCCAGCGATGTCAAAATGTTGGCGCAAGATCCACTGGAAGAAGTTGACCTGGGAGATGGAGTAATCAAAAGGCCAACTTATATCAGTGCCAACCTCGACCCCCAACTTAGGGTCGAAACCATTCAATTGCTACGAGAGTACATGGATTGTTTTGCTTGGGACTATGACGAAATGACAGGTCTAAAGAGAGATCTAGTCAAGCATAGGCTACCAATCAAGCCTGGCAAAAAAACAGTCAAGAAGAATCCAAGGCGCTTCTCCCCTGAGATCCTCTCGAAAATAAAGGAGGAAATCGAAAGACTCTTCCGATGCAAATTCATCCGTACGACCAGGTATGTCGAATGGCTAGCAAATATTGTACCAGTCATAAAGAAAAATGGATCGTTAAGGGTCTGTATAGACTTTAGGGATTTGAATTCAGCAACCCCTAAAGATGAGTATTTGATGCCAGTGGCAGAAATGCTAGTCGATTCAGCCGCTGGCCACGAATATCTTAGCATGCTGGATGGATATTCTGGTTACAACCAGATTTTCATTGCTGAGGATGACGTTCCTAAATCGGCGTTCCGTTGCCCAGGGGCCTTAGACACTTACTGTCGCTATTGTGAAAATCGGCGCCGGCAAAACAGAAGAGTCGCCACCGTGCGTTATTTATCCCAAAGGAGGGAAAGGAAACGCTCAGAGAAAACCTAACGAAAGGGGGGAAAAGGAATGGTCATCGCAACCATTGCCTGGGTTCGGGAGTCGGTTACGCAAGGGGAAGGTATTAGCACCCCTCACGTCCATCGTACTCGATGGGATCCACGCTTAATTGTTTATCTCGAAGGGTTGATTAATACTATCTAGCTAAGGGCTTAAGGACAAAACAAAAGAAAAGTGACTCGGCAGAACACAATAGTTCTATGCCTACGTATTCCCGTCTGGAATGAGAAATCAGAGTCAACGTAGTTCGCCTAACTACGACCTAAGAAAAGGGGAAAGTTTGCTTGCCGAGATATCGTATCTCGTGCCTACGTACTTTCATCTGGTATGAAAGATCAGAGCAAACGTAGTTCGGGCTTACTACGGGGAGACTAGTTTAATCCTAACGTTATCATGCCAAGTTCATCCTAAGGTTGAAGTTTGCAAAGGGGAAGACTATCCTAATGTTGTCATACATGGTTTCAAATCCTAACGTCTATCGCATTCTATCTTCAACAAGAAGGAATGGAGATCCTAAGGGAAAGGCAAAGGAAGCAACGGAAAACAGATAAAATAAACAGCATACAGGAAATGCAGATTCATAACAGTAAACATGGAATGTAAGGAGGGAGACAAGCCATCTCAACCTCAAGCCTATAATGAATTGAAGGTGGCCTATTATAAACATACAATCTTGTCCACAAGTGAATATAAAGAGATGCGAGGCAATAAAACCTACGAATGACGTACGCATATCACAATTTGGAATCATAACGCGCTATCATGGAAATATGGAACCTAATGGGCAATTATGTATGATAAAACCAGCCAATCAATGATCTACATATCCTATATAATGTCTATAACAAGCAACAAGAACCCTAGCATTCACCACACAAACAAATCGAGGCCGTTGGAGCCGAAAGAAAAGCAAAGTCCGTTCGAATGTCCAAATTACAAGTTCGAATACAAAAATATAAGAAAAATAGCAAAAGGTGCTAAAAAATTCAAATAAAAATCTCCAATTCCCTACATCAAGACACAAACCAGGGGTGAGAGATACCACAAAAATATCCAAATAGAAATGGTCAAATAAGATGAAAACATTGCAAGATATCTCATGTATACCAAAGGAAAAGTTAAAATGGAGCATGTTAAAGAAAGCATCCAAAACCAATTAAAATGGTACAATAAAATTCCCACAAAAATATATCACAATACTGCAACATGTGTATGAGATCCCTGCAAAAGGTAAGGAAAAAATAGGTAATTTTGATGGGTCAAAGAAAATTCACAACATGATAGCACCAGCATTGCTATTTTTTTGACAACTAAAATGTACAAAAATCTAATAAAATGAAGAAAAATGGAAAAGATATGGTTCTAATCCTATAAAATTCTAGACATCTTGAAGATTACGTAGAAAAAAATGGGGATCAAAAAGACTAATTTTCCTATTTTTTATGATTATTTGAAGTCAGCATATAACACAGAAAAACAAAAGAAAATACATGAAAGCATATAAATGTGAGAAACAAGTAATATAAATGCAATAAATCAGAATTGTCACAGCTGAGGATCGAACAGGGGGTCATGGGGGTTTCGTGGCTGAGTTGGCGCGCCACATCAATTAATGAATTGATGAAGTGGTATGCGACGTGGAATGATGAGGGTCGCGAGATCGTATGACATGGCGAGCGATCGGACGGTGAAGACTTTATCTTCTCCGATTGAATGAGACGGAAGGCACCGCGCACAGCAGGCGGCCGGTCGGTGACGGTAGCTCGGCCGGAAAGCTTCCTAGGCATGTAACTCGCTCAAATCTCCACAGTTTTAAATGATTCTTGAACCGAAATCGTGTGAAATTTCATGGGGATTAAGAATATGCCCTTAGTTTCCATTGATAATCCCTCTAGCTCAAAAACCGTGGTTGAATCTCAAACTTTCAAGAACACCAAATTGCCGTAGAAATGAATCTTTCTTTACCAGAAACGATGTACTACTCAAGAGTGATGCAATGGTATGAAAATGGCATGGAAATGACTCATAATTAGGGAGAAAACTTGAATTTCCATTACCTCCAAAAAATGAATTATGGAGCTTCAATGGAGCACGAATTTCCTTGGAAAATTATGTAGAAACCTTTAATAATTCTTGATAGAGGTATTAGGATCAAAGAAATGGCTTGAAACGAAGTGGAAAACGGAATTCGATTTTGACATGAACACCACTTTTTCCAATTACTATAAGCTTGTTCTTGCTCCAATTCTCTCCAAAAAATGAGGAATCAAGTATATGAATATTATGGAATTGATTGGCAATGAGAAAAGATCAAAAAATAGAGAGAAAAAAAGATTGAAAAAATGGAAATTCAAAAATGTGAAAGTGTGGGAAAAATGGAAAAATGATGGAAGAGGAATGTCAATTGCCTTAATTTTTAGTTTTTATATTCCTTGCATCATAAGGAAGGTTTAAGGCCCACAATAGTTCCTTGTTTCTAAGCCCAAGCCCAAGATCCATTATGTTACTTGAATTGTAAGAAATCTCGAAATAGGCCATGATAAAATCCTCAAATGAAAAATGTAATAATGTCATTGTTCTTAAAACATGATTTCCATTCAAAACGAGTACAAATATGGATTGGTTTGGTTAAATTTTGACAAAATACCAAACTAGGCCATTTCACATGTTTTCACCAAAATCACTTTCATCAATCTTCAACCATGAGCTAGCCCATTAAAACCTTGAAGTTTAATTGACTAAATGACTCCATTTGGAGCAACTTTCACGTTGGAAAAAAGTCCATTTGAGTTATGCAAAGTATTGAACTTGACTTGTAATTTTATGACCTGTAATCATAGTTTTCCAACTCATTGATAATCTTCAGTTGGCCTCTAAGTCAGGGGATGAACCCCACACAAGCATCTGAACTTCTCAAGGGCATGAACCACTTCCTAGTGACTTCAGTGATTCCTCAAGCTCGAATAAAACCTCTAGATAGGCCTCTCTTGATGTATATCACACTTGATCCCCTGCATAAATGCTAATGCAATGCTATAATGCTATGATGATGTTATGCTAATGCAAAAACAAAAAGGAAAAGGTTGGGCAAATTTTGGGGTGCAACAGCTGCCCCTATTCAAGCGACTTGGACCTGAATGAGTGAAAAGCGAACAACTTTCAATCAATCAAGGTAAAAGGCGGTTGAATACCGAAAGAACCCGGAAATTTGCCAACCGCAGAAATAAAATGCAAACTCTGATTGGGATAGAATCTCTGGAGAAACCGAACATAATGAACATCTTGAACATCCCACCAAGGGAAAGAGAAACTTAATCAAGTAACTCTGCTTCAGGCAACACGTAACTGGACATGGTCTGAACACCACATGGGCCAAAGAACAATCTTTTGAATCGTCGGAATCTGAATACTCAACGCACGATAGGGCCACATCAAAATATGTCGGAATCTGGATACTCAACGCACTGACCGGAGCCTGGATGCTCGACGTAACTGGTGATTTCACTGGGGATTTACCGGAGCCTGGATACTCGACGGACGAAACAATACATCACAAACCGAACATTCACCAGAATCTGGACATTCAACGGAGAGAGAGTACTATCGCAACACTTACTAGGATCTGTATACCCAAGTGCCTTTATCGGAGTCCTAACACTCAACGGACAAAGCAAAACGTTACAAATTGGAAATTTCACCGGAATCTGGATATTCAACGGAGGAACCGGGGCTTGAACGCTCAACGTAACACATCGGAGTCTGAACGCTCAACGCCAAAAAACCAGAGTCTGACAACTCAACAAAAACACACCGGAGCCTAGAAACTCAACGAAGCACACAAATCGGAGCCTGGATGCTCGACGAAAACACACCGGAGTCTGAACATTCAACGAAGCAGCAACCGGAGCCTGGATACTCGACGGACGAATACGCACCGGAGCCTGGATACTCAACGAAGCAACAAACCGGAGCCTGGATACTCAACGAAGTGATAAACCGGAGCCTGGATACTCGACGAAAACACACCGGAGTCTGAACACTCAACGAAGCGATAAACTGGAGCCTGGACGCTCGATGAAAACACACCGGAGTCTGAACACTCAACGAAGCAGCAACCGGAGCCTGGATCCTCGATGGACGAATACGCACCGGAGCCTGGATACTCAACGAAGCGAACAAATCGGAAAGAGAGTACTACAAATACTTATAAGGATCACCTTACAAAATCTTTACCGGAGTCCGCATACTCGACGAGAGAAAGAATCAATACACACTGGAGATTATCGGAGCCTGGATACTCGACGGAATAGCCACGAACACTAGTAGGGGTCTGGACCCTTGCTTGATTTTACCGGAGTCTGAACACTCAACGTACTGACCGGAGCCTGAATACTCAACCTAAAAACTGATGTCTGAATACCACAGCTCCATGCTGGGGAGAAAAACTCTGAACAACTTTGGAAGATACGATCACAAATCTGATGAGGGATATACCAACAAATATGGAGTTACAAACTTTACTGGAGATGAACAAATCTTTGCTGGGGATGAGCGACTTTTGCTGAGGAACGGGGTGAAGGTCATGCACGCTCCCTGGAACACATCTTACACTGTTGGGGGTCACGAACGACTTGCTGGAGCATATTCCACACATGTCTGGTGGAGAGAAATCTGATCTCGACTCACTGGGGAACAAACCCATACTTGTACTCTATGGGGATTAGAGGTACGCCTGACCAACTGTTGGGGAATGATCTTTGATTGTTGGAAAAATAAGCTTCATCTGAATCTCTCTGAGAAATCGCCCCAAGCGTGATGCCCCTGCCCCAGTCTGATCTTTGGGAAGGTCTACGCTGAGAAGAAAATAGCTTACCATGAGACGACCCCGAGATGGCTTTCCCCAGAATCTGGACCGTGAGAGGATCCTCGGTTGAATAGTTCGGATAAACTCTAGAGGTATGAAAAGGAACAATTCTTTTCCTCATAGGGTGGCATGCCCCAGCCTTGTAATGGCTTCGCCTCTGATTGACTGATTCGTGGAGCAGTACCCCCGATTGCGAGAGATTTACCAAATCTCGACCTGATTGCCCCAGATTAACTGATTCTTGGATGGCTGACCTTACTGGGGGTTATTTGATAATAGCTGGCCATAACTCAATGGAGTATTCAGGCGTTCTACATTCTATCCTGATCAAACTTTCCACTGTGGAAACTTTCCTGCGGTCGAGCGCTTACTCGCAAGTAAAACAAGTTGTTCTGCATAAAAGATATATTAAATGCAATGCATATGACAGTTTTTTCAAAACCCAATCCTGTTCACTGGAAAAATTTATGACATATAATGAACGAATCAATTATCAAAGTGTCAAAATTAATACAACGCTGTAAGAGGAATCCTTTTTGGAGTCAGTTTCGATGCGATCTTTACCGAAGTATGCTCTCGAACTAAACCTATTTCAATTAAGACTTTTGAAGGTTGTAACGTGGTCGGGTTCACGGTTAACAAGGAAGGATATAAGGCTCAAAATTCATTTTAACCCACCCATTCTCCTTGATGTTCTCCAATCCTATGTTCAGCTAATTCGACCTTAGCGTTCACCTTTCAAAGGTGGAATGATAGGAGTGATGGTTCAGGAAATCACATGCTTTCTGAAGTGACAATCATTCCCTTTCTGTCTTCGTAGTGCCTGGAGTCACACGATTTCGTTCTTGTTTGAGGATTTTCTCTTGTAATCCTTTTCGTTTTTTCGCTTTTTCGTTCCCTAATTTTTGCCTGGACTAACTCTTTTGAGTTTCTGATTTTGAAGTCCAGCGGGATACCCTAATTTTTGCCTAAGTCGCTTATTCGTAAGATTCGACTTAGCGGGCTTCTTTCTTTTCTCTCTCTTTTTTTTTTTGAACAAATCATGTGACACCAGCTTGTCTAACTTGTTAAAAGAGATTGTGACTGTTTCACTCCTTATCGGCAAGGTTTAACCATTATGATTTTTTAGGCACGACCTATACATGTGTGATTTATCCCTGAACGGACACTCCTTTTGCAATTTGAACGCTTGGTCAAATTAACTGACACCTACCCTGCCCCAAGTTAAGATTGAGGTTTTTTCATTTTCAGAAAGAAACTCCTACTACAAGGCTCAAAGGGGTTGACAAGGGATTATCTTCCTTATATCTCCGGTGTTTATGGATTTGGAACAATGCCTGTATATCGTCAACAGGTTTTTCTTTCCAAGAGCATACAATCGGCAACTCATGCATTCTTCGATTTCGTCATCCTCCCCGGATTCCACTTAAACAAGCGTTTGAAATAAAAGAAAGCAATAAAGTGAACACGAATGGATTAATTCAAAACATGCATATTTATTCCATTATCAATATCAATTGAGAAACGACAAGTTTTTACAAGCGAAAATTGCACGTAGACAGGAAAGGAACTACAAATTCAAAGAAATGACATGATAAAATGAGAATTGCCAGCTTCTAGAAACTGGGCTTTATCCATGAATCCAAGTCACGATCGCTGTCTCCGCCTTCAACATCGGACACAACATTGATTCGTTCAAACACGGCTCCTCCTGGAGTGAACACAATTGGCCATTTGAATCGTGGAGCGCTCTGTGATGACGATGCAGGACAGTACCCTAAACCGAACTTGTCTCGCTTGTTGGGGATGTCTAGAACTTGGCCCCAACCTTGCGCTGCCCCAGTCTGAACCATTGCTTGGGATTCCTTGAACGACGATATTGCTACCTCCGGCGCTTTGCTCGTAGTTGGAGACTTATCTTTAACTTGAACCTCCTTGAAGGCCTGACACAGAGTCTCGTGGATCTCACCGTCCACTTCTATATACTTGAATGACGATAAGTGGCTTACCAGTATATCATCTTCACCGCATACGGTGACAATGCTGCCACCGACCATATATTTCAACTTTTGATGGAGTGTAGACGTCACGGCCCCCGCTGCATGAATCCAGGGCCGACCCAACAAACAACTATAGGTAGGCTGTATATCCATTATGTAGAACACAGTATCGAAAACTTCAGGTCCCACTTGGATGGGTAAGGTCAGTTCTCCGAACACTGAACGGCGCGTCCCATCGAAAGCGCGCACCACCAAGTCACTAGGCGTACAAATGATACCTCGGGTATCCAGCTTCATTAGGGCCTTCTTGGGTAGAACATTCAGGGAAGATCCAGTGTCAACCAACACATGGGACATGACTGTGCCCCTACATTCAACCGAAATATGAAGTGCACTATTATGATTACGACCTTTAGGTGTCAGATCAAGATCCGTAAAGTCGAGCCCGTGCCCCGCGTTCACGTGGGCCATCACCCCCTCAAGTTGATTGACCGAGATCTCTTGGGGTACATATTAGGTGTCAAGGATTTTCAGTAAGGCGTTCCTGTGGGCCTCAGAACACAGTAGTAATGACAGTATAGAGATTTTAGACGGCGTCTGCTGCAAGTGCTCGACTATCTTGTAGTCGCTTTTCCGGATTAATCTCATGAATTCCTCCACGTCCTTCGTCAAAGACTCTTTTTCCTTCCCCTGAGGATTGCTTTCTTCCGTAACCTTACTCTTCCCTTTTGCAGCTCTCTCAGCCTCTACTTCTGGTGACGCAAAGATCCTGCCGTTGCGGGTCATGCCACCTGTACCCACCAGATTATCCACTGAGTCTGCTGAAGAACTTTTCAACTCCACCTTCTCCCCATTACAAAAGACTTTTGCTCCGTAATTCCACGGAATTGCCTTAGTACTCTCATACGGGACTGGCCCAGCTTTAGTTATGATGACGGTCGGCCTTTTGGGAGGCACTGGTATTGTGATCGTTTTGTAAGGGATTGAAATTGTCGCGACTTCATCCCGCTCCTCTGTCACTTCCTCAACAGGTCTATCTTCCATAGTACAGTCAAACTGTAACGTTCCTTCGTCTATCAAAGCCTGAATATGTCTCTTCAGATCTTCGCACTCTTCTAGATGGTCCACACAATTAGCACAAGTTTCAGAACAACCAGGGAACACTCCCTCTCTCAGCAATTCTTTCTTCACCTGACCCAGCGGAGTCTTCAACTCTTCAACCCTCGTCACTAAATTCAAGCTTTCCCCTTCCAGAATGGCACTAACTCCTGCCGGTCCGTGATTCGGCATGGGACTTTTCACAATGTTGGGCGCTTCATGCGAGAAGTTTATGGCTTTACTGTCAATCAAATCTTGTAGCTTGTGCTTAAAAGCCTTACAATCGTCAATGCTGTGCCCGGGTGCCCCCGAGTGGAATTCGCAACGGGCATTTGCATCATAGCCAGGGGGTGGTTGGCCTATCAGAGGGGCCAAGGTTCTCTTCTGGATTAACTATAGTTGTAGTAACGTCTGAAGCATCTGGGAGTACGGCATTGGCGGCGTATCGAATACTCTATTTGCTCCCCTCGAATTTTGGTACTTCCTGTAGCCCTATTGATTCTGCTGCTGTTGTGGTTGTTGTTGTTGTGATGGTATCGGAATGATAACACTTGCAGCCTGATGATGATGACACTGATCTTGATATCTACCTTTGCCTCTACCCCGAGAGCTTGATACAGAATTAGCGTCTCCTTCACGCTTTTTATTTCTGAACACTTTCTTTCCTCCACCTGACGAAGGTATTTCTACGGCCTGAATTTTCCCAATCTTGATGTCGTTTTCTATACGCTCACCAGTGATGACAAGGTCAGAGAAACTCCCAGACATACAGTTGACAAGCTTTTCATAGTACATCCCAGATAACGTCGATACAAACAAGTCAATCAACTCTCTCTCTACCATTGGGGGTTGCACTCTGGCTGCCAGCTCACGCCACCTCTGGGCGTACTCTTTGAAAGATTACCCGCTATTGTGGATGACATTTTGAAGTTGGACCCTGTTGGGAGCAAGGTCACTATTGTACTGGTAATGCTTCACGAATGCTTCAGCCAAACCCTTCCAACTGCGAACCTGAGAGGGTTCCAAACCCATATACCATTCGAGCGACGGCCCTGACAGGCTATCCTGGAAAAAGTGCATGAACATCTTCTCATCATTTGAATAGGCTGACATTTTTCTGTAGTATGAACGTATGTGCACCTTTGGGCAAGTGACACCTTTGTATTTATCGAAGGTAGGAACTTTGAACTTGTACGGTACTCGTAAATCAGGGATCAGCCCTAAATTGGCCATGTCGATCCCCATGGAGTTCTAATTTGTTATATTCCTCATCTGTTCCTCCAGTATTCTGAATCTACGATCAACTTCAGCAGGCAACTCAGTGCCTACATCCCTCATAGAGAACACGTCGTCCTGACGATCTTCATTCCATTGTTGGTCCCCATTGCCATACTCAGCATAGGCACCCTCCGGACCATAGACGTTTCGATTGACGGTGTAACCATACCCAGCGTTACCAGCAGCACCAGGTCCAAACCCAGCATTATGAGTACCATTACCACAACCCAAGTTAATAGTATTACCAAGACCTGCGTTACGAGCAGCATTACCCAGACCAGCGTGGCGGACGCCAACATCACTACCGTTCCCGGCCCCTGCAGCAGTTGGGGTGCATCCGGTAGGCCTAACAGTGGCGTTAGGAATTTCTGTATCGTTGCGGGGAGTATTAGCAGTCGTACCTCCGTGAAGAACTCCATTAAGATCAACCCTAGCTACCAGGGGCTGGACCATTGTTCTCAGTTGCTCCTGTCCTTGAGCCATACTTTGCATGACTTCCATGAGCTAAGTCATGCGCTCCCTCATCTCTTGCATCTCAGTCTGAATGTGATCCATGGCTTTCTTGAGATTGTTTCTAGTAGGATACCAGTAAAGTCTCTGGTCAGCAATCCTGAAACAACTCTGAAAAGACAACAGAACATAAGAACGAGGCTTAAGAAGGTACCTACAAACACAAAGAAAAATATGCAAAATGCTAACAATGTATATATGCATATGGAATATTTCCCTTGATTCTAGTTCCGGGTGAAACACATGACAATGGAAACCCCTTAGACAGAAATAGTAAAAACTCCTCATATACAGATGGAAGACCACATAGGTAGTTACAAGCACAAGTATCTGAGCACGAATGACGGTAAGCGAGATAGCTAGAATCAAAGGGAATATGCATCTGCAATGTTAATGCAATGTCATGTAATCAATGCAGATGAGAAATGCAAAAATGCAAGGATGCTATAGGGGATCAAGGTAGCTGTGCTGTGCTATAGCAATAATAATCAGAAGCTGAGTGTGCTATAGCTTGAGAATAACCAGAGCTTCGCCTTTGCATAACATATATCACTGCATGACATAGATCACTGATACTGAAGACCTCTGATATCAAACCTAAAAGTTCACACTATAGAGAAAACCGGGTGATCTGGAGCTATGGTTTCCTGCATGACCCAATCCCTCTCACATGTATGGACTTAATTCGCCGACGAGGTATGGCATCCTATGCGGTCATCAGCGTCACAGACTTTCAAGAGCGATGATACGATACCCAGAAGGTGTGGCATCATCATCTCTTGAAGTGGCCTCACTTAGCTGAATCCCAAATGATCGGTCCCCAGAGTCGACAATCCTCCAAACCAACATCCCCTCAAGCCCAAAGGGCTGGAAAAGAAGTCAACCGGGAGAATCTCGTCTGAGCGTGGATTTTGTGAGACACTAGTACATGCAAAGAAAGCACGCGCCCACTACTTTCCACAACTAATGCTAGGTACACTCAAGCCTGGGTCTGGCTTCTCACTCATCAGAATCAATCCCCTCCAACAATAGCATAATAAGGATATAATATAATGCTGAAAATAAACTACGGGAAAATAAAATGTGGGAAAGTAAAGCTAAGGTACAACAGGTATGTACAAAACCCAAAAGATAAACAAACAAGCGCTAGGACTGACTCGCATAAGGGACGGGAAACGGTCCCAGCGTAGGGGATGGGAAAATTCCCCTGCAGCTATAAAGAGTCCCCAGCAGAGTCGCTAGTTGTCGCTACTGCGAAAATCGGCACCGGCAAAACAGAAGAGTCGCCATCGTGCGTTATTTATCCCAAAGGAGGGAAAGGAAACGCTCAGAGAAAACCTAACGAAAGGGGGGAAAAGGAATGGTCATCGCAACCATTGCCTGGGTTCGGGAGTCGGTTACGCAAGGGGAAGGTATTAGCATCCTTCACGTCCATTGTACTCGATGGGATCCACGCTTAATTGTTTATCTCGAAGGGTTGATTAATACTATCTAGCTAAGGGCTTAAGGACAAAACAAAAGAAAAGTGACTCGACAGAACACAGCAGTTCTATGCCTACGTATTCCCGTCTGGAATGAGAAGTCAGAGTCAACGTAGTTCGCCTAACTACGACCTAAGAAAAGGGGAAAGTTTGCTCGCCGAGATATCGCATCTCGTGCCTACGTACTTTCATCTGGTATGAAAGATCAGAGCAAACGTAGTTCGGGCTTACTACGGGGAGACTAGTTTAATCCTAACGTTATCATGCCAAGTTCGTCCTAAGGTTGAAGTTTGCAAAGGGGAAGACTACCCTAATGTTGTCATACATGGTTGCAAAGCCTAACTTCTATCGCATTCTATCTTCAACAAGAAGGAATGGAGATCCTAAGGGAAAGGCAAAGGAAGCAGCGGAAAACAGATAAAATAAACAGCATACAGGAAATGCGGATTCATAACAGTAAACATGGAATGCAAGGAGGGAGACAAGCCATCTCAACCTCAAGCCTATAATGAATTGAAGGTGGCCTATTATAAACATACAATCTTGGCCACAAGTGAATATAAAGAGATGCGAGGCAATAAAACCTACGAATGACGTACGCATATCACAATTTGGAATCATAACGCGCTATCATGGAAATATGGAACCTAATGGGAAATTATGTATGATAAAAGCAGCAAATCAATGATCTACATATCCTATATAATGTCTATAACAAGCAACAAGAACCCTAGCGTTCACCACACAAACAAATCGAGGCCGTTGGAGCCGAAAGAAAAGCAAAGTCCGTTCGAATGTCCAAATTACAAGTCCGAATACAAAAATATAAGAAAAATAGCAAAAGGTGATAAAAAATTCAAATAAAAATCTCCAATTCCCTACATCAAGCCACAAACCAGGGGTGAGAGGTACCACAAAAATATCCAAATAGAAATGGTCAAATAAGATGAAAACATTGCAAGATATCTCATGTATACCAAAGGAAAAGTTAAAATGGAGCATGTTAAAGAAAGCATCCAAAACCAATTAAAATGGTACAATAAAATTTCCACAAAAATATATCACAATAGCTCAACATGTGTATGAGATCCCTGCAAAAGGTTAGGAAAAAATAGGTAATTTTGATGGGTCAAAGAAAATTCACAACATGATAGCACCAACATTGCTATTTTTTTGACAACTAAAATGTAAAAAAATCTAATAAAATGAAGAAAAATGGAAAAGATATGTTTCCAATTCTATAAAATTCTAGACATCTTGAGGATTACGTAGAAAAAATGGGGATCAAAAAGACTAATTTTCCTATTTTTTATGATTATTTTAAGTCAGCATATAACACAGAAAAACAAAAGAAAATACATGAAAGCATATAAATGTGAGAAACAAGTAATATAAATGCAATAAATCAGAATTGTCACAGCTGAGGATCGAACAGGGGGTCATGGGGGTTTCGTGGCTGAGTTGGCGCGCCACATCAATTAATGAATTGATGAAGTGGTATGCGGCGTGGAATGATGAGGGCCGCGAGATCGTATGACATGGCGAGCGATCGGACGGTGAAGACTTTATCTTCTCCGATTGAATGAGACGGAAGGCACCGCGCACAGCAGGCGGCCGGTCGGTGACGGTAGCTCGGCCAGAAAGCTTCCTAGGCATGTAACTCGCTCAAATCTCCACCGTTTTAAATGATTCTTGAACCGAAATCGTGTGAAATTTCATGGGGATTAAGAATATGCCCTTAGTTTCCATTGATAATCCCTCTAGCTCAAAAACCGTGGTTGAATCTCAAACTTTCAAGAACACCAAATTGCCGTAGAAATGAATCTTTCTTTACCAGAAACGATGTACTACTCAAGGGTGATGCAATGGTATGAAAATGGCATGGAAATGACTCATAATTAGGGAGAGAACTTGAATTTCCATTACCTCCGAAAAATGAATTATGGAGCTTCAATGGAGCACGAATTTCCTTGGAAAATTATGTAGAAACCTTTAATAATTCTTGATAGAGGTATTAGGATCAAAGAAATGGCTTGAAACGAAGTGGAAAACGGAATTCGATTTTGACATGAACACCACTTTTTCCAATTACTATAAGCTTGTTCTTGCTCCAATTCTCTCCAAAAAATGAGGAATCAAGTATATGAATATTATGGAATTGATTGACAATGAGAAAAGATCAAAAAATGGAGAGAAAAAAAGATTGAAAAAATGGAAATTCAAAAATGTGAAAGTGTGGGGAAAATGGAAAAATGATGGAAGAGGAATGTCAATTGCCTTAATTTTTAGTTTTTATATTCCTTGCATCATAAGGAAGGTTTAAGGCCCACAATAGTTCCTTGTTTCTAAGCCCAAGCCCAAGATCCATTATGTTACTTGAATTGTAAGAAATCTCGAAATAGGCCATGATAAAATCCTCAAATGAAAAATGTAATAATGTCATTGTTCTTAAAACATGATTTCCATTCAAAACGAGTACAAATATGGATTGGTTTGGTTAAATTTTGACAAAATACCAAACTAGGCCATTTCACATGTTTTCACCAAAATCACTTTCATCAATCTTCAACCATGAGTTAGCCCATTAAAACCTTGAAGTTTAGTTGACCAAATGACTCCATTTGGAGCAACTTTCACGTTGGAAAAAAGTCCATTTGAGTTATGCAAAGTATTGAACTTGACTTGTAATTTTATGACCTGTAATCATAGTTTTCCAACTCATTGATAATCTTCAGTTGGCCTCTAAGTCAGGGGATGAACCCCACACAAGCATCTGAACTTCTCAAGGGCATGAACCACTTCCTGGTGACTTTAGTGATTCCTCAAGCTCGAATAAAACCTCTAGATAGGCCTCTCTTGATGTATATCACACTTGATCCCTTGCATAAATGCTAATGCAATGCTATAATGCTATGATGATGTTATGCTAATGCAAAAACAAAAAGGAAAAGGTTAGGCAAATTTTGGGGTGCAACACTTACGAATGGATAGTGATGCCTTTTGGCCTAAAGAATGCTGGGGCAACGTACCAGCGGGCGATGAATTCGATTTTCCATGACTACATTGAGTCCTTTATGCAAATTTACATTGATGACATTGTGATAAAATCTGTGTCAGGAAAGGCTCATGTGGAACACCTGTGTAAATCCTTTATGAGAATGAGGAAATTTGGCCTCAAGATGAATCCTCTCAAGTGTGTGTTTTGTGTGCAAGCAAGAGATTTTCTGGGTTTCGTAGTCCACAAGAAGGGGATCGAAATCAACCAAAACAAAACGAAGGCCATCATGGAAGCGAAAACGCCATCCAACAAGAAGGAACTTCAATCTTTGCTGGGCAAAATAAATTTCCTAAGAAGGTTTATATCGAATCTTAGCGAAAAAACACAAGCCTTCTCGCCATTGCTTCGAGCCACTAAGGAGAAGTTTGAATGGAAGAAAGATCAACAAGAGGCTTTCGACAAGATCAAAGACTACTTGACTCATCCTCCAGTCCTTGCACCTCCATGTCGAAACAAAAACATGAGATTGTACATAGCAGCGTCAGACAAAACTTAGGGAGCATGCTTGCTCAAGAGGATGAAAGTGGCGTCGAAAGAGCCATTTACTACCTTAGTAGAGTTTTAAATGATGTAGAAACTAGGTATAGTGAGATAGAGAAATTATGCTTATGTTTGTATTTCTCATGTATGAAGTTGAAGCAATATATAAAACCAGTTGATGTTTACGTGTCTTCATATTTTGATGTTATTAAGCACATGTTGTCCAAACCTATTTTGCATAGTCGAATTGGTAAATGGGCATTAGCATTAACTGAGTATTCATTGACTTATAGACCGTTGAAAGCAGTCAAAGGGCAAATAGTGGCAGACTTTATTGTCGACCACTCCATAAATGAAAATACCCTGAACTTTGTTGAACTAGAGCCTTGGAAGCTATACTTTGATGGGTCTAGTTACAAGAATGGAACAGGCATAGGTCTATTGATCATTTCGCCTGACAAAATTCCAACAAAATTCAAGTATAGAGTCGAGGGCCTATGTTCTAATAATGAAGCTGAATATGAAGCTTTGATCGCCGGACTTGAAATTTTGTTAGAATTGGGAGCAACCCAAGTCGAAATAATGGGAGATTCAGAGTTGGTTGTAAAACAGCTAACAAAGGAATACAAATGCGTTAAAGAAAATCTCATCATGTATTTCGTAATAGCGAACAGACTACTCAAAAAATTTGAAGTTTGTACTATTCGACACATACCACAAATACACAATCAGATAGCTAACGACCTGGCGCAAGTTGCCTCAGGATACATGGTCTCGAAGGAGAACTTGCAAGAGGCAATTGAGGCCAGAGGTAAGGTGATATCCGTGGGCTTGATACCATCAGACATGGAAGTCACAAAATTTGGCTACGCCGACGAGGAAACCTTTGAGATTTTTACAGTCGAAGGTCTGGCAGACAAAGATTGGAGGAAACCTCTGGTCGAATACCTTCAGAACCCTTCGGCGACTACATAACGAAAGATAAAATACCAAGCATTTAACTACGTCTTGTTGGGGAATGAGTTATTTAAGAAAACTTCTGAGAGAGTTTTACTTAAATACCTCAGTGAATCTAAAGTATACTTGGCATTGTCCTCAGTCCATGGTGGGACATGCGGAGCACACCAAATAGGCCATAAGATGAAATGGCTGTTGTTTCGCCAGGGGATGTATTGGCCTACGATGCTGAAAGATTGCATCAAATTCGCCAAAGGTTGTCAAGAATGCCAAATTCATGCTGGCATACAGCATGTCCCAGCAAGCGAGTTGCATTCCATAGTCAAGCCATGGCCATTCAGAGGTTGGGCTTTAGACCTTATAGGAGAGATTCGACCTGCGTCTTCCAAAAACCAGAAGTACATTCTGGTAGGGGTAGACTACTTTACCAAGTGGATCGAGGCTATACCTCTACCAAAGGTAGATCAAGAAGATGTTATCGAATTCATTCAGAAGTATATCATCTATAGGTTTGGCCTACCAGAGACAATAACGACAGACCAAGGGTCAGTATTTACGGGTAGGAAGATGCAGGAGTTTGCCAAAGAAATGGGATTTAAACTCCTTACCTCGACACCTTACTATGCCCAGGCCAATGGCCAGGTCGAAGCGGAAAACAAAGTAATAATTGGCATGATAAAGAAACAGATTGGAAGCAAGCCTAAGAATTGGCATAAGACATTGGATCAAGTCCTATGAGCATGTCGAACATCCTTGAAGGAAGCGACCAACACTTCCCCTTATCGACTCACTTTCGGCCATGATGCAGTATTGCCAGTTGAGATACACATACAGTCAGTAAGAATTCAAAGACATCATGAAATTCCTCGAGAGATTTATTGGGACATGATGCTTGATGAGTTAGTCGACTTAGACGAAGAGAGATTAAAAGCTCTAGAACTCTTAAGAAGACAAAAGAGAAGAGTGGAGAAATCATATAACAAGAAGGTCAAAGCGAAGACTTTCCTGGTTGGAGATTTGGTATGGAGGGTAATCCTGCCTATGGATCGAAAGGTGAGGTCCCTAGGTAAATGGTCCCCAAAGTGGGAAGGACCATTCCAGGTATCGAAGGTATTCTTCAATGGGGAATATGAAGTGACAGAGCTGAGCGAGGATGAGAGAGTATTAAAAGTAAATGGCAAATATTTAAAGAAGTATAAGCCTGCACTTCGAGAGGTCAAAATATCAACAGAATAATTGTCAAAGATAAAGCGAAGCCATAAATGGTAATTTAAAATATGCCAAAATGGCCCAATGTCTTACAAACAAAAAATGGCTCATAAAGGCCAGTATAGTCTGCTCTATTACAAAAACCCAACAAATCAAAAAGGAAGATTCACCTTCATCTTAAGGTAAGTCGATTTTTGAACTTTGAGATGGCTTTGGCATTGAGCCTTATCTGCCCTTAGCTGGGCAACTTCAGATTCTAAACGACGGGCTTCCTCAGCATAGATGACGGCATGATCAAGCTCAACTGTTAAGGAGGAGTCGTCGAAGGAAGATAATTCAGCGTTCCTTTTCCTAGCCTTCGCTATCTTACCATAGAGCTTCTTAATCTTCTGTTCCCAACAGGTGATGTTCGCCTCGTTAGTCAGGACCTCTTGTTTATTTTTCTCCTTTGTTTCTTCCAACTCAGCAATCTTCTCCTCAGAGTCGACAATAACTCTCCAAGCGGCAGCTTCGCTGCCAGCCTTCGTCTCAATCTCACCCTCAATCTGGGGCAACAATTGATAGTCTTTGTAAACCTGGTCGACTAGGGTACCTACTTCTTGAATAACATTCGCAGCCTCAGGAGTAAGGGATTTAATGTCCACTTTTTGAAGGAGAGCTTTGAGGGGAAGATGGCTGGAAGGGCCCATCTACAGGAGGGTAAAAAGATCCCCTTTGAAGATCTTTTGCTTGACCTTGTCGAGGGCACTGTCAGTTGGTGGCTTTGAGGTTTGCCCTTCAGAAGTCGAAGTACTGGGAGTACGGCTAGAAGAATGACTTCTCCTACTCAACAAAAGCCTGATATATTGTCGAGGGTTAGAAACCTTCAACGCATCCAGTTCGGCGGGAGTAAGTTGAGTTTTGCCTGGGAAGAAGTTTGTTGGAATATCCTTTGGGGTAGGAGGAACGGGAGTCTTTGTTGTTTCAGCAGTTTCAGGTTCTTTGACGGAAGTATCCACAATTTTCAATTCTTTATCTTGGTTGTCCTTTGTTTTGTCGCCATCCTCCTCCATGTCATCCCCAGTGCCTTTGTCACTGGATTCATGCAATTCAGGTTGGAGCTTAGCCTGATCCTCAATGGCTTGATTACCATCGACAGCTTTTTCATCCACAGTTGTTTTCCCCTCCCAAGCGTCAACTTCATCATCCACTGTAATGGGGTCAACCTGAGGATTGTTGATCGCGACTTTCTATGTCTAACTCAATTAACTGCAAGTGCACAGTCTATCGCGTAGTAATGATAGATATCGATCCCACAGGGACTCGTAATCAAACTAGTATTATCGGGTGTTACTGCGTTTAGCTAGGTTGACAATGTTTTAGGGGAATAATAACAAAATAAGTGCGTGAACTAAAGGGAACTAAAGCTTTTACTTAAGGTATGAATACTTGAATCGGTATGTAATATGTTATTTCTTCAGGGATTCTATAGGTCACCGGTGTCTTTAGGTTTTCAAAAATAGTTTAAGAAGAAAATGATGGTTTAAAGACCTTTGTCTCACGATGGTTGTTGACGCTAGTCGCAACTCTAAGGCGGAACGTATGATGTCGCTATCCCGTTCGGGGTTAAAGTTACTTTTTGAAAACTATTAAGTTCTAATTCCTTTTAAAGCGATGTCGCTGTTTTTAAAATGAACGCCTAGTTTTTACTATCTGGTCTTAGCCTCAGCTGTCGCTTGTTGGTTCGTACCTTTATGAATTTCCCACTATCGTGGCAAAACTACTGTAAATAATTTCTCGCTGTCGCGACGAAGGTTTATTTAGAAAAATCGATTTAAAAACTGAAGCCATAAATAAGTTTTTGAAAAGGTAGATATACACCGGTTAATTATTGAATCCCATCAGATTATTTATTACATACCGATTACTTAAGATTTAGCCAGACATGGAATATAAATTAACAACACGTAAATAATGGCAGAAAATAATAATATGCATTACAATAGGAAATAGCAATTCAATTTACGATTAGAATAGAAACCTGTAAACAATTTGATTTGGCTTTTGGGAAATCCTCCAAAATGGCGGCAGGATTTAGTCTTTATGCCAATTACTCGTACAGAATAGAAATGGGAAGGTAAAACAACAATTGCAAGGAAGGAAAGAAAAAGGAGATAAAACAACGATAAGAAAATGGGAAACTGAATATTGCTCTGAAAGTAAATTGGCAGCACTTCGTTTCTTCAATGTGGCCCCCTTTTTCTGGTACCAACTACCTCCTTTTATAGATGGGATATTCAACAGTTTATTTCTTCGGGAAGTGGGAATGATATCAGAAAATATAGGAGTTAGTGGTCCACTCCTCTTTGGCATTTTCATCACTTGACATCACGTGCAGAAAACCGCATTTTAACTCCATGACGATCGTCATGGACCTGTGATGGTCATCACACGCATGACGGTCGTCACACCCTTGTGACGGTCGTCATATCAGCAGAACTCGTTTTTGCTGCTTTTTGGCCTGATTTTCACCTGGTTTTCACCTGTAAATTCTTCTTTTCTTTATCTTGCTCCATTTGAGCATGGACTTTGAATACTTGCAAAATACTGGGCAAACAATGTGGAAATATTCGAAATCGGAGAGAAAACGGTCGCCGATTAGTAGAAAAGTACATCATTATATATATATATATATATATATATATATATATATATATATATATATATATATATATATATATATATATATATATATATATATATATATATATATATATATATATATATATATATATATATATATATATATATATATATATATATATATATATATATATATATATATATATATATATATATATATATATATATATATATATATATATATATATATATATATATATATATATATATGATTTTGCGTTATCAATTGTCGTCTTCATGATCAGAACCGTCAGTCTGAGACTGCTGGGTAGTGGTCTTTGCAGGAGATGGAGGGGCTGTGAAAGAATCAGGTTTATTAATTTCACCAAGTGAACTCACACCAGAACCCAAATCAGAAGTGGGATGATAGGTAGGCTCACCTTGGCTATTTTAGGGGTATAGCAACAGAGGAATCGCGGTTGGATTAGATTGTGAAGTTCCGGCATCATCCTAGGAAAGGTGGACATTAGAAAGAATAAAGGCTAAATAATCAGTGCAAAGACCCAAGGAAAGGTAGGTGTGTAACATACCTTGACAGTTTCGTCAGCGGGACTCGAACTATCACTTTCCATGGGGACATCAGCTTGAATCGAAGCATCCCCTAAGGGAGTTGGAGTAGGTTCTTGAGGAGGATTGGTAGGTTGAGGTGTGTTGGTCACAACAGGATCAGGTGGAGCATCAGGAGCATCCACATCATGGATAATCTTTCTTTTTCTTTTCGCTTGAAGACTCTCACGAGGAGACCCGTCTTCATCATCAGAATCAATAATAACTTGGGGAGAAGCCCTTTTTAATCTTCTTTGAGGGGTATGTGGTTTTCGACTAGCCTGAAAACAACATGAAATGGTGAGATTGAGATAGTAAAAGCTGCGGAAGACTACCTTTTGACCTTCGTCCTTGACTTCAGTTCTGGCTGTTGGGGCAGCACATTTCGGAGCAACTGAAAAAATAGATGATACTTAAAACAGTTAGCAACAATAAAGCTCAGAAAGAAAAGTCCAAATCGAAGGGGGATGAACCTTCAAGTATGTCGGATTCGATGTGAACATCTTCGATACTGACATGAAGGTGCCCTTTAAACGTATCGAGTGTATGTTTAGTCGAAACCACCCACTGTGCTTTGGGCTTAGACTGTTGTCGAAGAACTTTTATAGCGTCTCCACAAATAAACCAATCTGGAAATGGAGGGGCAAGAGCCACGCCAAAACCAGCGGTTGGTAGTCGAGGGAACTTTGGGGGAAAAAGTTTAAAGGCAATCTCATACCGTTTCTCGCGAGGAACAGAAGAGGGAATCTTTAAACGATCCAATTTTTTGGAAAAATTTTCTTTCAAAGTGACAGCAGCCTCGCGGATGGTTCGACTAACATCATCTGGTCGATAGGCAGTTTCGAAATACTTCTGGAAGGCTTGGATCTCTTTGATATGAGTATACGTACCTTTCTTGATCTTCTCCTGCACATCAATGAAAGTTGGTCAATCAAGCGAGTAAAACTAGGAGCGTCAAGAAATTCGGAGGCGTAATGCTTCGACCACCAGTCATAGAAGTTTTGGGAGCAAAAGTAAGAAGGTTCAAAGTGAACAGGTGTGAGGTAGGACTTGTGAGTATGGCGTTCCAGTTGCGTCGAACAATCCAGAGGAGATAACACAGTAAAAGGGAGGATGATATGTGACTTCTTGTCATACAAGCATTTGGGCAAGGTTTGAATTAACCCAAATTTCCTGGACACCAGGTTCGGTTGGTAGGCTAGCAAGCTGGAGTGACCTTTTACAAGGTTTAATTTGTGAATCAGTAGGCTGGGAATGAGGAATCTCTCCCAGATCAGCTTTGACTCCTCCTCGTGTTTCTTTAAGGAAGCAGGGAAAGGTCTAGTAAACCATTCTGGCCCACATTTTCGTTCTGCGAAGGGAGCCATCTTCGCGGTAAACTCATACCGTTTTACAAACATATGAACAAAGCTGGATATATTGGATCGAAGGGAATGGCCTTCCTCGCTAGGAGTAAGTTGAGCCAGGCGAGGCCATTCGACTCTTCTCTCAGCAATTGCAGGCAAACGTTCATCAACTTCACCTTTGTTGGGAAGACTGTGCTCAAAAGTGGCATTAAGCCACAACTGAAGAAGCCAGAAGGGGCCCGACAACAGCAAGTTGCCATGGCTGTCAGAATCTTTCAGTTTACCCGCGCCTTCGCCTAAGGCTTCGTAAAGGCTGGCCAGGATCATTTCACTGAGGCAAACGCCTCTCTTCACATGTAGTTGGTTGGCCAGGACCAGATACTTTCGCGCCACCTACAAAGATTTGGTACAAAATACACAGCGGGATAACCACATGGCCAAAAAGGCTATGTGTTCTTCATCATCAACAGAGGTACTAGTTTTATTATGGTAGTGTTAGACAAAAGTTGTATAAGTATGTTTAGTATTGGCAAAACCAATGATGTCATGACTATCAATCTCGGGATCATACACAAGGCCATAGGGTTTTAGACCTAAAATGGAAGCTACGTCGAGTAAAGTGGGTGTCATCATCCCACATGGAATGTGAAAAGTGTTGTGAGTCCTATCCCAGAAGAATAAGGAAGAAGCCAGCATAAGAGGGCAGTACGAAGGGCCTACCTTCGACATCATAATCAGATCGTAAATCCCAGTGTCCTTCCATTCCTGGGCTTTTACCTTCTCTATTTTCGTCAGCCAGTTGAGATAGAGTTCGGAATCTTTGAAGTAGGGAGTGGCTCTAAATAATCTGGCCATTGTTGAAGGAAGTAAGAGTTTGTTGGTTGGAAGCAAAAAATTAGAGAAAAAAGCAAGGAAAGTTGTGGAGAGTTAGAAAAGTTATAAAAAATGAAAACATCAAAGGGAAATTACTTATATAAGGTGTGGAAGAATGGGAGTTTTCATCATTAAGGGGCTAGAGTTAGTGGGCCACGTGTGTGTGCAGATGTGGGATGGCAGAGGCAGTAGTTGCAATTTACGTCCCCGAGGTTGGAAAGGTGATGATGGCCGACGATTTTGTTGATTCCCGAGAAAGTAGCCATGATGATAGTGACGTCATAAACGTGCATCAAGGTGGAGGAGCAGTAGCTTGCATGTTCATAGCTATCTTTCTTTTTCTGTTTCATTCCCTTTCAACTTCTCAGACTTACATTGGTAGAAAAAGTATCAGACGACACTCATGGGGGAAAAGCGGCGTCGAAGGTCATACGCTGTCAAAAAATGTGCTTTTCCACATTCGAAGTTGAAAATACATTTTTGGGGAGCAATTTGTTAGCTCCTAAATTCGACGCCTCAGTTAGAAAGAAGGTATCTAAGAAGAAAGGGTGGAAATGGCTTGAATACAAGAAAATGGTCGAAAGAAGCAAAATAGCTAAGTTGAAGGACTCACCCAGAGGCCAAGAAGTTCGACCGCCTGCTGAGAAGAATGGGTTGTCGAAGTATTTGGAATTTGAATATTGGAGGGAACGGTTTTGCTTGTGGAAAATTGAGGGAGACACGTGTCACCTTATGAGTAATAGATCCATGCATTTGAGACAAGTGGCAGAAGGAGATTATGTTGGAGGTTATGAGAGGTTATTTTTTGTTATTATAAATAGAGTGTCTTAGACATATCCAAAGTGTGTTGTAATTTACTATTGTACAAAATACTCTTAAAACTACTCCAAGTATCCGAGTGTAGAGAAAAAGAGTATTGTAAGAGAATGTACGTGATGTAAACACACCATCTTTTAACTTAATGCAATTTACTTTTTTACTTTAAATTTTACAAAGATTTTTATTATCTTCATCGTCCTTATCCTTTTTCCTCCTTACCTTATTTCTTTTCTTCCTATGCAATTCTTTTCTCTTCGTCCTCAATCTAAATTCACCTTTACCAATAAACTTTATTCTCTTTTATTAGAAGCCTCACTTTACCTTTAAATTAACCCGTAGTTGAATAGATGTTCTTTTGGGATTCTTTTATCCCAATACTGTCCGAGTGTGGAGTTTGAGTAAATTCTTAAGACCCAAAAATAAATCTTTTAGCACATGTCCTAGGATCAATCTGATCGATCCTGTGAGTCACCAAAGTTAGATTTGGAAGATCAGCGGTTGTTTTCCGATTTTCAAGGGAAACACCAACAACCAACCTGATTGTTTCGATCCTAACAACTAGTGCAAATACTTCATCAAAGTCGATTCCTTCTCTATGAAGAAATCCTTTGGCTACAAGTCTTGCTTTGTGTCTGATTACTTCTTCTTTTGGATTCAACTTCACTTTATAAACCCACTTCACATAAATTTCTTTCTTTCCTTATGGAAATTTGACTAGTGACTAGTGTAACACCCCCTTCTATACCCCAAATAAATGCATATAAAACAATTAAGCACATACAAGTTATCAGAGTAAAAAGGTTTTATAATAAGGTATAAAAGAAGAATGCCACAATTTCACCAATAAAACACTTCCACAATTTGCTCCATAAAATATGTAACATTTTCAATTTAAGCGGAAGATAAAATCATTTGATCGTTTTCAAAATATTAATCCACGTACACGTAAGCTATCTAAATTAATATATATCATATCAGTTAGATTTACAGAACCACATAAGCTGATACATCACAATGTATCACAAAAGAATGACTATACTAGTCTAACTACCCGGTGTTACATATCAGAGCAGTAGACTCAAAAGAATGAAGACTATTCTTCACAAGAGGACTCCAGCATCCTAATCTGCAATGCCTCATAGAGCATTATAAAACAGCAGAAGGGTGAGAAATATAACCATAATAATCAAAGCATAAGATTATATATATATAGGTAATCATATAACACATATTCACATTTCTCACCACACTTCATTCTCTTAGTCATATATATTACCACACATGTATATATACAAACATGGACATCCACCAGCATTCCCACATTATGTATACACTTACAATTTCCACAATCTCATCGTTCACACATAAGCATCACTTCATGCATATGTCATATATCAATGTGACTCAACAACTCAATGCAACTCATGCAATGTGGTACCGACTCTCGTTATCTTTTTTTGGTTTTTACATTAAACCGGGTCCACACTTCTAGACCGATAACCCGTTATCTTTTTTCGGTTTTTACATTAAACCGGGTCCACACTTCTAGACCGATAACCACAAAGGCCCGTCCTCTAAGCCTTCAAACCCACACTTCTAGGTTTGGGGCAAGCCACTAGTTTCCACGAAACTAACAGACATTGCCTCTTGACTAAATGATGCATGTACAATCAACCACAACAAATGCACTTAAGACCGACATCTTAATCTCATGCATTTACATAATTCATCACTTCAAGAATTACACAATGATTGTACATACAACATATATCAAACATTTATCAATGTATTCATTTCACACATCATCATATTCAACAACAATGCACACATATCACATATGTTCCCATGCATTCACACCACAACCGCATACATATATGCACTCACAATTCATTAGACGATACACATACATTTCTCATTGTATTCCCATGTGTCTCTAATTATCACAACAATCAAGGTATTCTCATTACAATACCAATCATACAATTATAAGTTATGCACACATATTCAAAATGTTCTCATGCATACTCACTTACATAATTGTACACAACAATCAAACATCCACAACCCTAGGATTCACGCCCGAAGGCTACCCACAACACATGTTATCGTAATAGTTCACATACTCATTCATAACATAGAAGTATAAACGTATGCGAACCCACCAAACAATCCCCATTTGGATAACACAGCAAAGAAAATATACTGTCACATTCGCCTTCATTCGCCTGGCGAACCCCCGCAGCGAACCTTCGCCTGGCCTTCGCCTGGCGAACTCTCTCAGCGAACACTCGCTAGGCTTCGCCTGGCGAGACTTCCCAGCGAGCCCAAGTCAGTAGCTACTGACTTCATTCGCCACCATTCGCCAACACCTTCGCTGGGCGAACCTTCGCCATCCCACTTCGCCTGGCGAGCCCACCAGTGAAGTCTACTGGGACTTAAATATAATTACTCGCCAGCCTTCGCTAGGCTTCGCCTGGCGAAGCTTCGCCTTCGCTCGCCTGGCGAGAGCCAGCGAACCTGCGCAGAACAGAACCCTATTCTGTTCCACCTCCACCATCCACCATCATCCAACTTCTCACACAACAAAATCCGTACAAACAGCATCAACACATGTTACCCAACTATTCTATGGCATTCTTGCTCAGTTTCAACCGATTAAATCATCAATCTACCGATTATTCCAACTTTTGCCCTAATTGGAAAGTGATGAAAACTCTACCAAAACCCCAACCCAACATACATAACATCATACAATGATCAAATAGAAACATTTCTCACCCTTACCTCGATTAATCGGAGCTTTGATGTTTGTTCTTGATGATTTCCACTTTTCCTCTTCTTCTCTTCTCTTTCTCTCCTTTCTTCTTCTTTCCTCTTTCTTTCCAAATGTTTTCTATCTTTCTTTTCTTTTCTTTCTCTCTTATATATATTCCTTTATTTTCCTTCCACTCCAATTCCTTCTTAATTTTCTATTAATTCCAATTAATAAAAAAATTAATTTTCCAACATTAATAAAATCCCACTAAATAAATTAATTACTACAATTAATTATTTAATGAAATTTGGGCTGTTACAACTAGGTATTGTTAACTTCTATGGACTTTAGTCCTTCATTCATCGCATGCATTCATTTCAAGTCTTTAAATGCCTTAGCTAAATTTACTAACTCAATATCTTTATAGAAAGTATAGCTAACAAATTCACATTCATCATCGACCATGTCATCTGATGTAATCACACATTCTTGCAACCTTGCAGGCATGTTTCTTGTTATTTAAGGGCTGCTTGTGCCTGCTTGACCTTTGACTTATTCTTGTCAAACTTCTCTATCGGTCTCACTAGCTAATTCATCACTTAGAATTCTCACTAAATACTTTTTGACATTGTGTTTCCAATCCCACTCCTTCAACTCATTTATGATCATGTCTCTGTTGATCACTACTTGTTTGTTCAAGGGATCAAACAATTTGTATCCACCAGTCGAATGATATCATATCTAGATGACTTGGCTAGACTTGTCATTAAGCTTCATTCTCAACTGATAAGACACATGTCTATACGTTATAGATCCAAACACCTTCATATAACTTAAGTTAGGCTTGACACCATACTAACATTCTTTTGGTGTGACTCCCTTTAGCTTCTTAGTTAGACATGTGTTTGGGATGTATGTTGCAGTCGACACAACCTTACCTCATAACTCATTAGATAAGTGCTTGCCTCTTAGCATACTCCTCACCATGTTCATGATGGTTCTATTATTCCTCCCCGCAGTTCCATTTTGATGTGGAGTGTATGGTGATACTACCTCATGCACAATCCCTTCTTTCTCACACAATGCATCTAAATCTTTTGACACGTATTCTCCACCAACATCAGTCCTTAGAGTTTTAAGCTTTCGACCACTTTGTCTTCCCACCATAGATTTAAACTTTGTGAACACCCCAAGCATATCATCTTTCTTATTGATTAGGTATGTCCATGATTTTTGACTGAAATCATATATGAATGTGACAAAGTATTTTTTACCTCCAATCGAATCTACCTGGATAGGACCACACACATCGGAGTAGATGACTTCAAGAATTTCCTTCAACTTGCTTCCTGCCTCTTTTCTAAAGCTATTCTAGTGTGTTTTTTCTTGAACACTTGTGCTCCATCACATTTAGTTCAATCTTGAGGGTTCTATTCTGAGACATAAGTGTCTTCAAGGTTAACCTACCACATGAGTTGAGAACTCTCATCATCTTATCTTTGATCAACACCTTGTAATTCTTCTCGATCAGTTGCCTTATACTAAAGGTATTGTCATATGAAAATTTTACCTTTTTCTTCCTTTTTCTTCATCATGGGACTTATGTTGTTAAACCAATCTTTCCTCCCAGTCATGTGTGATGAGCAGCCTAAGTCTACGTACCATTGGTCCTTGTATCTTTCTTAGTCTTTTATTGTGACCATCAACAACATTTCTTCTTCTTCTTCTTCTTCTTCTTCTTCTTCTTCATGTTTTACAAGTCTTGCATCACTTTCTTGATTTTTCTTTCTTGCCTCCTCAACATTGACTTGCGTAATGTCCATACTTCTAACAGTTGTAACACTGAATATGACTTTTATCATGTTTTCTTCTATCGTCTCTTCCTTTACCTGCAACGCACCTCTGTGATTGTTGTGGTTTGAATATTGTCTCTAATTTGATCAACCGTCTTCTTGTTAGTTTCCTCTACCAATCAAATTTTTGTAACTTCCTATACCTTTGTTAATATTTGACCGTTAAAATAGCAAGTGTACTATTTTTACCGATGTAGTAATAAGGGGAAATTCCCCGAATATCTATCTTGCGGACTGCGTATAAACACAAGTTCTATAGTAATGCAATTGAACAAAAAGTCAAAGGGTGTTGGTTTGTTATTTGCAAAATGTAAATGCCAAAATGCAGAAGCAGTAAAATAAAGGTTTTAGACAGTTATGAGAAGCATGCTAGGGTAGGGTGTATGAAAAGCCTTGCAATAACCTTAATCCTTAGTGTTAAGAAATCACTGCTCAATTCAATCGTTACTGGTTTTAAAGATTAGTTTACTCTAATTCCTTAGCAGAAAACCCTTTGGTATTCTTCCTATGCCCCAATTCCTTGGCGGTATAGGAACAATCACAAGCAATATATTTTATCTAAAACATTATGGTTACTATAGGGTATCCCCATTCCTAGGCAATATCTACTATAGTATTATCGTATAAACGCGTTAACGATCATTTTTCCAAACCTAAGGTTAACCGTAAAACAAATCCTTATTTGTCAAATAAGAAAAGCCATAAGAAAATTATACAATAACAACGATGATTAGAAAGCAGTGAAATCCAGTATTCAAAGGAAACAAGGTTATTACAGAGTCAATTCAGGGACACCCCCTAGCATTGGGGGGTTTAGCTACTCATAATAATACAGATAAAATCGACAATAAGACTAAACATTACAAGATAATTGGTTGCCTTGATCTTCAATCGCTTCCGCTCATGAGGACCTTCAGTTTTCCAAATCTTTGATTGCTCCAATCTTTCTCGTGAAATTATTTTCTCTTCCAAAAGTCCTCCTCTCAATTCCCGATTTATCTGATATATCAAAATTCAATTTACAATGCGAGATGCCTAAACTGCCCTCCGAGATTGCACAGTCAGCATAAAACACAAAATAAAAACATTTTACTTTCAGTAGCCCTGACACGGGCCGTGTCATGGGACATGGGCACCTGTGTCAGGCTGCTGACTCGTGGATTACAATATTCATCATCAGGGGCCCTGATACGGGCTGCGTCATGGGACACGGGAACCCGTGTCAGGCTGCTGGTTCTTGGGTTTGGCTATTCAACTTCTTGTCCTTCTGAGCCCTTCCTGACATGGGCCGTGTCATGGGACACAGGAGGCCGTGTCAGGCTCCTGGTCCACCTCAAAACTCTTCCGAATTCTTTCCGTTTTCCCCAGTTTTCGCTTTGATTCTCCTTTATTGTTTAGCTGAACCTAGAAACAGTAAAAATACCAAATCGACGCGTAAAAGGTATTAAAAACAAATAAAATGCGATAAGACATAACAATTGATTAACTGAAACAAACGGTACAATAACGTGCAAAAACCCCTGATCAGTATTCCATTTTCATTTGTCTTTCTTTTCTATTGTTGAATGCGCCTACAGAGCTAAAAGACATTGTGTCTTTCATCAAGAAATGCAATCAATGCCAGAGACATGTTGTCCTTCGTACACTTCATATAAACTTCTTCATTCCATAACATTGTTTTAGCATTTACTAGTGGGGGGGGGGGGGGGGGGGGGGGGGACATTGTAGGCCCATTCCCCCTAAAGCTTGTGCACTAAAGTTTTTTTACTTTAGGAGTCAGCTACTTCACAAAATGGATAAAAGAGGAAGTTGTCGCTAAAATCACAACAAAAAGAGTTCGTTGTTTCTACTGGTAGAATATCAAGTGCAGGTTCAGACTGCCCGACGCCATCGCCTCTAACAATGGAACCTAATTTGCTAGCATTACAATAACTGAATTTTATAGTGAATTAGGAGTTCAAACAAAGTCTGTATATGTTGTCCACCCACAAGCCAATGGATATGAGGAGACATCAAACAAGGTGATCTTGAAGGGAATCAAGAAGAAGCTTGATAACGCCAAGGGGTTACTGACTAAATTTCTCCATGAGATATTATGGTCATACTACACCACAACCCACTCAAATACCAATGGGACCCCATTCACCATGGTATATGGGGCATACACTATGCTACCCATGGAGATAACACACCCTCATAGAGAAGCTCCAAATTCAACTAGGAGGTGAACAATGCAAGACTAAAATGTGTCAAAAAATTGATCTTTAAGGTAAAAAAACATCTCTCACATCCGAGAATTCATCGCCAAACACGGAGATGCTAGAAGATACAACTCCAAGGTGATGCTAAGAGAAACGCAAGAAGATGACCTGGTGTAGAGACAAGTGGTTATGCATGCACACTAGGGAAATTTACAACTAAACTAGGAAGAACCGTACCACATATTCTAAAATATGCTACACGAAGCATATAAGCTGCAAGAGTTGGATGGATGACTCGTACCAAAAACCTAAAACTCTGTCCATTTAAAATATTATAACAGCTAGACTTTTTGTAATTTTTGAGGGGGGTATACTGCTCGTCTATGTATGAACTTTTGAATGTTTTTGAGCAGGGATAACATTTTTATTTTAGTATCATAAATGTTGGACTTCCATAAAAAGATCTTTGCCGCCTTTCAGGGTGATACAAATATCTTAGACTTCCACAAGAAGATCCTGGTCACCTTTTTGGGCAATACAAATATGATGGATTTCCACAGGAAGATCCTTGTTGCCTTTATGGGAAATACAAATATGTTGGACTTCCAATGGAAGATCTTTTCCGCCTCCTCAAGAAATAAGAGTATGTTGGACTTCCAAAAGAAGAACTTTGTTGCCTCTTAAGACAACAAGAATACGCTAGAATTCCACAGGAAAATCCTTGTCGCCTTTAATGGGCAATATGTCCATACCTCCCACTGGGGATCACCTGATCTAAACGCCAGAGGAACTTAATGTCGATTCAGACAAGGTTCACCCTAAAGTATTTTCCAAGGGACGCAACCGAAGTCTGGCCCAATAGACTTAAATTAAAGTCTTGTCTGAGGGTTTGACCTAAGTCTCATCCAAGGGGCTTAATGCCTCGCCTAAGGGACTTGGAGTCTCATTAAACAGGATCATCTAAACGTCTCTCCTGAGGGACTTGGTGTCTCCACAAACAAGGTCTAACTTAAAGTAACGCCTAAAAGACGTGACCCGGAGTCTGGACGAAGAGAATTAACTTAAAGTATTGTCTAAGGGTTTGATTGAAGTATCGCCCAATAAACTCAACGCTTTGCCTGAGGGACTTAAAATATCATCAGATAGGCTCAACATATAATATTTCTTGAAGGACTTAGAGCCCCATCAAACAGGCACATATAAATGCCTCGCCTGAGGGACTTGATGTCGCCTTAGACAAGGTCCATCCTAGAGTATTGCCCAAGGGACACAACCAAAGTCTGGTCTAAGAGACTTAAATTAAAGTCATGTCAGAAGGTCTGATTGAAGTCTAGCCCGAGGGGCTGAACACCTTCCCCGAGGGGCTGAACGCCTCTCCCGAGGGAGTTAAATTATCATTAGATAGACTCAACATATAATCTCGCATGAAGGAGTGAGAGTCTCATCAAACAAGCTCATCTAATGCCTCGACCGAGGAACTTGGTGTCACCTCAAGCAAGGTCTAACTTAATGTCTCTCCCAAGGGACGCGACTGAAGTCTATCCCAAGATACTTAAAATAAAGTCTTGTGTGATAGTTTGATAGAAGTCTTGCCTGAGAGGCCCAGCGCCTTACCGGAGGGACTTATATTCTAATAAATAAACTTAATATATACTCTTTCTTGAAGGACTTAGAGTCCCATCAAACAGACACATCTAAACAGCTCGCCTATGGGACTTGATATCGCCTCAAATAAGGTCCATTCTAAAGCCTTGCCCAAGGGACACGACAAAAGTATCGCCCATGAGACTTAACTTAAATTCTTGTCTGAGGGGTTGATTGAAGTCCCGCTCGAAGGGTTTAACACCTTAGCTAAGCGGCTAAGAGTCTCATCAGACATGCTAAACATATAATTTTTCTAGAGGGACTTAAAGTCCCATCATACAGGCTCATTCAAACGTCTAGCTTGAGGGACTTAGATCTCATAAGACGGATACCCCCAACGCTCAGTTGTTTAAAGTACTTCACCCTTTATCAAAGCCTTTGTGATTGAGGGACCGTGTAGTGATATATTTGTAAAAAGGCCTATTAAGGGTGAGGGGTTTACCAACTGACTGAGAGGGGATACTCTCTTCTATCGCCCATAATTTGGGGTTATCTCACCCTGGGTGCCCCTACTCACCTAGTCATGGGAAATAAGGGAAAAGACATTCCTCGATCAGAGAGAAGTCAGTGTCAACAAGCTAATACATGTCTCCTTAGGAAATAAGGATTCAATGGCCCACCGTTGACTAAGTGGACGATTATCATTTCCAAAGAAACCCTAAATCCAAGCCCTAGAGCCTCCATAAATATTTGATCCCTAACACAGAAAGGGACAAACCGTAATATAAATGATACACTCTTAATAGCTAAAGAGCTTCTCACCTCATGTGATTTTACTCTCTCATCACCATAAACACCATTAAATAAGACCTCTAGCCACCATGAGCAAGCCCTAGCCCACCGGAAAACTACTAAGACCTCTATCCACCCCTACCAGCATATGGGTGCCACACATTATGTACTTTTTTACAACTACACTTCATATTTTAGGATTTAATTTTGCAAATGTGATTCGAATCATAAACTTTCATGGCTTAAATCATGTGACTTGAATCACAAAAATCATAACTCAGATCACAAAGTTAGTTTTCTATAAGTTATTGGATCTTGACTCAAATCAATTCTCTATTGAATTGACTCATACTTTTTTACTTAAGACTTGAATCAGACATCATTTTTTTTATAATTTTTATGCTAGATTTCTAATGCATATAAAAACCATTTTTCTCAAAACCCATTCAAAATGTTAAAAAATAGAAACATTCACTATTGTATAAAATTCACAACACACTTGTTCTCACAATTTTCAAAATATTTTTGAATCTTGTTTTGAGTTTTGCAAATAAAAACTTTCATCTTCTACCTTTTTATTCATCCATTTTTGTTTGGATCTAACTCTCATCTTCAATGTGTGAGATATATGAGGAGGATTGTTATTATGATTAACATTTCCTTTGAATATTTCTTGAGATTTTAAGGGTTTGAAAATTGTGCGTATGGTTATAACCGGGGACAAACCCAATATAAAAGAATAAGGTTATTCTCTATAGAATTACTTTAGTAGTGATACGTGGAAGCCTACAAAAAAGTGAGAGGTACACTTAATCTTTAGAAAGGCCAAGGCTTAAGATTACCAGTAAGATTGAGTAAATATTGTTACAGAAGGAGACTTTAGAGCAGCATTCATGGAGATGGAAGATTTAAGTTGATTTCAAGTAAAGATTTCACAAGGATTCAATGTCAGACTATGTGTATAAGTCAACGAGGATTCAAATCAAAGATTTTATATTTTTTCAACATTATTTGAATTATGATTGTACTGAACATCTATGTAATGTTTTTCAAATCATAGTGAAAGAACATCAAAATTTCAATGGAAAACCATTAGAGAATGGAGTAAGCATAACAATGACGATTGTCGAACCATTATACATCCGAGATACTATATTCTTCTCCCTCTCTATTTTAATTTTTATTAGATTTGCATGATTAAGTTTATTGCTTTCTTAGAATCACATGTTGTTAGGTTTATTTCCTTAACAATGATTTAATTTGTAATTGTAGGTTTTTTTTAGATTGGAACTATAAATCATTCTCGTTGTTGATTAATTTTGAGACTGTAATTCTAGAGTTCTTACATTTTATTGAAATTGTACGTATATGTTTCTCATGTAAAACGTTTATAATTCAATATACTGGTTGGTTGTTTTGGTTATTTGTTTGATTCATTTTTGTTTTTGTGTATTGATTAAGTGTTGTGTATATACCTCCAATAAGCATACTCTATGTGTATTGTGTTTCTGCCCACCAAACTATTTTAAGAATCGATACTTTTTCGAAATACACAATTTTTTAAAAAGATCAACTTTTAAGGAGGTTTATTTGTCGCAATTGCGAAAAACAACTAGCGGAAAAAAACAGAAGAGTCGCCACCGAACGTTATTTATCCCGACGAGGGAAAGGAAACGATCGAAGAAAACCTCAAAAAGGGAGAAAACATGGTCTCACAACTAAATCCTGGGTTCAGGAGTCGATTACGCGAGAGGAATGTATTAACACCCCCTCGCGTCTGTTGTACTCAACGAGATCCAAGCTTGTTATTCTAATCAAAGGGTGTGTTTATCTAAAGCCTACTGCTAACAGAAACGAAAACGAAAAGGGAAAAAACAAAAGGAAAATCGATAGGACTTTGTCATCCTAGGCCTACGTATTCCCTTGTGCAATGGGAAAGTTAGAGCCAATGTAGTTCAGAGGACTACGGGTGATGGGGAGAAGGTTGCTCGCCAAGACATCACCATCTTGTGCCTGCGTATCCTCATCTGGTATGAGAAATCAGAGCAGTCGTAGTTCGGCTCACGAATTGTTAAGTGTTTTTTATGAACAAAGCTAAGTTCATGTTCCAGCAGTTAGGGTCGATGCCTATTTGCGGTAGAATGGAAATAACATGCTCTTTCCAAAAAAGGTTTGACAAACAATCCCGAAGGATAAAATGATTTGAAGTTTGTCTATGAGTTTTAACAGAAGTGAATTGAATTTGTTTGAGATTCATATTGCACTAAATTCTATGACATATGAGCGAATGCGTCGCGAGGTCGCCCTCAGACGGGACATATGCTAAACACTCTAGAAGAAGTAAGGAGAGACTCCCTACTCTTCATTTCCCATATACTTAAGGCTCATGGCGCACAATACTAATCGTATTTAGTAAGTGTTTTAATTTTGTTTGAAAGAGAAGAGAAGACGCACAAAAGGTCTAAAGAGAACTAGGTCCTACATGTTGTCATGCCAAGTGGTCCTAAGGTTGGGATGCGAAAGGAATCTCTATCCTAATGTTAGCATGAAAAGGTGGACCTAAAGATTGAGGTTGAAATGGAGCTATCCTACTGTTAGCATGCATGGATTAACATCTAATGTCTATCCTACTCCAAGATTAATAAAAAATTAAGTTGGACTAGGAGGCCTTAAGGGAACATGCGAAGGCAAGCAAAACAAAGAAGAATACACCCAAAAAAGCAGCAACAATAGTGCTTCAGCTCAACACAACTATAAAATCCAACAAATTAACAAAACAACATTCAACAACATGCATTTCTAGAACATAATAGGTGTAAAAAGCAGCATGACAAGCAAGGCAGCATTTAACAACATATTTTCAGCACAACTACAATGTATACACACCCAGACAAACATGCAATGCATTAAAACAAATAATCATGAATAGGCATCAAGCAAGGATGATCATGTAACAACACAACATCAAGTTGAGCATGCATCAAAGATTAATCAATTCATAATAAATATGTCCACCATTCAAGCATAATCCTGCATCACAAGAAATAAACAAGAACATGTTTTCATATTTAAACAAATGCACATGAATTACAAATATGGACGAACATCAAGTAAGAATAATTGATACACATGTATACATTTAAGCACAAGCAAGTAGGCATGAACAAACTCCAATGACATTGCAAACTTAAGCATTCACCAAAAGCAACATGAATAATTCATCAAATCAACAATTAATCGCTTGAAACGAACATGCGTTCACGAAATCGAAAGCAAACATGAACATAAAATATATATCCAGCAAAGTGAACATCAAGAATGAGCAAACAAGTAAGCACAACCAACCATCATGAAAGATGCATTAAGAATGCAACACAAATAGGTCATGAACATGCCATATGAAAACCATGTGTCGCGCATCGAAGAATGACACACATGCTGCAAAATGGAGTGAAATGGCACAAGAAAAATCCACAAATATGCATCATATCAATCCATGAAGTTTAAAAGTGGAAAGAAATCAAAATAAGCTTGAAAATGCACAAAAATCACATTTTGCAACAGTGTTAATCGGTTAACCTCCTGGTGTTAATCGATTAACACTGTGAAAGGTAGAAAAAAACACACAAAACATCAATGTTAATCGATTAACCTCTTGGTGTTAATCGATTAACATTGTACCAGAAGCAGAAAATAAGCATTTCAAAAGCACTTTCAGCAGCAAATCAATTATCCAATCATCCAAATGAATATGTATACAATTGTACGCGCAAATTACATCAAATATCAGTAATAAAACACCAATTAAATCCATCAAAAAATAAGATCAATAATCAAAGCAATCAATGGACCAATTATCACAAAAAATCAATGGATCTACATTGTGAAATGCAAAATTAAGCAAAATCAAAGTTAGATCTAGAAATTACCAACCTACAAAGTTGAGATTTTCTTTGGTGAGTGTTGATAAACTGAAATTGGTAAATCAAAGTAAGAAAACCAGAGATCTATGAAGATTTAACAAGAAAAATTGAAGATCCAAGCAATAATCCAAAAATAAGCAAAAAGCTTTTCAAGAAGTGATTCCAAAACTTGATCAATATCCAAATAAGTTGCAACTTCAGAATTGAACAATGAATGATGATGTAGTGGAGGTTTAGCTCAAAGATTCACAAATTTCAATGTACAATTTGTGAAACTTTTGGTTATGGAGCTTTTGTAAGGGTTTGGAATGAGAGTGAAATGAGAGAAAGTTGAGAGAATTGGAATGAGAAGTGTAGTGAAATCAGAAAAATGAATGAAGTTATGTGAGGTTTGGAGTAAATTAGCTTAAATAAGCTCTAGGTTAAGAGTGTAAATGAGGTTTAGAGTGTCGGTTTTGAATTAGAAATGACATTATGGAGGGAATTTGAATTAATTTTGAAAATAGACCAAATTTTAGAATCAATTCTAGATCCTTCCAACTGATACAAAATGTGCATTCAAGTGATCAAAATTGGATATCAAGTTTGCAGCGCTGAAAAATGACATTTCTAGGAAAAATCTGCACTGGTTAATCGATTAACCAAATTTGCCTTGTAAATGGTTAATCAATTAACCTATTTAAATTTTCAAATTTGGCACCTTAAAGAGGGAAACTTGGAGAATCGCCTGTTGCCACTTGTTCTAAGCATTGTTATACCTATGAAACCTATCATCTGATATTGCACCTGAATACTGCTTGAAATAAACTGTGAATGCCTTTTTGCATTTGAAATATCCCGCTGGAAAAAAACGGTCAGGTGTCAAATCTCCGAGCAAAATAAATATTGGAGCCTCTGATGCTTGCTGCTTAAAAACTTAGAACAAAAAGGAGTCCTGATCTATAGAAACAACTTGATCCCGTGTCTCAAGCACCAATGCTATGGTATGATTAATGATGCAAATGAAATGAAGCATAAGAAAGTTAGGGTTGAAAAGAAAGAGGGCAAATTTTGGGGTGTTGTCATACCCCAAATTTGTCCTACTTGTATATATTTTTCATCTGTATTACCATAAACTAACTACGTTCAAAAAATTAAAAATATGTCACTCCCATTCTCATTTTTCTTATTGCCTAAGGTTGTGCTTCATTTAAGGGAATCCAGCCAGGAGTGTAGGTGTTATGGCTTGAGTTGCATCTGGTTTGACCTAACCTGGGTTAAGTAAGATTTTGTTTCAAGATCAACGATCCAAGTAATAGGATTGGTTGATTTCAGGGTATGGTCATATTCCAAGATTGATGATAATATCATGTGGTCTTGTTTGAATTTGATTAATCCAAGCTTGAATTGATGGATGTTATTTTTTGAGCGTATACAAGTAAAGTTTCAAGAAGTTCATGACATAACCCATTTGTAATTAAGGTATATGGTCAATCTAAGTCATGCTAGAGTTAAGGTTTATTTCAGGCATCATCTTGATTGGTTTCAAAGTTCTACTCACAAAATATGGTTACAAGTGGTTTTAAATTATGATTATGCATTTTTCAAGACATAACCTTTCTGTATTCAAGCCTTACTTCACATTCGTCTTACAAGATGCTTTCAAGCCATGTGGATCACTTTACATGCTCAATTAATGTTTCAATGACAACAATGAAATTCCAATTTAAAGTGTCCAATTTTATTACCAATTCAAACATTCCAAATGACACAATTTAAATTGTTTCCAAGGGCTAAGTGCACAAGTTGAGATTAAGAAGCCTTTACATAATTTCTACATAAGCCTATTCTTAGAAGGTCCATGTAATTTTCAATTGCCAAAAGAAACCATTTCATAGAAAAATCAAAATTCACATAAGATTTAAGTGCAAGATGTTCCAACAAGATTTAAGTGCAAGATGTTCCAACAAGAATTGTTACAAAGACCATCACAAGAGTCCACAATTTTGTTTCATAAGTACAAAAATAAGAGGAAAGACAACTCATGGAGAGCCACCTAGCACTCACGTTTCTAGACACCTCCTCAATACACCACGGCCTTCAAAACACACACAAACCAAAACCCACCAAATCAATACAAAATAAGGCCGCACATACTTCTCATGCATCAGCCAATAGCAATATGGAACCTACATAAAACCATTCACAATTTATTTCATAGTTACACAACAACAACAATATTCAATCAGAAGGGATTAGTTTGAGATTTGGAAGTTTTTGACAGCTTCTATGATGGCTGCTACAAGTAAATGGTGGATTGATCGTCTTCAATTTTCATCGCTATTTTTAATCCCCACCTCAAGCTACACCTCCAAACTTTATAATAAACCAAGTCATGCTATTGCCTCCAAGCTGACACCGCATAACCTCCAGCCTCAATGATTACCTCATCATCTGCCAACAATCCCACGAATTCAGGGGAGAACCCATGCTACAAATAAAATCATTATTTCATATCTCCAGCTCACACTCTCACCCAAATTCTCAATACGTTCCACTTATACCATCAAACTCAGTTTATAAAAACGAACCAATTTCATTCACAAATCAAGTCAAAGGGCAAAAAAAAACCTCTGCTGAAATCTCTCTCCCAAAACACAACAATCATTGTATCCTCTCCATCTCTCTCACTCAACGAAAGCAAAACGACCCACCTTCACATACCACTCCCAGTTTCTTCCTTTAACCATCAGAGATAATCATTTTCATACAAACATGAAAACCTCACCTCAATCTCCACTAATCTTCATCCTCCCCAACAACAGAGAACCCCAAAACCCCAAAATAATCCCAACTCAAAGATAACTTAGAACAGAAGTCGAGACAGAAAGAGAGAAGAAGAATGGAAAGAATCTTCATAAACTGAACTTGAATCTTAAGCACAATAAACCTGGATGACATAAGCGATTGAAAGAGAGAATCGAAATCTAAACCACACGAGAAATTGAGCGAAAGAAACGAAAACAGAGGTGAGGAAGATTGAGAAGGTTGATTTGCGTTGACTGTTTCTTTTCTTGACCGTGTTATTGGCTTGTTTGTGATCTAGAATAGCTTCTCTGATGCCTTGCCTCGTCTTAGATTAGGTTGTTTTTCTGTTATCTTTTAAAATAGAAATCTGATCTTTGAAGCCATCATGTGGTTGTTGTTGCTTTGTTAGTAAGAATCATGTGTTTTGATCCCTGGGCTGGAAATATATTGGGCTTCATGGCTCATTTAGTATACACCACCCTTTCCTTTTTTTTTTCTCTCACCCGTGCTCTTATTCTTTGGATGAATGAGCCATGAGGCCCATAAGGAATTCTTCACTTTTTCTTTATCCCAATTTCTTGAATGAACCCTTTTATGCTTTAATTTTGTTTTAGTAATAGCTCACTATTTTATTTTCTAAGTTTACCTAAATAATAGTTTTTATCATTGTTACTATTAATTGTTTCCATTAATTTTATTCCACTTCCATTTTCCAATTTCCACTTCTTTTATTTCGATTTCTTGGTAAATGAAGTCTTTTTATTCATAAATATTGATTGGTTGAAGTTGTTTAACCTTCGTTATTTCAAATCTGTAGTGAATGATCTTTTATATTATTTTCTATACTTTGAGATCGCGATAGGTTACCTTCGATTAATCGACAAAAATTTGTGGTTAAGACGAGACCGTCCGTTTTTCTTTTTGTGTGGCACGATTTTCTTGGAGAATGATCCTCAGTATCATTTCTCCATCACGTTTTACCACAAATATCATAGCTTGCGCGACCTCCTATAGTATGATCTTTGTCATAGATCGTGCTACGATGGTTTAACACTAAAGTTGACCCGATTTATCCGATTAATCACTAACCACTAACTTTAATTTCAGTCAATACACTTTTGCTTTAATTTCTGTCAATATATTCTTGATTTATTTTCTCGTCAATATATCATTGTTCATATACTATTGATTATATTTTTTGTTCATATACTATTGTTGATTTTATCTTGATTATATTATTGTTGATTTTATCTTGTTTATTATCATTACTCATATTATTCACATCATAATCATCTTGTTCATATTTTGTTCATACTATTCGAAAACACACTAATAATTGTTGAAACCCTAAAAACAATCAATTGGTGGACTGTGACTATTTTTCCGAGCAACGAAACTTGGGTTGTATACAGAAACCCTAACAAAGGAGAGTTTGTCCGACTCTCGCTCGTGGATTAGTTTAGGACACCTCACACACACATGACTTCCTCTTGGGCTACCTTACATTGAACCCTTTTATTTCGTGCAATCCTGTGTAACTTACACGTATCCTGCTCCTATTCCGATTGTTGCACCCTAAAATTTGACCAACTGGTCCCCACCTCTGGTTTATGTTTAGACGCATTTTGCATTCGCATATTGCATACATGGCATGTCCCTCAGTCAGATTGCATTTTATCGGGATTATAGCCCATGGTATTTCAGGCAATTCAGGCCGGTTGGAATAAAAGTCTGTTGAGAATTGGTGCTCGTTCCTGGGGTTTTCAGGCCATCTCGGTGCCCGGGTTTCGCTACGGTTGTGTATTTGGGTTTTAATCAGTTTAATCGGCCTCCTGGCATTTTTAGGATTTTTCTGTTATTTTTCTGGATTTTTAATGCACTTAATTGGAGTTTTCTGGATTTAATAGGTTTTTTTTAATATTTTTTAGAGTTTAAATAAATTTTCTTTTCATTTTTTAGAAATTAATATATTTTTTAGATATTATAGTTTTTTAATAAATTTTAGAGATTAATTTTCTTTTATTAGTTTTTAATAGATAAATAGATATCTTTCTTTTAAAAGAGTATGAAAAAAATAATAATAAAATAGATAATTTGTTGGAGTTTATTGTTTTTTAAAGAATAAATAATAGAATAGATTTTAACAAAATATAAAGATCAATTGTTTCTTTTTAAATTTTATTAGCTTTAATTGTTTTTTCAAATCAATAGATTAGATTTTAAAAGAAAAGGAAGAAAATGTTTTTCTAGAGTTTATTTGTTTTTTCAGAATTAATTAGATTTTTAGATATTAATTTCTTTTTTTATTAATTAGGTTTTATTTTGTTAGATTTTACTTTTAATTTTCATTTTAGGGTTAATTAGGGTTTAATAGACTTTAATTAGGTTTTAGGTGTTAATTTTTGTTTTATAGTTTAATATAGTTTTTCAGTATTAATTTTTGAGTTAATTAGGTCTAATCTGAGTCATTAATTCATATTGGGCCATTTATCCATTAATCAAAGCCCAAGTCCAGGTCCAGGTCCAGCGACGCCACATGTCGAATAAAATGTGTGCCACGCGTACGCCAGAAAGGGTTCCACCTCACTCTCTCTCTCACCCTTCTCCTGCCACGTTTCCCTTCTATCTCAGTCTCTCTCCTCACACGCGTCACACATGCGGTAACACTCAGCCACACGTGGCTCATTCTCCCTCACTCCCTCTGCCACCGCATCCCTCGCCTGAATCCCACCGCCGGCCATGCAAAGCTGTCGGCGGCCACCCTAACAATCATCTCCGGTAACCCTAACCACCTCCGACCACCGTAACCTCCCATCGGAAAACCCAAATTCCACCGGAAACTGCAAAAAACACCCAAAACCCAGAAAATGCCAGAATCTTCATCTTCTCCGATTCAATCTTCATCGTCCTCCTTGTTTTTTCCAGAAACCCTCTTTCCTCAAGAACACTCAAGAACCTTCAATCGAATTTTTCCAGATACCTTCATCAACCTTTGATCATCCTCACCAGACGTTCCAAGACCTTCAACTGGAATTTTTGATGAACATCATCTATCCAAGATCTCGCTACATTCAACGGATTTCCCACGTCAAGATCCAAACGAAGATTATCTTCTTTTTGTTCATCAACCTGTCTCGTTCTTCCTCTCCAGAAATTGCTTCAAGGATCTTCATCGAACGAACAATGGCGCCGCCGTAAATCTCTCAAATTTCAACTAGAGCTTCCAGAAGTTGCTATAAACTTCATCCCAGATCCAGTCCGTCGCCGTTCGCGTCACGCCTCCAGGTTTCTATTCTGAACTCATCATCTATCGTTTTTTTCTTGTGTTAGCTGGGGATTTTAGCGTAGAGGATGTTAGGGTGAAAGTTGGTTTAGGGTTTAATCTGGGCTCAGAAGCTGAACGTTAGTGTGTGTTGGTGATGGATAAGAGTTTTTGTGAACGATTTGGTGAGGGTGATGATCAATTTCGTGAGGGAGATATTGGAGAGCGTTTTGGAGAGGAAGATTCAGAGAGGTAGCGGCGTTTAGGGTTTGTTTGGAGGAGATGAACAGTAATGGGAATGAGAAGTTTTGTTAGGGTTATGATGAGGCTGGAGATGGTTTGGGCTCGGGCACTAAGCCCAATTGCATTTGCTAAATCACCATCCCGTGCTTCCCTTCACACCCCCTCCCCTGGTGAATTTGGTTTGGGCCCTAAGCCCAGTTTGCTATCCACGCCCCCTTTTGGGGCCCAAACGAATAACCAAGGCAATATACGCTATTCGTACTCCCCTGGCTTATTAGTTTTTTTGTTGTTTTTCTGAATAAGACATGGGCCCAGCGCAGTGCTTCCTGCACCCCCCATCCTGGACCCAATGTGTTTCTGAAGGTGAATAGAACTGCTTTTGCCACCCCCCCTTGTTTTCATTTTAATTGAAATTCTTATTTTCTTTTCATTTGTATATAATTCACCAAATAAATCATAAAAGATTCAAAAATGGTCATTTTAATATGGGAATTTTTGCTGCATTTTAATAATTGTTTCAAGAAAAGTGTGAGAAAATAAAAATAGTATTTTAGGCTTTTTTTTCCATTTATGGTGATTTTTTTACATTTTAATTGCTTTTATTTTCATATTGTTTGTACATGTCATTTGGTGAATTTTGTTTAGGCATTTAAATTCGTATTTTGATTCCATTCTTTTTGTGGTAGTTAGATTAGAGCATTAAGTTCCCTTAGAGATTCATTCCACATTTTTGTGGATTAATTTTGATTAGTTTTGATTAGAAAACATTAGGTTAGTATAATTAGGGTTCAAACTCAACATAGGTGCATTCTACCATTTTATTTTTGGGTTTTCTAGCTTGAATTAGGGTATGGGACATATAGGGTATGTAGGGTAGATATAGAAATCCCCTTAGAATAAATCTTAGGTTTTTAAATACTATTTTACTATTTTTAGTATATTTTGCAAATTGGGTGATTGTTTGGTGTTCCCACTTGGGGTTTATATTGCTTGCTTGAGCTTTTGGGCTTTTTATTTGGGGTGTGGGCTTGGTTTGGGCTTGTGGAAGCATGAAGAAGCAATGGAGAATATTGAAGAAAATAATCAAAGGTTGATGCATGAAGATTGCCCGGATTGAAGATGCTGATTGAAGGCATAAGAAATAATAGGAGATAGGTAAGGCCTTAGAATAGAACAAATTCTTTCATAAACATAGATAGCTTCCTTTGCTTCCATTCTTCTCAATGATTAAAAGTCCCTCCCTGATATTCACCTCCCTCCTTTGGAGGGATAAGTGGTTTTATCTATGAGGTAGAACTTTGAGAGAAACAGTCTGTTACAATGTCAACTGTTTATAGACTTCCTTTGGTCGTCAATGAACTGTTTGACATTCAATTTATTCTGATAAATCAATTCTCATATGGGAGAGCTTGTCTTGAAGAAAGAAGCCATTGAAGATAGAGATGAAGATCAAAGATTGACAAAGATGAAGATTGTTCATGTCAAAGTTGTGCAACTGTTAAAGTTAGGGTTTACTGCTGTCTGATGTTGTCAACTGGTTAAGATTCCGTGCTTGCTTGAGCTTGGTGATTTCATGGAGATGGAAGCTTGTTGTAGCTTGGGTATCATTGGAGTTTGATTTTGGAAGTTCAACTGGAGCCGGTGTGCTGTCAGGGCTGGGTTTTGGGGGTTTTATTTTCTTTGCTGTATTGTTTGTTAATTTTCCCATAGGGTTGAGGAGAAGTTGTTTCACTTTTCCCATTGTTTTCTAGGTTCGAGGTCGAGTGGGACTCCCTTGCCTCGCTTGTACTGCTGCATTCATGCATTTTACTGCTTTACTGTATATATGTTGTTGCTTTTCCGTTTATCCCTTAGGATCTCTGTTTCTCTCTGCGCAAGAGAGAAATATGACAGACATTAGGCGTTAACCCATGCATGACAACATTAGGGTAGATTTTGATTCCTTTTCAACCATAGGTTTTAGAGTTGATGTTTCTCTTCTATCTCAAAACAATCAGAAAATACAATAAAAGGTTAAACATCGATAAAAAAAACAATTCTTGCGTAAAAGACTGTAAACCAATCAAAGAGTCATTTTGTCCGCTTGGACCCATAATCAGGAGAAAACCTTTTTCAGAAGGATAAAAAACAGTCAAACAAATCTGTGTCTTCCGTAGCTCGAACTACGTTTGCTCTGATCTTTCATGCTGTATGAAAGTACATAGGCATAGGATGCGATATCCTAGCGAGCAACCTTCCCCTCCTTTCCCATAGGTAGGCAAACTACGTTGACTCTGATTTCTCGTTCCAGACGGGAATACGTAGGCATAAAGTGTGATACTTTGCCGAATCATTTTATTTTCTTTTAACCCTAGACCTGTAGAGTAGATAGAATAACAATCCGTACTAGAAAACAAGCATGGATCTCGTCAAGTACGACGGACGTGAGGGGTGCTAATACCTTCCCCTTACGTAACCGACTCCCGAATCCAGGATTTGGTTGTGACGACCATTCCTTTCCCGTCTTTGCGGTAGGTTTACTTCGAGCGTTTCCTTTCCCTTTGTTGGGATAAATAACGCACGATGGCGTCTCTTCTGTTCAGTTGGCACCAATTTTCGCAGTAGCGACAGCTGGCGACTCTGCTGGGGACTCCAACGGTTCCCTACGCGAGTCAATCCTAGCGCTTGTTTTCCCGTCGAGGATTTTGTATGGATTTACGTTTTTCTGTATTTTACATTCAGCATTATATTTCTGTTATTATTGCTGTGGGTATGAGGGGGTTCTATGATTGAGAGATAAGTCGGACCTGGGCTTGAGTGCACCTAGAATTAGAGTGGAAATTAGTGGGCGCGTACTTGCTTTGCAGGCACTAGTGTCTCATGAAATCCACGCTCGGACGAGGTTCTTCTGGTTGACTTCTTTTTCAACCCTTTAGGTTGAGGGGGTTGTTGGTTAGTTGGATTTTCGACTCCGGGGACCGATCATTTGGAAGTTGGCTAAGTGAGGCCTCTTCAGGACATGATGATGCCACACCTTCTGGGTATCGTATCATCAGTCTTGAAAGTCTGTGACGCCAACGACCGCATAGGATGCCATACTTTGTGTCAGTTATTAGGACACCTACCTGTGAGAGGGGTTGGGGCATACAGGTAACTTGCCTTCTAGATTACCGGTTTTCTTGATTGAGATTCAGTGATATTTGAGGACAACATTATAGGGTCTGTTGGAGACCAGGTTGGAGTATCGTTTTGGTTTGTTGAGACCAGGCTTGAGCAGTGTTATGGGGCTGGTTAAGACCAGTATGGTGGATTGGACTTCTCAGCCAGGGGCACTTGGTCCCTTGTGTGTGCATCTTGCATTTGGCATGACTGTTTGCATTTGCATTTCATTTTTCATATTCATCCCCAGCCGGAACAGGGAGCTCACCCGTCTTTTGTCCGCTTCATCAGTTGATTTCCCGACATTCGTATTGGACTTGAGTTAGCATCTGGAAAGATCATGGCTTCAGAAGAGCAGAACTTGGTTGTTACTCGGGCAGAGTTTGAATTGTTGAAGTACCAGGTGAGTCAGATCATGGAAGCCATAACAGCTATAAATGGAGGAGGAAACAATGGTCAAAGAGCTCAGATGAAAAATGTTGCTCAGCCAGTGCAAACCCCTGTCAGAGGTCCATGTTCTTTCAATGACGCAGATTGTCACAAGTCCACTTTCTCTACGCCAGATTCTCCAAGGATTGTTCCATCTCCAAGAGTTGTTCCACAGGTTAATCTTCAGGGCCCACTGACTGCTGAGTATATGAGAAGACTTCAGACGTTGGAAGATCAGATTGCTGCCCTGGTGAATAAAAATACTCTTGATCTAAATGCTGCGAGCATGTGTTTGGTGTCAGGTCTTGTATTGGCTCCAAAGTTCAAAATGTCCAATTTCGAGAAATACAAAGGGGATAGTTGTCTGAAGCTACATTTGGTTATGTTCTGCAGAAGAATGACTCTGCATATCACCAATGACAAGCTCATGATTCACTGTTTCCAGGATAGTTTGATCGGAGCATCGTTGGAATGGTACATGCACTTGCAGAGTGATAGTATTAAATCATGGTCGGACTTAGCCAACGCCTTCGTGAAGCAGTACGACTACAACCTGGAAATAGCTCCCTTTCGCGTGCAGTTGCAAGAATTATCTCGTACGGAGAATGAATCCTTTAGGGGGTATGTGCAGAGATGGAGAGAATTGGCTGCTCGCGTTCAACCACCAATTCAGGAGAGAGAAATGGTTAGCCTCTTTTTGGATACTCTGAAGGGCCGTTATTACGACATGATGTTCACTTGTACAAGCTTTGAAGGCCTGATGAGAATGGGGGAGCTTGTTGAGAGAGGACTCAAGAATGGAAAGTTTAGAGAGGCTGCTTACGTCCCAGTTGATAAGAATGAATCAGTTATCAGTTCTCAAGAGGAGGGGGAAGAAGGAAGCGATGTTGTCTCAGAATCTCTAGCGCCTCAGGCTCAGTTTTCAGACACTTTAAATCAGCAGTCATATTATCGTCAGCCGCGTCGTCACGCCCGACCAAGACCGAGGAAACCTGAATGGCAGTTTACTCAGCTACCGGTGTCGTACAGTCAGTTGTTGCCAGATTTGGTCGAAAGTGGATTAATAGTGCCGAAAGAGACTAGTCCAATGATCCCGCCTTATCCTTCAGGTTCTGATGCCAGCGTCCGCTGTGAGTACCATGTTCGGGTGCAGGGGCATTCGACAGATGATTGTAAAGTGATTAGAAGCCAAGTTCAGAATCTGCTAGACTCTAACAAGATCTTCATCACGCCTCAGGGTTTTGTTCGGATTATTGATTATCCTTCATCCAGTTGTGTGGGTTCGTCAGTCCATGTCAGGGAATACTCCACCGAGAGCGTATGGTCGGGAGAATGTCCAGCTGAGAGCTCAGTTGAATATGGGGAAAGTTACTAGAGGTTCCTGCACCGGGTATCGCATTTGTTTGCTCTGCTGACTGTTTAGATTTCGTGCATTGTTGTTTGCTGACCACCACCAGGCTTGTTGGCTGGGGTCATTGTATTTTCTACTGAGGTGTGCTTGTTTACTGCTCTTGTTGGCTTTGCATAGTGGTGTGAGGTGTTTATCTCTGTGCTTATAGCTTGGGGTGTATTTGTTTTGTCTTGAATATGTGTTTGATTTCTGCATTGCATTCTCACATAACAGGTACATTAGAATCGGGGTCTTATTTCCTATCACCAGTTTGTTGCAAGAATTCTCTCAGAGATATGGAACAGAATCAGGCTGAATTGATTGAAGTCCGAAGCCAGCTAAGGCAGATGATGAAAGACATGCAAGAGTTGCGTCTGGATCAGAAGATACTCAAAGAGGAAAATAATCAGCTGAAGACCCAAATGAGCTTGATCATGGAAGTAGTCAAGAATGTGATTAGGAAAGAGGATGGTCAGCTATCTAAAGCCGTAGTGAAGGAGTTTGTTCCACCTGTGCCTATGGAGCCCGTACCTGTGGAACCTGAGCTTAAAAGACGTGTTGATCGACACCACCACCAACAACAACAACAAACGATACATCCGATTCGGCAAAGGCCAAGGAGGATATTTGAGGTGCCACCTTCAACATATGCTAAGCTCTTGCAAACTTTATTGAGTTTGAAGCTGGTTGAAAAAAGAACGTTGGAACCGCTCACAGGAACGACGCTTCCTTATGGGTATGACACTAGCAAGCAGTGCGAATTTCATTCCGGGGCACCCGGACATGATGTGGAAAGTTGTCACGCTTTTAAGCACAACGTTCAGGATTTGATTGACGCAAAAGTTATTGAACTCACGCCGGGCGGCGTAATTGCACCTAATGGTCTTACCTCAGTTGGTGCTAAAATGATGGACGTTCCCGAAGCTGCTGTAGATCAGAAGTATATTCTGCAATCATTGGTGTCAGAATCTCCCTGTCCTCAGTTGCTGCCCAGACCAAGTCTGAGGATGAAAGCGCTTGAACAAAAGGAGTCCCTGATAGTTCAGACTCGACCTCCAAGTGGTTTGAATGATCAAAGTCAACAATCTGTCCAGTCTTCGCAACAGACGTCAACCCCTTTCCAGGGTTCGCAGCCTTATCGTTATCGGTCAAACCTGCGTGCTAGACAGAGCCCAATGAAGTCAGAAAGGCAATTCACCCGGCATCCATTTTGAGCAGTATGGTTTCAATAAGCAACTTTGAAGATGGCTGGTTCAGCAGCAAGTCAGATGTGATAGCCCGGTCCTCGGAAGCTAATGTTTTCCTGTGTTTCATCTTGTCATTTCTTTATGTTTGTAGTTTCTTTCTTGTTAAATTGCAATCTTGTTTGTAAAACTTGTTGTTTTCATTCAATTGATGATAATGAAATGAATATGCATGTTTTGATTAAATCCATTCGTGTTCACTAATTGATTTTTACAGATATCCAACGCTTGGTTAAGCGGAATCCGGGGAGGATGACGAAACTGAACGACATGCAAGCTGCCGATATTGTATGCCTTTGAGATAAAACCTACTGATGATGTACAGGCATTGTTTCAAATCCATGAACACCGAAGACATAAGGAAGATAATCCCTTGTCAACCCCTTTGAGCCTAGTAGTAGGAGTTCTTTCTGAAAACGGAAAAAAAACCTCAATCTCAACCTGGGGCAGGTAGGTGTTAGCTAATTTGACCGAGCGTCCAAATTGCAAAAGGAGTGTTTGTTCGAGGATCAATCACATCTCCATAGGTCGTGCCTAAAAAGCCGCAGTGGTTAAGCGTCAGGAGTGACCCAGTCACATTATTCCCCAAAGAGTCAGACAACCAGTGTCACACGACGTGTTCGAAAAAAAAAACGAAAAGCGAAAAAAAATCAAAAGCCCGCTAAGTCAAAACTTGAAAACAAACGACTTAGGCAAAAATAGGGGCATCCCGCTGGACTGGAAAATCAAAAGAAACTCAAAAGAGTCAGTCCAGGCAAAAATTAGGGAAAGAAAGGAAAATACGAAAAGGATTACAAAAGAAAAAAGTCCTCAAATGAAATATGAGTCGTGTGACCCCAAGTGTAAAAGACGAAAGGTGAGTGGCTGTCATTCCAAAAGCGCATAGTTTCTCGAACTATCACTCCTATATTTCAGCCTCCCAGAGGTGAGCGCTAAGGTCGAATTAGCTGAACGTAGGATCGGAGAACATCAAGGAGAATGGTTGGGTTAAAATTAGACTTTGAGCCTTTATCCTTTCTTTCAAAAACGTGAACCTGACCACGTTACAACCTTCAAAAGTCCTAATTGAAGCAGGTGTGTTTCGAAGGCATATATCGGTTAAGATCGCATCGAAGCTGACTCCTAAAAGGGTTCTTCTTACCATGTTGGTGCTGATATTGATATTTTGATAAATGATTTGTGCTTTGTAGGCCATAAACTGATTTTCCTTTTTCCAGTGAACAGATTGGATGTTAAAACCGCCATATGCATTGCATTAGTATATTTTTTATGCAGAACAACTTGTTTTACTTACGAGTGAGCGCTTGACAGCAAGAAAGTTTTCTGCCAGTGGAAAGTCTGATCAGGATAGAACGCAGGATGCCCGAATGTTCCAAGAGCAGGGGAAAGCTATTATAAAGTGATCCCCAGTAAGGTCAGCCATCCAAAGCAGTTATTCTGGGGCAATCAGGTCGAGATCCGGTAAATCTCTCGTAGCGGGAGTCATTATACCGAAGCAGCCAGTCAGGGGAAAAGTCATCGCAGACAGGGGCAGACTATCCTAAGAGTGCGGAAGTTATTCTTTATTCGAGAGGCATTCGATCTGAAGCATTTTTCCGAGGTTCAGGATGCTGGGGCATTTCATATCAGACCGTCAGGGTACAGACTTTCAGATTTCCTTTTGAGGATTATCCCCGTAGAGGTCCCACAAGCTGGGGCATATCAAAAGCGAAGGAATTGTTCCTCTCCGTGTCATCAGAGTTACTCAGAGTTATTCGAGCAGATTCAGCTAATCTCCAAGTGTGAGTTGAATGTCGGGAAGTCGAGTTACCGTCCAGTGACCTTCAATCAGAAACTGTGAACTTAGACAAGGCGTTTTCCAGAGTCAGTTATACCTGACCCATCGCAAATGGCTTAAAGCCCAATCCTTATTGGCAATTTTCAAGAAGCCCAATCCATATTGGCAATCACTATAAGGCCCATCCAGGTTGGCGCAATGTTTCAAAATCCAATCTTCATTGGTACGCAGGAAGACTCCGTCTGTTTTCCCCAGCAAAAGTCCAATTTTCATTGGCACGGGTAAGCTGTCCCTGACAGAAGTCCAATCATGATGGGCGCATTCAGTTATTCCTCAGCGAAGTTGGCTTCACCTTTCCAGCATTTATTTTGCTGGCATAATTTTGTGACACCTGGTTATCCCCAGCAGAGTTGGCGTTGTCTTCAGCATTTATTTTGCTGAAGCAGTTTTCTGTATCCAATTTCTCCAGCGACCCGAGCATGCATTCGCATCTGCATATATCATCATATTTGCATCATACTTGCATTTCATCCTCAAAATACGTAGCATTTACATCCTATATGGAGCATTACGCCATAGGAAAATTCAAACATGCGCATATGCATACAAAGCATAAGCCAGTCTTTCTATCAGCCTTCAGTGGCAACATGAAGTACTCTGTAATCAGTTCAGGGGCATTTATCCGGCAGCTTTATTCAGACAGCTCTTTGGTATTCGATTCTCATATCACGCAACGGTTACGCTTTATTCAACGATCGGTTGATATTGACAGACTTCTCTTCCCGTCAATTCCTATTGACGATGGGTTTCCCCTAGAGGGCCTTCTCAGTCTATCATTAGACGAGGAGAGTATGGATATGGTGTTCCTTCGGGAAGGGGTCTTTCTGTCTTTCTGTAGACAATGTAAATATGGGTATGGTTTTCCTTCGGTGGACGATGTAAATATGGGTATGGTTTTCCTTCGGGACGGTGCCTTTCTGTTTATCCTTAGACAATGTGAGTAATGGATATGGTGCTCCTTCGGGAAGGGGTGTTTCTGTCTATCCTTAGACAATATGAGTATTGGATATTGGTTTTCCTTCGGGATGGGGTTTTCTGTCTATCTGTAGACGATGTGAATATGGGTATGGTGTTCCTTCGGGATGGTGTCTTGCTGTCTATCTTTAGATAATGTGAGTATTGGATATTGGTTTTCCTTCGGGATGGGGTTTTCTGTCTATCTGTAGACGATGTGAATATGGGTATGGTGTTCCTCCGAGATGGTGTCTTGCTGTCTATCCTTAGACAATGTGAGTATTGGATATTGGTTTTCCTTCGGGATGGGGTTTTCTGTCTATCTGTAGACGATGTGAATATGGGTATGGTGTTCCTTCGGGATGGTGTCTTGCTGTCTATCCTTAGACAATGTGAGTATTGGATATTGGTTTTCCTTCGGGATGGGGTTTTTTGTCTATCTATAGACAATGTGAAAATGGGTATGGTGTTCCTTTGGGATGGTGTCTTGCTGTCTATCCTTAGACAATGTGAGTATTGGATATTGGTTTTCCTTCGGGATGGGGTTTTCTGTCTATCTGTAGACGATGTGAATATGGGTATGGTGTTCCTTCGGGATGGTGTCTTGCTGCTATCCTTAGACAATGTGAGTATTGGATATTGGTTTTCCTTCGGGATGGGGTTTTCTGTCTATCTGTAGACGATGTGAATATGGGTATGGTTTTCCTTCGGGATGGTGTCTCCGTCTATCATTAGACGAGGAGAGTATGGATATTGTTTTTCGGGATGGTGTTTCTGTCTATCTATAGACGATGTGAATATGGGTATGGTGTTCCTTCGGGATGGTGTCTCCGTCTATCATTAGACGAGGAGAGTATGGATATTGTTTTTCGGGATGGTGTTTCTGTCTATCTGTAGACGATGTAAGTATGGTTATTGTTTTCCTACGGGATGGTGTCTCCGTCTATCATTAGACAATGGGAGGTGATCAAGTGCATGTTGATCCAACCTTCGGGTTTATTATCTGTGGTGTCACACAGGTAACTGGTGTTAAAGTCAAATCTCTTTATCAGAGGATCGATCAGTTTGTTGCCATAATAATTGGATTCAGTTCTCTAGATAGTGTTCCCCGAGCGAGGGCGCAGTTTATTTCTGCGGTTGGCAAATTTTCGGGTTTATTTTGTATTCAACCGTCTTCTACCTTTGAATGTTTGAAGGTTGTTCACTCTTCAACCCTTCAGGTCCAAGCCGCTTGAATAGGGGCAGCTGTTGCACCCTAAAATTTGACCAACCGGTCCCCACCTCTGGTTTATGTTTCGACGCATTTTGCATTCGCATTCGCATATTGCATACATGGCATGTCCCTCAGTCAGATTGAATTTTATCGGGATTATAGCCCATGGCATTTCAGGCAGTTCAGGCCGGTTGGAATAAAAGTCTGTTGAGAATTGGTGCTCGTTCTTGGGGTTTTCAGGCCATCTCGGTGCCCGGGTTTCGCTACGGTTGTGTATTTGGGTTTTAATCGGTTTAATCAGCCTCCTGGCATTTTTAGGATTTTTCTGTTATTTTTCTGGATTTTTAATGCACTTAATTGGAGTTTTCTGGATTTAATAGGGTTTTTTTAATATTTTTTAAAGTTTAAATAAATTTTCTTTTCATTTTTTAGAAATTAATAGATTTTTTTAGATATTATAGTTTTTTAATAAATTTTAGAGATTAATTTTCTTTTATTAGTTTTTAATAGATAAATAGATATCTTTCTTTTAAAAGAGTATGAAAAAAATAATAATAAAATAGATAATTTGTTGGAGTTTATTGTTTTTTAAAGAAAAAATAATAGAATAGATTTTAACAAAATATAAAGATCAATTGTTTCTTTTTAGATTTTATTAGCTTTAATTGTTTTTTCAAATCAATAGATTAGATTTTAAAAGAAAAGGAAGAAAATGTTTTTCTAGAGTTTATTTGTTTTTTCAGAATTAATTAGATTTTTAGATATTAATTTCTTTTTTTTATTAATTAGGTTTTATTTTGTTAGATTTTACTTTTAATTTTCATTTTAGGGTTAATTAGGGTTTAATAGACTTTAATTAGGTTTTAGGTGTTAATTTTCGTTTTATAGTTTAATATAGTTTTTCAGTATTAATTTTTGAGTTAATTAGGTCTAATCTGAGTCATTAATTCATATTGGGCCATTTATCCATTAATCAAAGCCCAAGTCCAGGTCCAGGTCCAGCGACGCCGCATGTCGAATAAAATGTGTGCCACGCGTACGCCAGAAAGGGTTCCACCTCACTCTCTCTCTCACCCTTCTCCTGCCACGTTTCCCTTCTATCTCAGTCTCTCTCCTCACACGCGTCACACATGCGGTAACACTCAGCCACACGTGGCTCATTCTCCCTCACTCCCTCTGCCACCGCATCCCTCGCCTGAATCCCACCGCCGGCCATGCAAAGCTGTCGGCGGCCACCCTAACAATCATCTCCGGTAACCCTAACCACCTCCGACCAACTTAACCTCCCATCGGAAAACCCAAATTCCACCGGAAACTGCAAAAAACACCCAAAACCAAGAAAATGCCGGAATCTTCATCTTCTCCGATTCAATCTTCATCGTCCTCCTTGTTTTTTCCATAAACCCTCTTTCCTCAAGAACACTCAAGAACCTTCAATCGAATTTTTCCAGATACCTTCATCAACCTTTGATCATCCTCACCAGACATTCCAAGACCTTCAACTGGAATTTTTGATGAACATCATCTCTCCAAGATCTCGCTACGTTCAACGGATTTCCCACGTCAAGATCCAAACGAAGATTATCTTCTTTTTGTTCATCAACCTGTCTCGTTCTTCCTCTCTAGAAATTGCTTCAAGGATCTTCATCGAACGAACAATGTCGCCGCCGTAAATCTCTCAAATTTCAACCAGAGCTTCCAGAAGTTGCTATAAACTTCATCCCAGATCCAGTCCGTCGCCGTTCGCGTCACGCCTCCAGGTTTCTATTCTGAACTCATCATCTATCGTTTTTTTCTTGTGTTAGCTGGGGATTTTAGCGTAGAGGATATTAGGGTGAAAGTTGGTTTAGGGTTTAATCTGGGCTCAGAAGCTGAACGTTAGTGTGTGTTGGTGATGGATAAGAGTTTTTGTGAACGATTTGGTGAGGGTGATGATCAATTTCGTGAGGGAGATTTTGGAGAGGAAGATTCAGAGAGGTAGCGGCGTTTAGGGTTTGTTTGGAGGAGATGAACAGTAATGGGAATGAGAAGTTTTGTTAGGGTTATGATGAGGCTGAAGATGGTTTGGGCTCGGGCACTAAGCCCAATTGCATTTGCTAAATCACCATCCCGTGCTTCCCTTCACACCCCCTCCCCTGGTGAATTTGGTTTGGGCCCTAAGCCCAGTTTGCTATCCACGCCCCCTTTTGGGGCCCAAACGAATAACCAAAGCAATATACGCTATTCGTACCCCCCTGGCTTATTAGTTTTTTTGTTGTTTTTCTGAATAAGACATGGGCCCAGCGCAGTGCTTCCTGCACCCCCCATCCTGGGCCCAATGTGTTTCTGAAGGTGAATAGAACTGCTTTTGCCACCCCCTTGTTTTCATTTTAATTGAAATTCTTATTTTCTTTTCATTTGTATATAATTCACCAAATAAATCATAAAAGATTCAAAAATTCTCATTTTAATATGGGGATTTTTGTGGCATTTTAATAATTGTTTCAAGAAAAGTGTGAGAAAATAAAAATAGTATTTTAGGCTTTTTTCCATTTATGGTGATTTTTTACATTTTAATTGCTTTTATTTTCATATTGTTTGTACATGTCATTTGGTGAATTTTGTTTAGGCATTTAAATTCGTATTTTGATTCCATTCTTTTTGTGGTAGTTAGATTAGAGCATTAAGTTCCCTTAGAGATTCATTCCACATTTTTGTGGATTAATTTTGATTAGTTTTGATTAGAAAACATTAGGTTAGTATAATTAGGGTTCAAACTCAACATAGGTGCATTCTACCATTTTATTTTTGGGTTTTCTAGCTTGAATTAGGGTATGGGACATATAGGGTATGTAGGGTAGATATAGAGATCCCCTTATAATAAATCTTAGGTTTTTAAATACTATTTTACTATTTTTAGTATATTTTGCAAATTGGGTGATTGTTTGGTGTTCCCACTTGGGGTTTATATTGCTTGCTTGGGCTTTTGAGCTTTTTATTTGGGGTGTGGGCTTGGTTTGGGCTTGTGGAAGCATGAAGAAGCAATGGAGAAGATTGAAGACAATAATCAAAGGTTGATGCATGAAGATTGCCCGGATTGAAGATGTTGATTGAAGGCATAGGAAATAATAGGAGATAGGTAAGGCCTTAGAATAGAACAAATTCTTTCATAAACATGGATAGCTTCCTGTGCTTCCATTATTCTTAATGATTAAAAGTCCCTCCCTGATATTTACCTCCCTCCTTTGGAGGGATAAGTGGTTTTATCTATGAGGTAGAACTTTGAGAGAAACAGTCTGTTACAATGTCAACTGTTTATAGACTTCCTTTGGTCGTCAATGAACTGTTTGACATTCAATTTATTCTGATAAATCAATTCTCATCTGGGAGAGCTTGTCTTGAAGAAAGAATCCATTGAAGATAGAGATGAAGATCAAAGATTGACAAAGATGAAGATTGTTCATGTCAAAGTTGTGCAACTGTTAAAGCTAGGGTTTACTGCTGTCTGATGCTGTCAACTGGTTAAGATTCCGTGCTTGCTTGAGCTTGGTGATTTCTTGGAGATGGAAGCTTGTTGTAGCTTTGGTATCATTGGAGTTTGATTTTGGAAGTTCAACTGGAGCCGGTGTGCTGTCAGGGCTGGGTTTTTGGGGTTTTATTTTCTTTGCTGTATTGTTTGTTAATTTTCCCATAGGGTTGAGGTGAAGTTGTTTCACTTTGCCCATTGTTTTCTAGGTTCGAGGTCGAGTGGGACTCCCTTGCCTCGCTTGTACTGCTGCATTCATGCATTTTACTGCTTTATTGTATATATGCTGTTGCTTTTCCGTTTATCCCTTAGGATCTCTGTTTCTCTCTGCGCAAGAGAGAAATGTGACAGACATTAGGCGTTAACCCATGCATGACAACATTAGGGTAGATTTTGATTCCTTTTCAACCATAGGTTTTAGAGTTGTTGTTTCTCTTCTATCTCAAAACAATCAGAAAATACAATAAAAGGTTAAACATCGATAAAAAAAACAGTTCTTGCGTAAAAGACTGTAAACCAATCAAAGAGTCATTTTGTCCGCTTGGACCCATAATCAGGAGAAAACCTTTTTCAGAAGGATAAAAAACAGTCAAACAAATCTGTGTCTTCCGTAGCTCGAACTACGTTTGCTCTGATCTTTCATGCTGTATGAAAGTACATAGGCATAGGATGCGATATCCTAGCGAGCAACCTTCCCCTCCTTTCCCATAGGTAGGCAAACTACGTTGACTCTGATTTCTCGTTCCAGACGGGAATACGTAGGCATAAAGTGCGATACTTTGCCGAGTCATTTTATTTTCTTTTAACCCTAGACCTGTAGAGTAGATAGAATAACAATCTGTACTAGAAAACAAGCGTGGATCCCGTCGAGTACGACGGACGTGAGGGGTGCTAATACCTTCCCCTTACGTAACCGACTCCCGAATCCAGGATTTGGTTGCGACAACCATTCCTTTCCCGTCTTTGCGGTAGGTTTACTTCGAGCGTTTCCTTTCCCTTTGTTGGGATAAATAACGCACGGTGGCGACTCTTCTGTTTAGCCGACGCCGATTTTCGCAGTAGCGACACCGATGTACACATTCGTTTTGCTTTGATTATGGTTTGTTTACTAGGAGCACCCATAGGGACTAGCATAAACTAAACCATTTCCAAACTTGTAAGTGCTCTTGATTGGCTGCATTTTGTGGCAAAACTTTAGAGTGTGCATGTATGCCATACTGAATGTTAGGACATACTTAATGATGTGTGTGCAGGGTGTTGCACCCTAATTTTTGACCTTAAGATTTCACCCCCTTTCGCTCTTTTGCGTGTTTTTCTTACGCATGTTAATTATGACTAATGAGGTGTGTGCAGGTACATTGATTTCAAGCGTAAATGATACTTATTCTCATGGTTAAGTATTTTAGATATAACCAAAGATTCTAGAGTTCTCTACTGGTCATTTCCCTCCATTTTCTCAAAACCTTTAGTGTACATTGCCAAAGAGGATCAGGAGGTTTAGGCAAGGAGTTCTCGAAGTGAGTATTTGAAATACATTGTCCCTTACAAGATTCAAGTCATGTTTGCAAGTTCAGAATTAAAGTATCAAGTATAAGTTCGTGTAAAAATTATGAGCTTTGAGAATCGCATTACATCTACATTCACAAGAGTGAATTTATAAAACTTCCACGACTCTGCATGACTAAGTATTATGGGGAGAAGGTTTATTTCCGACCAGGCATTGCTATGTGAATCTAAGGAGGATTTAGCTTTGGCATTAAAGAAAACATGAATTATGTATGGGAATTCATTTTTTAAGAAAGCTATCTTCAACTTTATTTAGTGATGCGTAGTATGAGTTTAAGATGACAATTCTGGATGGTTGGTATCCGTATTCAATCATATAAGATATTATGTACAACACATTACAAGTAAAGGATAATCCAAAGGTATTCCTTGCTGTAAGCCTTTACAAGGTTTGCCCTGTTCAAATAACATGTCCTAAACCTTACAAAAGAATAATTTAAGTAAATCTCAAGTTTCCTCATAAAACATTTGCTGTTTCTGCGGGTAAAAGACTTCTCTCAACCGCTACCATCACCTACACTGCTAGAACACATCCTTGGAGTTAACTGGCTTTAGTGATCTTTGTGATCACGGTATAACGGTAATATCGGAATGATTGATACGCGCCAAGGCAACTGAAAAGCAATTGAGAGCAAGTAAATGACCGACTTTCGCTAGCAAGATTAAAGGTGGCGACACTTCAGTATCGACAGAAGCAGAGGTCTTAAAGGTCACGAGAAACATAATCGATCACCTAACCCTGAAGACTCCTACAACATTCATACATAATGCAACTTCAACGCTTAAGTAAAGCACTTGCGAACCAATCCTTACAACCTGCATTACAACAAGGGGAAGTTGACTTAGCATTCAGGTTTAGAATGTGTTTTGAGCACCCTTAATGCAGAGATACATTCAAAACCGTACTACCTCCTTTATACACGTAAACCTCAGCAACAACTCTGGGCGGGTCTCCGTTGTCAAGCTCTGTCACTCTCATTTAGTTATGTCTCCATAGGCCGGCATCTCATTTCAACATATTTTACGAGACCGCTTCTGCATCAAAGAAAAGAGGCGTCAAGACGACAAAGAAATCATCACCGTTTTTGAATTCGAGGAAGCCACGGCGTGACATCAAACAACTTACCATGGTGGTCAGCTTCTCTTGGCATCCAAGGTTTCAGACATATATAACATCCTCGCATTCACTCTTTCCTTCGCACCTGAGAACAACGAATTAAAACGCTCATGTAGACCACAGTTCTCTCCTTGCAAATTCATAAGAAAAAGGATCTAATTTTCGAAAGTTCAGTACCGGAGGGTTTGAGCATAGCGCTGCAATGACTTAGGCAATACTGCAAACACAACAAACGGAATAACCATTAAACGGATCCACAAGCAATATGGATTCAGACCACAAACTACCATAAAATTGTTCAAAGGATAGAGACATTCAGTTCATAACCTGACAATCAGAATGGAAGGGACCACCAGGATTCAAACCACTGTATCATTGCCCTCTCAATGGCACGATTAATCACTCCAAAGCTACCTGCAACTAAAACAGATGCCAACCAGTAATCAGATTACTGTTAGAGGATAAATTAAGATTAAATTAAGAAGATTTGATTTGAATTCAACCCTCAGTTTTGAGCTCATCATCGGGAGAATCGAGCAGCCGGAAGGGCGACAACTGAGGTTGCCACCAACTCCCTACTGAGCATCGAAAGAATTGAATTTCGGATAAAAGGGCAACTGTTTCAAATAGCTCAACATAATTCGCAAGCAACAACTGCATTCAACAGCACCAACGCGGTTCAGACCATCAAGTCATCATCACCGTCAAACCTTTCTCGGCCAACGACACAGAACCAGCAGCTCCCAAACTTAAAACAACATCCTGAAAGGAGAAGAGGAAAAGTCAGTTCAGTCCAGAGTAAACAACCACAAGCATTTCAGCTTTTGTAAGCAACTGTAGCAATTACAACAAAAGCGTATCAACAGGAAAGCTCGTGCAGCAACCACGACAAGTATCTTAACATAGTTCACAACAAGGTTTCTTCACATCAACATCAACAGCAGAAACATCATCTGCCATAACCAGAACTCAGACCTAATCCCCACCCCTTCTTCAGATATTGGAAATGGGGGAAGGACACATGAACCGTAGTCTGCACAGTTACATGAGCATAGTTCATACTTAGACAATAATGTTCATCCTGTGGCATCGCAAAACCAAATCAGAGTTTCAATCATATTAGAAATTGATGGATCCAACACCTGAAATCAGATAAATAATATCAAGAGAATAGCAACCATAAATAAGGAATGGCGTTCTGTTTACAGAATACCTTCGGTATCCAAGATGGTTGAATCACTCGAAGAAAACTTCCAAAGAGAATGCCTTCTCGCAACTACAAGGAGATGGTTGCTTTCCAATTTGAGAAAGATTCTTCAGAGAGTCACAGCTGCAAAGAACCATCATCCCCTAGAATGATGAAAGCTCACCACCTGAGAAGTTGATTGAAAATGATCAGTCTCTGGATTCAACAGAATAAGAACCATCAATTAAAAGGCAGGATAGCTTTGAATTGAGACTTCCCGAATCACCCAAGATCGGCATTCACTCCGGGCATCGACAAACATCAAATGACCATGAATCCCCCTTTTAGGCTGTGTGTTTCCTCCCTGGCCCAAACTTCTGCCACATGTACCTGCCAAGTCAGAAGAATAACGGTTAAAGATTTTTCCTTTGAGGATAGAATATTCCACTCAGAAATCCAATTCAATCTCAAAATTAAATCAGGGATTGAGATACCAATTAAGTGGCTCATCACTACAATTACGAAAAAGGAATTATTTCAAATCTTAGCTGGACAAAAATGGAAGACCCAAATCCACATTAAAAACGATTTTAAAGCATTCAAATTCATTCCAGAATCATTTTCGTTCAAGAGATCTATATAAGACGGATGAGAAGAGGAGGAAAGGAGAGGCGAAAAGAAAAACCTGTGTGCGAAAACAGAAATTTTGAGTGAAGAGAAACTTATTCCCTCAATTGGCGAAGTCATCTTCGGTCACTACAAACACCAGTTGACGAAACCATCACCGCCACCTCGAGTCCAATTCGACGAAGCTTTCGATCTCGCCACTGGGGATCCGCTACCGTCGCCAAATTTTGGTAAAACCCCATTCTTACCAACGCTTTTGAAATATTGATGTTTTCTGGTTGCATTTCAGGTTCAAAGCGAAGAAACAGAGGAGTAGAGATGAAACTCGAAGGAGAGCGATGAGAGAGTGAGGCCGAGAAGTGATAGCGGCGGAGAGGGAGGGACGATTTGGGGCATCTAGTTTTTTTTTTCTTTCCTATTATTATTTGTCTGTAATATGTTAATCACTGCACACGTGCCACAACACCACACCCACTAACTACCTAATCTGTCGTTAATCAACTTAATTAACCTTTTAAACTAATCTAGTAATTAATTAACATAATTTTAATTAATTAACCTTTTATATGTTGTTACTTAATCTAATTGTTAATTTTAAAACTTTTCTTAATAACCTCATTTTATTCAATAACATGAAATTATCTTTTTTTATAATAGTAAAATCCTTTTTCTTTTAGTTTAATTTAACCCTTATTTAATTAATGAATATTTCCTTAATAAAAATGGGTGATAATAAAAAGTTTTATGTTAAGAAACCATTTTCATAATTTTAAAAGTATATCCACTTGTTGATAATAACCTTTTATTAATTTTATAATAACCAGAACCATTTTCTCTAATGAATTTTCTTCGTTTATTTAAAACTTTTATCTAAAACCACCTAACTCAACTTTTTAACAAAAAGCCTCGCATCCTATTTTACTAAAAAGATTACTCATTATACATAGTTAGTTCATACCTAACCTTTATAAAAACAATTCAACCTCACACTCAAAACCAATTAAAAGCAATCAACAGCGTAAAAAATACAAATCAATCGTGCACCCTCACATTCACGACACGTTCACACACTTCAGCGCTTTCATGCGTATGTGTATGATTTTATTTCCGAAATTTATCTTACAGTAATTTACATTATCGCAATTTACATTTCCGCATTGCATCTGTCCAAAGGAAAAACCTACACATGAGTCAACACTCGTGTGTAGTGCATCACTTGCATCATTATCCCCTTGATCCTTGATCCCATTCAAGTCGATCTTCTTAAGTTTAGGACCTACCCCATAGGAAGGACCTTCTTTATTTTTATAACATAGACAAAAAACAACAAAACAATCCAAATCAACTTTATTCAAACACACTAGAGAAAAGATGCCTAATCATCTTAAGCGAGATAGAATCTCCACCCCACAACAATACAATCAAGCCGTAGGGACTTTGCCTTAAGAGAGATAAAGGTGTACCTCGTTGATCCCTATCCGAGTACGTAAGTCCTTTCCTTAAGACGATGCAAAGATTATTTTCCTACAACTTTTGGCGGTTAAATCTCCCTTAAAATGAAGACTCATCTCTTCTCCTAAAACCAATCAATCAACTACCCTAAACCCGTAGGAACCTTGACTCACAGTCAATAATTCCTCAAACCCTTTAGGGGAACTACAGATACTCTGATTCCACTCCCGTCAGGATATGTAGGCACAAGATGCGACGTCTTGTCGAGTATACTTAGAAAATAAACCCCTAGGTTCTTTTACCCTTAAGCAGATAAACCTTAGCAATAAAACAAACATAAAACAAGAGGTTCCTGTAGAGTACTACAGAAACTTAGGATGCTAGCACCTTCCCTAAGTTTAACTAACCCCCGAACCTAAAACTCTAACCTTTGCATGTGCATCGCATTGTTGGTATTTCGATCGTTTCCCTTCCTTTGGACAAATCAAAGTTCGGTTGCAAATGAATTAACATTCAAACTAGTCAATAGTTTGGTATCCAAATTTCACCGCGACAGAAATGGCGACTTCACTGGGGATGCTCAGTGGGTATCCCTATCTTGTTTTTTCTTTATTGCTTTACATATTTGCTTATTTGCCTACTTGCTTATTTGTTCTTTATTTCTTTGGGGCTATTATCCTTGAGTGGTGAGATAAAGTCCTACACCCGGATTTGAGAGAAATTATGATAGGATGGTGATATATTCGAGGAGGCTTATAGGGAGTGAGTCCCGACTAAGTTGATTCGAAAATCCCGCTTAGTTGAGACCCTTTTGAAAATAGTTCGGTTGAACGAGTTTAGTCATGAAAACTTTTACTATTCTCAATTGGAGTCCATGATACTAAGGACCGTAGTTACCTTTAACCCCACTTTGGCCTTTATTAGGGCGTAGTGCGAGGCTATAAGGGAGTAAGTCCTGAAATAGTGCTACGCGAAGCTACACGCAAAAGAAGTTCTCTTGAGAATATTATTAATCCTCGAGTTAGTTGAGGAATTGATAATATCCGATAGATGGACTAATGACTTTGGGACCTTTTTAGAACCCAGTTCTGCAGGTACCATCCACCTTTAGTCCTTATCCTTTGGGAATGGGTATACCCTTGGCTCCATGCTCGTTGCAAACCTAGGACCTTTGTTTGTTTATCTTTGTGTGCCCTTGTGTGCTTACTTGTGTTTGTTGCATTCATATAGCATCATACTACATTGGACTTCATGGGATTTACCTCTTTATTTATGAACATTGTAGGACATTATGGATAGACGAAATACTCTAAAATATACTTTGAAGAGTCCCAAATTGGATGACCTAAGGGAGTTGGGAGCTTTGATTGAAGACCAAGAGAATTTCAAGGGTAAATATGGGAAGTTACTATCTCTGTTGAGACGTAAGGCGAATGAAGACCTACTTTCCGCTCTGTTACAGTTCTATGATCCGATGTATCACTGCTTTACTTTTCCAGATTATCAGTTGTTGCCAACTTTGGAAGAGTACTCTTTTTTGGTAGGGTTACCCATTCTAGAAGAATCTCCTTTTCCTTTCTTAGAAAAGGACCCCGAGGAAAGAGACATCGCTAAGGCCCTTTATCTCAGGGTATCCGATGTTAAAGACAACATGGTTGTTAAAAATGGGACTTTCGGCTTGACTACAGATTTCTTATTTGAAAAAGCTTCATTTTATACTGATTTTACGAACAAGGCTCCATTCGAGGCAATCTTCGCCCTACTTGTCTATGGGGTATTTCTATTTCCAAGTTTTTAGGGGTTTGTAGACCTTAACGCAATTAAGATCTTCATGAAAAACAATCCAGTGCCGACTCTATTAGATAATACCTACCACTCTATACATCTCCGAAACCTTCGTGGTGGAGGAATGATTACGTGTTGTGTGCCTTTATTATATAAATGGTTCCTTACCCACTTGCCCAAATATGTTTCCTTTTGGCACCTCAATGATAAGCGTTGGTCAAAAAAGATTATGGCTTTGACTCATTCTGACATCGATTGGTATAGCCGTGAGTATGATGGAATTCTAATTGTTGATGGGTGTAGAGATTTTGCTAATATACCATTACTCAGCTTCGATGGAGGGATCAGTTACAATCCGATTTTAGCCCGCCGACAGTTGGGATATCCATTGAAGGAACCACCTAAGAGCATACAAGTTGAGAGTGTCTTCTTCGAGGATAATCAAGAACTCCGAGAAAATATTGTGGAAGCTTGGAAACATTTGCATAAGAAAGATAGGAATAGTTTGGGAAGGCCCAACTGTGTGCCTCTGGAACCGTATCTCCAGTGGGTAAGAAATAGGGCGATCAAGCTGAAGATGCCTTACTCTCGCCAAGATCCTATACCTCCGAGAAGAGAGCCCACTTATGTTTTCATGTCCGAAACCGAGAAGTTAGAAGTTGCTTTGAAGAAGTCGCAACATGAGTTAGAGTCTTGGAAGAACAAGTATCTAGTGTCCGTCGCAGAGATTGACGAACTTCAGAAACAGCTACAGTTGAAGGATGAAGAGCTACTCCCCTGCAAGAAGAGGAAAGTCATGGAGGATTTATTTTTCTCCGACCCGTAATGCACTATTTGGAAACTAATTGTGGATAACCTTATCCGTGAGAAGACGCAACTAGAAGAGCAGCTCAAGCAGCAGAATTCGAAACTTCTTTAGTGTCTTTACTAGCTTTTATTTAGCTACTTATTTGGGACTTTTAAAAGCAATTATTTGTATTCCGTTTCAAAATTAAATAAAAACGTTTTCTTTTGCCACAATGTTTATAAATAGTTAGGATCCCATGAAGTCTTACTCATCTTGCATTGCATTCTTTCTTTAATCAAGAAACTCAATTATTTCTCAGGTATTGTAACCATGGATTTCAAAAGAGAAGTATTGGAGTACACTTTCCAGAGTCCTAACAATGAAAGCTTGAGAGAACTAGCAGATCTCATCAAAAACGGTTACGCCTTTGCATCAGAATAAGGGGAAGTCTTCCATTTTCTCGAACTCAAGATGAAAGGAGGGTTGTTGGAGACCCTTGTTCAGTTTTATGATCCGTTGTATCACTGTTTCACTTTTCCAGATTACCAGTTGATGCCGACACTAGAGGAGTATTCTGATTTCCTAAGGATGCCCGTAACGGCCCGTCCCATATTCACCGGCCAGGAAGACACACCCAGTCATCAAGAAATTGCCAACGCTACTCATCTCATTTTGGCAGATGTTCAAGCACACCTAACCACCAAGGAAGGAGTCCTTGGATTCCCCACTGACTTTTTGATTGAAAAAGTCCGCCACCATGCTGAAAGAAAGGAAGTCCTTATCGTGGAAGCCACCTTTGCTCTGTTGGTCTATGGGATCTTCTGGTTCCCAAAGATCGATGATTCTGTTGACATGGATGCGATTAAACTATTCATACTCAAGAATCCAATCCCTACTCTGTTAGCTGACACATATTACTCAATTCATTCAAAGAATGCCGAGGGAGGGGGACATATCGTCTGTTGTACCGCTCTGTTGTATTCATGGTTCATTGCTCGCCTAACTCGGCACCCGTCTATTTGGGAAGAGGAAGAATCGCCCCGTTGGTCCGAGGTAGTCATGGCCCTTACTCACTCTGACATTGTGTGGTACGACCCTACCTATGGAGGTATATGTATGATCCATAGCATCGGAGGATTTACTAACATACCACTCATTGCGAGAGAAGGATGCATAAGTTACAACCCTGCGCTGGCCCGTCTCCAATTCGGGCATCCCATGATTGAAGTACCTGACTAGACTCTGTTAGAAGGAATCTTTCTCAAAGAAGGAGAAGACCCAGACCTGAATACCGTCATAATTTATGCATGGAGATACATCAATAAGGAAGGAAAAGCTGCTTTAGGATACCCTAATTGTGTTGTCTCTGAGGAATATCTACATTGGGTGCGAGAAAGAGCTCTCGACCTCAAGATGTCGTTCCCTTTCCATGAACCTATGGTATTGGCTTTTCACGATCCAGATTGGTTTGACGTGAGCGAAGAAGAGCAGTTGAAGGTTGCCTTGGATGAGGTTCAGAAGCTGAAGGCCGCTTGGAAGAACAAGTTTTTCATACTCAAGGTAGAGAAAGAGAAATCCCAGAGGCTGCCAGAAGTAGAACATGCAAGGAAAAGAAAGGCGCGAGAGGATTTATTTTCCTCTCACACCTCTTCAAAAGCTGTCACCAGTGATGATCTTCCCCCAGATACTGTGGCTTGGAAGGAATGTGTCGACCGACTCATCAGAGAGAATGCCGAGTTGCAAGAACGCATCAGTCAGCTAGAAAGAGAACTTCGCGCGCAGAAAGAGCATAAGGAGTAGATCTCATAGTCCCTCTTTTGCTTTTGATTTAATGTAATAAACTCTTAAAAGAGTACTCCGTTTTGTAATGCTTCGATCATCAAAATAAAATAAGTTTTTCTCCAACGTTACAATACTGAAATAATTTGAGTTTCTTGAAGGTTCATACTCATTTGCATTTGGCATAAGCAGAGCATTGTTTGCATTCCAGGGTCTCACTCTTGCTTCATATCCGCAGACAAGCTGAATCACCGATACAACACTCGAGCTAATCAACGCCAGAAGATGGATCAACTAGAACAAGAGAACAGAGTGCTCCATGATGAAGTTGCAAGTATGAAAGAAAGTTTGGAGAGGTTGAATGGTATAGTGGAAGCTTTGGTCAATCAAGCCTCGATTAACAACCAAGAAGTTCTAAGGATTGTGATCTCTGAAGTGATGCCAACACCGATCCCAGTGGTGTCTTCTGCTGCTGAAATATCCTACAGTATGCCTCAAGGTTTCCCGTGGGGATTGTCTCCTAATTTCTTTTCGGCCGGTTACCGTCCGTCTGTGTCTGAGATCCCTGTTGTGACCACTGTTCAAGCTGCTCCTGTAGTTTCTGCTGTGATGACTACCGCATCTCCACATGTGAACGTTGTTCCGTATATTCTGGATGAACCAATTTTACATGGGTCGCCAACCGAAACTGTGGGCCTAGAAGAGAGGATAGACGGATTTCAAGACCAGTTTTCTGAAATACAAAAAGAGTTGAAAGCCCTGCGTGGGAAGGATTTGTTTGGTAAGAGTGCTTCTGAGCTGTGCTTGGTTCCAAATGTTAAGGTCCCACCGAAGTTTAAGGTCCCTGACTTTGAAAAGTACAAGGGGAATACTTATCCTCAGAGTCACCTTATTATGTACGCCAGAAAGATGTTTGCCCAAACTGATAATGATCAATTACTCATTCACTACTTTCAAGACAGTTTGACAGGCGCCGCACTCAAGTGGTATATGGGGTTGGATAGTACGAAGATTCGAACTTTCAATGATCTAGGAGGAACCTTTGTCAAGCAGTATAAGTAAATTGTGGACATGGCGCCCGACCGAGACCAGTTGAGAGCAATGGCACAAAAAGATAAGGAGAATTTCAAAGAATATGCTCAGCGTTGGCGCGAGTTGGCCGCGCAAGTCACACCACCATTAGAAGAAAAAGAGATGACCAAGATTTTTCTGAAGACTCTTGGTCCTTTCTTTTATAATAAGATGGTAGCCAGTGCACCCAGTGACTTTACTGAAATGGTCAATATGGGAATGCGTTTAGAAGAAGGTGTTCGCGAAGGAAGATTGGCTAAAGAAGAAAGTGCTCCTAAAAGGTATGGGAGCAGTTTTGTGAAGAAAAAGGAGCAAGGTGTAAATGCCATTCAAAATGGACAATTCAGAAAGAGGTACATGCCACCACACCAAGTTGCAGCAGTATCGCCAGTGTTTAATGCTTCGTCTTATCAGCTACAGTCTCCGCAACCCTATCAGCAACCTCAATCTCCCGTTGCTCAACAACCTCAACCTCAACAAAGTCCACAGTACCCTCAGCAGAATCGGCCATCCAGCAAGGGTCGTGTGTATAGAAAAATAAATTTTAATCTGATCCCAATGACATATGCTGATTTATTCCCCGCTTTGATTAAAAAGGGTCACATTCAGACAAGAGCTCCACCTTTGGCTCCCGTGAATCCTCCTCCTTCTTATAGAGCTGACAAGTTTTGTCCTTACCATCCGGGTGCTCCAGGACATGATATTGAGAGTTGTTTCGGTTTGAAGATGGATGTCCAGAGGCTCATTAAAAATGGAATCTTGTCTTTTAGAGATTCTGACCCTAATGTACAGAAGAATCCATTACCACCACATGGTTCGCCCTCTGTCAATATGATTGAAGATTGTTTGGAAAGTGATGATCAGGAAGTTTCAAATGAAGAGGCTGAAGAAGTTTGTGTCATAGTACCCCACTTTAAGGAAGTAGAACGTATAGAGATCGTTTACAATAGCAAGAAGCCAACTGTTACTCCTTTGGTAATCAATGTGCCTGGACTTGTCCCTTATACTTCCAGTAAGGCTATCCCATACAGGTACAATGCTACTATGCTGGAAAGTGGAAAAGAAGTGCCTCTGCCCATCATGCCTTCAGTAGTTAACATCGGAGATGTTAGTAGGGTGACAAGAAGCGGTCGAGTCTACCCGACTGTGCCACCGAAAAAAAAAGAAGTTTTGTTCGAACCATCAGGCTCAAAAGACCCAACTGTGGGGCATTCTGGTGGATCTAATTTATCCAAATCAGATGAATGTTTGAAAGTAATCAAAAGAAGCAAGTATAAGGTTACAGATCAGCTTCTGCAAACCCCGTCGAAGATTTCTGTGCTACAATTGCTGATGAGTTCTGAGGCTCATAGAGAAGCACTTCAGAAGATTTTGGAACAAGCCTATGTCGAGCAGGATGTGACTATGGAACAATTTGATAGCATCATTGGCAGTATTACTTCGAGTGATAATCTGGGTTTTAATGAAGACGATCTCCCAGAAGAAGAAGGAAACATAACATGGCTCTACATATTTCTGTGAACTGTGGAAACGACTCTCTGTCCAGTGTGTTGGTTGATACTGGATCGTCTCTAAATGTAATGCCTAGAACTACTCTATCTAAGTTGTCGTATCAAGGACCGCCGATGATGCCAAGTCGCGTTATTGTCAAAGCTTTCGATGGGTCAAGGAAAACGGTAATTGGTGAGGTAGATTTACCCATGACTATCGGATTACAGACTTTCATGATCCCGTTTCAGGTCATGGACATTCGTGCCGCCTATAGCTGTTTGCTAGGGAGGCCATGGATACATGAAGCTGGAGCAGTTACTTCTACCCTGCATCAGAAATTGAAATATGTTTTTAAGGGGAAAATAGTTACAGTTTGTGGAGAAAGAACTTTGGTGGTAAGTCACTTGTCATCATTCTCATATGTCGAAGCTGAGGAAGAGATTGGCACGCAATTTCAGGCTTTGTCTATTGTGGGCGAGGGCGTCCAAAGATCTCAGGCATCCATGTCATCATTTAAAGACGCGCAGCGAGTAGTGAACAGTGGTCATCAGACAATGTGGGGAAAGGTGTTGTCTTTGCCAGAGAACAAAAATAAGGAAGGTCTCGGCTTCACCAGCAGTTCTGCTCAACATGACACCAAGAATCAAGGGTTTCCGCTAATCAATGAAGTGTTCCGTAGTGGAGGAGTCGTCCATCATCCTCAAATTAATGTTGTGTCAGAGGACGAACTTGAGGGCTACATATCAGATGGTTCTGCAAGGTCCTCCATTCCTTACGAAGACTATGAGCCCTATATGGAAGACCCAGGCTATGTTTCGGATGAATTTGACTATACCTTTGGAGTTTATGCTGTCACCGAAAAGGATCCAGATGAAGACATCCCAGACTTTGTGACCCCAGGCGTTGTAGTCAAGAATTGGAGTGCGGTTGAAGCCCCTACTGCCATTCATATATCTAAGTAAAGCATTTGTTTTAAATTTTTCGCTCTGCCCAAGGCGAAACTGCATTTGTTAGGGCTTATTTTCAATAATTCCCTTTGCTCTGCCCAAGGCAAAGGTGACTTTAGTGGGCGTGTCTTTTTGGTTTTGCTATCATTAATAAATTACTTTCATTTACATTTGTGTTTTTATATTTATTCACGATGTTGGAAAATGATAAGTAGCATCTCGCGTACACACACTTTCCACTTTACAAAAACTTATTGAAAATCACATCACTTGCGCAGATTGCTGCATAAATTACATCCTGGGAATAATGATCCGCTACCTTCTCCAAATTTTGAGTTTCCTGTGTATGAAGCTGAGGATGAAGAAGATGATATCCCAGGAGAAATTTCCAGACTGCTTGAGAAGGAAGAGAAAACTATCCAACCTCATCAAGAGCCGGTGGAAGTAATCAACTTGGGATCAGAAGAAATCCGTAGAGAAGTGAAAATTGGAGCTCTGCTTAAACCTGATGTGAAGAAACAGCTGATTGATTTTCTTGGAGAGTTTGTCGATGTGTTTGCTTGGTCATATTAAGACATGCTCGGATTGGACACAGCTATAGTCGAACATCACTTACCGTTGAAGCCAGAGTGCCCGCCAGTAAAACAGAAGCTCAGAAGGACTCGACCTGACATGGCTCTAAATATTAAGGAAGAGGTACAGAAACAGATTGATGCAGGTTTCCTTGTCACTGCTGAGTATCCGCTATGGTTAGCTAACATTGCACCCGTTCCAAAGAAGGATGGTAAGGTTCACATGTGTGTAGACTACACGGATTTGAATAAAGCCAGTCCGAAAGATGATTTTCCATTACCTCACATTGACATCTTGGTGGACAGTACTGCAAGATATGAGGTTTTCTCCTTCATTGATGGTTTTTCAGGTTACAACCAGATTAGAATGGCTCCCAAGGATAGAGAGAAGACGTCATTCATAACGCCCTGGGGCACCTTTGTTACAAAGTTATGTCGTTTGGATTAAAGAATGCAGGGGCAACATATCAGAGAGCTATGACTACTTTGTTCCACGATATGATGCACAAAGAGGTCGAGGTGTATATGGATGATATGATAGCTAAGTCGAAGACCGAAGATGATCATGTTAAACACCTGGCTAAGCTGTTTGGTCGTTTGAGGGAATACAAGCTTCGTTTGAACCCCAACAAGTGCACATTTGGAGTACAATCAGGGAAACTATTGGGTTTTATTGTCAGCCAAAGAGGGATTGAAATGGACCCTGACAAAGTGAAAGCTATCCGGGAAATGCCAGCTCCCGCCACCGAGAAACAAGTTAGAGGATTCTTGGGACGTTTGAACTACATCTCCAGGTTTATATCCAACATGACCGCTGTCGCGGTGAAAATTGGATACCAAACTATTGATTAGTTTGAATCTTTAATTCATTTTTGCAACCGAACTTTGATTTGTCCAAAGGAAGGGATAAAGATCGAAATTCCCACAATGCAATGCAAATGCAAGTTTAGAGAGTTATAGGTTCGAGGGTTGGTTAAACTTAGGGAAGGTACTGGCATCCTAAGTTTCTGTAGTACTCTACAGGAACCTCTTGTTTTATATTTGTTTATTGCTAAGTGTTTATCTGCTTAAGGTATAAAGACCTAGGGGTTTATTTCTAAGTATACTCGATAAGATGTCGCATCTTATGCCTACATATCCTTACGGGAGTGGAATCAGAGTACTTGTAGTTCCCCTAAAGGGTTTGAGGAGATCTTTGACTGTGGTCAAAGTTCCTACGGGTTTAGGGTAGTTGTTTTGATTGGGTTTAGGAGAAGAGACGAGTCTTCATTTTAAGGGAGAGATAACCACCACAAATGTAAAGGGGGTTTTGTAGGAAAATGGTCTTTGCATCGTCTTAAGAAAAGGGCTTAAGTACTCGGATTGTTTGACGAGTGTGCCTTTATCGCTCTTAAGGCAAAGTCCCTACATGTTTGATTGTATTGTTGTGGGGGTGGAGATTATATCTCACTTAAGATGATTAACATCTATTCTCTAGTGTTTGAGAAGTTTGTATTATATTGTTGATTGTTTGTTTGTCTAAGTTGTAAAGATAAAGGTCCTTCCTATGGGGTAGGTCCTAAACTTAAGCGATCAACTTGAATGGGATCAAGGATCGAAGGGATTATGATGCAAATGATGTGCAACTACACACAACGTTGAATTATGTGTAGGTTTTTCCTTTGGACGGGTGCGATGCGATAAGAGTAAATATGATAATGTAAATGACTGTAAGGTAAATTGCGGAAAGTAAACCATACACGTACGCATAAAAGCGCTAAGTGAGGTGTAGGTGCAAGTGTCGTGAATGTGACGTGATTGATTATATTTGTATTTAGGGTGAGATTGTTTTCTAGCATGTTGATTATTTAGAGAAAAGTTGTACTTGATTATTAATAGTAAGAGATTGATTTTAGTTTGAATAAAAATGTCGGTTAACTTATGTGAACTGATTTTTATTTAGGAAAATGCTTGGATTTAATATTTAAGAGAGGGGTGTCATTTGATTCTAGCAAAAGTTATATTAACTTTGTTTTGATAAAAAAAATGGTTTATTTTCGCATAGAAATTAATTTATTAAAAAAAAATTCTTAATATTAAAAAGAGTTTAGTTATATGTTATCTAAATTATGAAAATGTTTTTATGTAAAATGGTTTTTCGTTTAAGTTATTATAAAAGGTTATCATTTTTTATTAAAGTTGTGTTTTTTTATAAGTAAGTGAGGTGTTCTTTTTAATAGAATAATATGACTAATTCGTTATATAAAAGAGATTGCTGGGTTGATGAAAATAAATTAAAAGGTGATTATAATAAAAAGAGTTTGTTTAATTAAATGAATAAGCTAATGACAAAAAACTTAAAAGTTTTTTATTTGTTGTTTTTAAAATTTTATTTAAATGCTAAATAGATTAAATTATAAATAATAGGTTTTGTAAAAAAAATAGGTTTTAATATTGTAGAAAAGGGTTGTTATTTAAATTAATTGATTTTAAAAGTTGATTAAAAGAGTTTAATTAATTATGCAGATTACGATTGATTAAAGGTTTAAAGGGTAGTTTAGTAGTTAATTTGTGATTAGTGTGGAAAATGTGTGTGTGTGTGTGATGATGGAGGACCACGGTACTACCGTGGTCGTGCACATACAGTTACACAGAAAACCAAAACAACAAGACAGATAGAAATTACAGAACAAGCAAATCGAAAGAACCCTAGGCCTAAGTTCCTTCGCTCGGCCTCCTCCCCCGTTCAATCTTCGTTCTCCGTTCTATTCCGGTACCTGAAACGTGAATTGAAAGTATTAATAGTTCAGGAATTTCAATATGAGTGAGTATTTACCGAGAGTTGGTGGAGCAGCGAGGATTTGTGCGACGGAAAGGAAGCTTTGACGATGGAATCCGCAGTGGCTGGCGATGGCTCCTTCGATGGATAAGATGAGTTCTCTCTTCTCCCTCAATCTCTTATGATTTTGAAAAAATAGGGTTTTGTGTTGTAATCTTTTTCGGTAGCTCTAGGTTTCTTTTCCCTTTCTCATTCTTCTCTTTATATAGGCTTCATGAGAATCAATCCTGAAATCTGGTTTAAAACGCTTTGAAGATTTGATTGGATTTCCTATTTGAGTTTATCCGATTTTGAAAGGTTTCCTCTTTCATTCGATTGCAATGATGGTTTAATTAATTGACGTTCAAATCTTGTGATTCAGATGAGATGGGATTTGATTGTAGGATATTCTATCTGTAGAATATGCTTTAACCGTTATTTTTTGTTGACTCTGAGTGTGACTTGGCATGTACAGGTGGCAAATGAGTTTGGGCCAAAGAGGAACTTGCAGCCCATAGCAAATATGGTGAAGGGGGAGGTGCACGTGAAGATGCTCAAATTTCTCTCTTGCGAACAAGAGAAAGAAGAAGAGCGAGGTTACGTTCTTGATTCTAATTACTGACGTGTCCGGGTATTTCTACGTTGGGTCTTGAACATTGGTTGATGATTGTTGCCTTCATTCGTGGATTGAGACGTAAAGGCATGGGGTGACTTCGTTTCAGGATGCATTGTTGCCAGGGTAATTTGCCTCTTAGTCTGAAGTTGATGAGCTGGTGGTTTCGCAGCAAAAGAGACCCTTCTGACCGTGCTTCTTAGCAGGCTGCGTAACCTGCTATTAAGCTGTTTGAGGTATCTAGTTTTTTTTAGCAATAGCTCGATGAGCTCAACCATACGAAAGCTTAAAAATGCTCATGATTTTGATATATGCTTGCTGAGTTTTCTTTGCTAACAAAATCTGCAATACTCTAACAGGACCAATGTTTTAAATATGATCAGGTGGAAGTATAATGTCCAATGTCTGGTATCCTGACGGGTCAAAGCGTTAGCGCCTTCGAGAGCTTCGTGTGATTTACGACCAGTTCACGGTTGATGCTTGTGCCAAGCCGGTAATGGGCTGCTGTTGCTGCATACCTGCTCCGTAGGTGACATCCTCTTGTTCAGGGTCTTTTGACATGGATTCATAGGGCGTGGATTCGAGAACCAGTTTGCTGTTGTAGGTCTGGTTTTGTTCTCATTATTACCTCTCGTCTTCTTTTCGAAAATTTCCGATTATTAAGAAGAATGTGATTTTGAGCTTGCTTGTGGTGTAACAGGAACAAACGAAAAGGCACGCAGATGAAAGTGACTAGTAGAATGAGGATCTAGGAACGATGGATCCAAAGGGGCAAAGTTCAATCCAAGCTGCCTGCTTAGTAAACTCATAGTAGCATCAAAGCTGCTAGCACCTGTATGATCGGCAGCAGGAAATGACTTCTGAGCCCGTGTCTGGTTAAACGCCATCCCAGGTGCTGGCGCTACAACAACTGATGACTGTGTAGGTTTGTTATGCTAGCACCAATTATCGACTCATAGCCATTCTCTTCTATCAAACTGGCTGGCTGCAGCCTATACCAACGGGTATGATGCGCGAGACTCTGTTTTGACCATCCCTTTGTTTGTTCTGTATGTTGTTGTGGCGCTACCTTGCTATGAATTTCTAAGACTTATGTATTTGTTTGCTTACTTCGAGTCTGTAAAAGTTTGATAACTATTTCTCTGTTTCGTTCATGTGCTTATGGTGATGAGGGGAACCAAAATAATCCATCGTGCAAGTCATTGCTCTTATCGTGGCTATCCTTATCTGCGCCAACTGATCAAGATCAAATTGCATGGGAGCTGGTGACTGTGGGAGCAAGAGAATAATGTATCCATGAGAACATACGACACTAGGTGCATCACCAACCTCTATGTCATCTTCAGCTGATCAATTACTTGCGATTTATAACTGCTTCAATCAGAGTTTATGGCATCACGGCTACCGACATTCCAACAACAGCAATACAATCTTGTTACTTAATGGAAGTAAAGCTTAGGAGCTCTCACATGCCCCAGGCTTGTAGAGGTATTCTAGTCCATTTCCATCATCTTATTGACATTAGAGTGTTGTAGCAAAACCATCTCGCAGGTGATATCTTCTTTAGCAATTACAGTCGGCACTTTAAGTTTTAACCTATTGGCATAGGGTGGGGCAGTGTAATGGTGATGTTGATTTCTTGGTAAATGAATTGATATCTTGCACATACTTGTTTGCTGTTTGTTGTATACCGCTGTTACGATGTTGATGTTTGCAGATGGTGCACTGGCATTGTGATGCTTTTTGCCTATAGACATTTGTGCTGACATGTTTGCTGATGCCGTTGCGATTGCATTGTTGATGTTTCGCTGTTGTGAAGTTATTCCGTCGTGTTTTGCTCTTCTGCAGGTGCTGCGGGTGTGCCTTAGTCATGATTGCTATGAATTGTTGAAGTACTTGTTATTTGTTTTGCCAGTGTGGTTGTTATGCCATTGTGGATGCTTGCTGTTTGTACTACTATCTGCAGCTGACATGTTGAAACTACCGGGGCATATTGCTTGCGAAATCTAAATATGTGCTACTGTCACTTGCGAACGTTTTGCCTATTGTTGTTTGTAGCTGATATGCTTCCTCTTCTTCTTCCAGGACACCGTTAGCGGTTCCGAAAATGCCGGTTCTATGCTGCTCCTGGGAAAGGTTGCTGGTGGGTTCGGTGACAAAAGGAAGAGCTCAAATGCAGCCAGGACGCGGTAGCTTGAGGAGGCTTCAATCCTTGATTTTAGGTGTAGGACATATGTTTATAAAATGTAGTAGACAAAGTGCAAATGGAAAATGTTTAGAGGTTGTATTGTTTTATCTTCTCCAATGATAACTATGTAAGCTCGTTAGCATCAATAAAATAAAAGAGATGCTCTCATTTCATATGACGGGGACACGTGTTCGTGGAGGTATATTAAAAAAATGAAATCTTGTTAATCCAAAAAAGGCCTGTTATGTTTTTTTTCAACGCGGCTTAATGAGTATTTTCTCAAACCATCTTTACATGTAGTTGAATGTTTGGTTGGTGATGACAAAATACCAAACTTTGGACTTGAATAAACCACCTCGCTCTTAAATCTCAGGAAACTCACAAACAACTTAGGCCAAATCCTTCAACCAAATAGAATGCTTATGAACTTGATACCGCTTGAAATTACTCCCGTATCACGAACCCATTAGCTAGTCACAAATTAATTATATTCATTTTGATAAGATCCCCATCTATAATCAGTGTGAAGCGCTTTTGTCTTAATGAAGCTTTAAATGACTACGATTAGTCCTCAAATGAATATGCCAAAAAATCCCACTTCTCCTCAGGGGTAGGCGTTGATGATTTTAAGAGGTGCCGAGGAAAACCAATAAAACCCCGCAATCATTCTGAGACAGGCTCAATTGACCATGTCGTGGAGTATTTTAAAATGGGAAGAATGGATATTATCTCCGTCTGAAATCATTGCATCTGCACGATTTGGTTAGCGCAATAAACATATACAAAAGTAACATGATAAAACACACAAGGAGGTGGGATCTTATGGTCAAAAATTAGGGTGTGACAACCGCTACGTGCAAACCTATATTCAAGCTTCTGAGGAAAGAACAAGGGTATATTTGTACTGAAGACTGTCAAAAGGCTTTTGATAGTATCAAAGAGTATTTGCTTGAACCACCTATCCTGATACCACCAATTGAAGGACGACCTTTGATTATGTATTTGACTGTTTTAGAAGATTCAATGGGTTGTGTACTCGATCAGCGAGATGAAACAGGGAAGCAAGATCATGTCACTTATTATTTGAGCAAGAAATTTACTGATTGTGAAACAAGGTACACTATGTTAGAGAAGACTTGTTGCGCTCTGGCGTGGGCCGCCAAGCGTTTGCGCCAATATATGTTGAATCACACTACTTGGTTAGTTTCAAAGATGGATCCTATCAAGTATATTTTTGAGAAGTCCGCTTTGACTGGGAGAATTGCTAGATGGCAGATGTTGTTGTCTGAATATGATATCGAGTACCATACTCAGAAAGCTGTTAGAGGAAGTGTGTTGGCTGATCATCTGGCTCACCAGCCCATTTTGGATCATCAACCCTCAAACGACGACTTTCCCGATGAAGATGTTATGTTCTTAAAGATGAAAGATTGTGAAGAACCCGTACATGGTGAAGGGCCAAAGCCAGGTTGTCAATGGGGTTTAGTTTTTGATGGAGCTGTCAACGCTCATGGAAAAGGGATAGGTGCTGTTATTGTGACTCCTCAAGGGACTCACTTCCCGTTTACATCCAGATTAACATTCCACTGTACTAATAATGAGGCTGAGTACGAGGCATGCATTATGGGTCTTGAAGAAGCAATCGACTTGAGAATTAAGAATTTAGATGTGTTTGGTGATTCTGCAGTGGTAATCAACCAAATCACTGGAGAGTGGATAACTCGACATGATAATTTGGTCCCACACAGGGATTACGCTAGAAGATTGTTACCGTTCTTTGATAGAGTTGAGTTTCATCATACCCCTCGTGATGAGAACAGAATGGCAGACGCGTTGGCAACTTTGGCCTCGATGATTATGGTAAACTTTTGGAACGAGTGTCCTCGGATTGGAGTAAAACGTCTTGATAGACCTGCCTACATCTTTGCTGTCGAAGAAGTTGAAGATGGCAAACCCTGGTACCATGACATTGAAGTGTTTCTTAGAACTCAAGAATATCCTTTGGGAGCTTCCAACAAAGACAAGAGAACTTTGAGAAGGTTGGCTGGAAATTTTCTTCTGAGTAACAATGTGTTGTACAAGCGGAATTTTGACATGGTCTTATTGAGATGTGTTGACAAACAAGAAGCGGATATATTGATGACGGAAATTCACGAAGGATCTTTTGGCACTCATGCCAACGGACATGCTATGGCTAAGAAGCTTTTACGGGCTAGTTATTATTGGATCACAATGGAAGCAGATTGTTACAAGTTTGCTAGAAAGTATCACAAGTGTCAGATTTACGCAGATAAGATTCACGTACCTCCAACTTTGTTGAATGTTATCTCATCACCGTGGCCATTCTCTATGTGGGGAATTGATATGATTGGAATGATAGAGCCGAAAGCGTCTAATGGACACCGATTCATCTTAGTAGCCATTGATTATTTTACCAAGTGGGTTAAGGCGGCTTCCTATGCTAATGTAACTCGACATGTGGTTGTCAAATTTATCAAGAATCAGCTCATTTGCCGATATGGTGTGCCAAGCAGAATTATTACAGACAACGGTTCCAATTTGAACAACAAGATAATGAAAGAGTTGTGTGAAGAATTCAAGATTGAGCATCATAATTCTTCCCCTTACAGACCAAAGATGAGTGGGGCTGTTGAAGCCGCCAACAAAAACATTAAGAAGATCATTCAGAAAATGGTTGTTGCTTACAAAGATTGGCACAAAATGCTCCCATTCGCCCTACATGGATATCGTACGATGGTACGCACATCGACTGGGGCAACTCCATTTTCACTTGTCTACGGTATGGAAGCAGTACTCCCGGTAGAAGTTGAGATTCCTTCCATGAGGATCTTGGTGGAGGCAAAGTTATCAGAAGCTGAATGGTGTCAGAATAGATATGATCATTTGAACTTAATCGAAGAAAAGAGGATGGTCGCGCTATGCCATGGGCAGTTGTATCCGCAGAAGATGAAGAAGGCATTTGACAAGAAAGTTCGACCCCGTGCATTCAAAGAAGGTGACCTCGTGCTTAAGAAGATTCAGTCTTTCCTCACCGAAGTCAGAGGAAAATGGGCCCCGAATTATGATGGACCATATGTAGTAAAAAAGGTTTTGACATGAGGCGCTTTGATGTTAGAAACAATGGACGGAGAAGAGATCACTCGCCCTGTCAACACGGATGCTGTTAAGAAATATTTTGTTTAAGAGAAGCAAGTCATTATTCCCTTTATGTAATCGCTACTACTTTCCAACATTGTAATATTAGGGGTCACGCCTTTCTGCTGACCACCATTCAATAAAAAGTTTTCATTTATCATAAATCTGTATTCTTGATAGCAAAATCCAAATTGATTTTAACCTTTTCAAAAACCTTATGTTATACTTGATATATGAATAACAAAAGGATGACCGGGGACGTTTATTTCGTCCGAGGAAAAACAACAATGTTATGTGCTTCTACAGGGCAAGAGGATTTATTTTATCCAGACACGAAGGTTGCCTCTGTTCGAATACTTTCTTTTACAGGCGATAAGGGATATTTGGAGATTTTGCTTGAGTACCCTTTCGTTTGAGGCGTTCTTTCCGTTCCTCCAGTCCGTCAGCATACGCATAACATATAAGTAGACAACATGGCAGATGCATTTTTCGCATTCTTTATATTCGTTTAGTTCTATCGCTCTGGCTATAGTTATCCCTAGGTGTCTGGGTGCGTCTTATCCCTCCATATAGATTTGTCTACCCTAGGTAGAGAGAGCACAATGTTTCATTTTCCCCACGAAGTTCAACCCTCATGGAAGATGGTTATTTTAGTACAATCCCATTTGAGTTCATACCTCAATGGTTGGGTCCTGCTTGACAGTTTCTCTTCAGATATTTCCTGAATTGAACTTCGGTCTTTGGCAATCACATCGTGGACATCTCCAATCTTTGAACATGGATTAAGTGTGCATTTATTTTGCACCCTATTCCCCAAGAAGAATACTCATAAAGACAAGCGCATCACAAGATTTTCTCGAACATCTATCTCTTTATTTGAGCAACTCGTTTTGATCAGGATCTTATTCAAAACGAAAAATGACATTTTCTACAAGACAGTTCATCATCAAATCATCGCTTCATAAATTCATCGAAGAAGTTTACCGAAGACATTACAAGACATCTCTCTTCATTTAAGGGCTTACAGAATATTGTGCAATTACAAAGATACTCAGCAGGAATGCATTCCCTAGTGAGTTCATCGCACAAGTTTATTTCCATCAAGTGACATTTCCCCGAAGAAGTCGAGGAAGTTTATCACGGTAGTCTCCCTTCATTCGAGAAGACGCGCATTACAATTCAACCGGCCCACATCTCTTCCGAAAATCCCCGGTGAAGTTTTACAAATTACATCAACATTTACAACTACATTTACGAATTTACAACTACAACTACAGATTACGTCAACTATAATTACATCTGCAAGTTCTACAACAAACTACATCTACAAAGTTCCACATTTTACATCTACAGATTATATCAAAGTTCTACAACGAACTACATCTACAGTTTACAATGACATCTACAATCTACAAAATTTACAACCCCCTATGAAGATGCTCTCACGAGTTTTCATCATTTCAGGAAGAGACTGAGACCAGCTCATAGCATCCAGACTATGACGCTCGGGGAAGTTCTATAATAGAGACTGAGACCAGCTCATAACATCCAGACTATGACGCTCGGGGAGGTTCTACATTAGAGACTGAGACTAGCTCATAGCATCCAGACTATGACGCTCGGGGAGGTTCTATATCAGAGACTGAGACCAGCTCATAGCATCCAGACTATGACGCTCGGGGAAGTTCTACAATAGATACTGAGACCAGCTCATGGTTCCCATACCATGATGTTCGGGGAAGTTCTACAACCACAACAACATTTACAATGACATCTACATCTACAAACTACAGTGATTCTACCATCTACAAAATTTTGACATTTTCAGGCAGAGACTGAGACCAGCTCGTGGTACCCTTATCATGACGCTCGGGGAAGTTATACATTTTACTATTTCAAGTTGAGTTCCAAAAAGAAAAAAAGATATACAAAAACAAGAAAAAGGAAAAATACAAATAAAACTGAACCATCGACTCAATTCATTTGGATTATTACCAACCACAATGTTATGATAATAAGCATATCTTTCGACTAGAAGCTTCTTTCCCATCACCATATCCCCGGTGTATGAGGTATTGTTATACTTCTGGATATTCCCCAGTGATGTTTGTCTCCTGTCCCCGCAGGGATTACCCGTTGTCAACCCTGTTCTTCCCTTTATGTCATGCCTAGTTTGTTCCCTGTGACATTCTTTCCCCCACAGGACCGCCCGTCTTGCATCTTCATATCATCGCACATCATACGCATTCGGTGTGCTCTTAGGGCCAAAAATTCGCGCAATGTTTGTATTTAAGTCCCTTCTATCTCGTCGAGACGGAGACTTCGATCTCTATATTCTCCGAATAGAAGTAACTTAAATAGGGGCATCTGTTGCACCCTAATTTTTGACCTTAAGATTTCACCCCCTTTCGCTCTTTTGCGTGTTTTTCTTACGCATGTTAATTATGACTAATGAGGTGTGTGCAGGTACATTGATTTCAAGCGTAAATGATACTTATTCTCATGGTTAAGTATTTTAGATATAACCAAAGATTCTAGAGTTCTCTACTGGTCATTTCCCTCCATTTTCTCAAAACCTTTAGTGTACATTGCCAAAGAGGATCAGGAGGTTTAGGCAAGGAGTTCTCGAAGTGAGTATTTGAAATACATTGTCCCTTACAAGATTCAAGTCATGTTTGCAAGTTCAGAATTAAAGTATCAAGTATAAGTTCGTGTAAAAATTATGAGCTTTGAGAATCACATTACATCTACATTCACAAGAGTGAATTTATAAAACTTCCACGACTCTGCATGACTAAGTATTATGGGGAGAAGGTTTATTTCCGACCAGGCATTGCTATGTGAATCTAAGGAGGATTTAGCTTTGGCATTAAAGAAAACATGAATTATGTATGGGAATTCATTTTTTAAGAAAGCTATCTTCAACTTTATTTAGTGATGCGTAGTATGAGTTTAAGATGACAATTCTGGATGGTTGGTATCCGTATTCAATCATATAAGATATTATGTACAACACATTACAAGTAAAGGATAATCCAAAGGTATTCCTTGCTGTAAGCCTTTACAAGGTTTGCCCTGTTCAAATAACATGTCCTAAACCTTACAAAAGAATAATTTAAGTAAATCTCAAGTTTCCTCATAAAACATTTGCTGTTTCTGCGGGTAAAAGACTTCTCTCAACCGCTACCATCACCTACACTGCTAGAACACATCCTTGGAGTTAACTGGCTTTAGTGATCTTTGTGATCACGGTATAACGGTAATATCGGAATGATTGATACGCGCCAAGGCAACTGAAAAGCAATTGAGAGCAAGTAAATGACCGACTTTCGCTAGCAAGATTAAAGGTGGCGACACTTCAGTATCGACAGAAGCAGAGGTCTTAAAGGTCACGAGAAACATAATCGATCACCTAACCCTGAAGACTCCTACAACATTCATACATAATGCAACTTCAACGCTTAAGTAAAGCACTTGCGAACCAATCCTTACAACCTGCATTACAACAAGGGGAAGTTGACTTAGCATTCAGGTTTAGAATGTGTTTTGAGCACCCTTAATGCAGAGATACATTCAAAACCGTACTACCTCCTTTATACACGTAAACCTCAGCAACAACTCTGGGCGGGTCTCCGTTGTCAAGCTCTGTCACTCTCATTTAGTTATGTCTCCATAGGCCGGCATCTCATTTCAACATATTTTACGAGACCGCTTCTGCATCAAAGAAAAGAGGCGTCAAGACGACAAAGAAATCATCACCGTTTTTGAATTCGAGGAAGCCACGGCGTGACATCAAACAACTTACCATGGTGGTCAGCTTCTCTTGGCATCCAAGGTTTCAGACATATATAACATCCTCGCATTCACTCTTTCCTTCGCACCTGAGAACAACGAATTAAAACGCTCATGTAGACCACAGTTCTCTCCTTGCAAATTCATAAGAAAAAGGATCTAATTTTCGAAAGTTCAGTACCGGAGGGTTTGAGCATAGCGCTGCAATGACTTAGGCAATACTGCAAACACAACAAACGGAATAACCATTAAATGGATCCACAAGCAGTATGGATTCAGACCACAAACTACCATAAAATTGTTCAAAGGATAGAGACATTCAGTTCATAACCTGATAAGCAGAATGGAAGGGACCACCAGGATTCAAACCACTGTATCATTGCCCTCTCAATGGCACGATTAATCACTCCAAAGCTACCTGCAACTAAAATAGATGCCAACCAATAATCAGATTACTGTTAGAGGATAAATTAAGATTAAATTAAGAAGATTTGATTTGAATTCAGCCCTCAGTTTTGAGCTCATCATCGGGCGAATCGAGCAGCCGGAAGGGCGACAACTGAGGTTGCCACCAACTCCCTACTGAGCATCGAAAGAATTGAATTTTGGATAAAAGGGCAACTGTTTCAAACAGCTCAACATAATTCGCAAGCAACAACTGCATTCAACAGCACCAACGCGGTTCAGACCATCAAGTCATCATCACCGTTAAACCTTTCTTGGCCAACGACACGGAACCAGCAGCTCCCAAACTTAAAACAGCATCCTGAAAGGAGAAGAGGAAAAGTCAGTTCAGTCCAGAGTAAACAACCACAAGCATTTCAGCTTTTGCAAGCAACTGTAGCAATCACAACAAAAGTGTATCAACAGGCAAGCTCGTGCAGCAACCACGACAAGTATCTTAACACAGTTCACAGCAAGGTTTCTTCACATCAACATCAACAGCAGAAACATCATCTGCCACAACCAGAACTCAGACCTAATCCCCACCCCTTCTTCAGATATTGGAAATGGGGGAAGGACACATGAACCGTAGTCTGCACAGTTACGTGAGCATAATTCATACTTAGACATTAATGTTAATCCCGTGGCATCGCAAAACCAAATCAGAGTTTCAATCATATCAGAAATTGATGGATCCAACACCTGAAATCAGACAAATAATATCAAGAGAAAAGCAACCATAAATAAGGAATGGCGTTCTGTTTATGGAATACCTTCGGTATCCAAGATGGTTGAATCAATCGAAGAAAACTTCCAAAGAGAATGCCTTCTCGCAACTACAAGGAGACGGTTGCTTTCCAATTTGAGAAAGATTCTTCAGAGAGTCACAGCTGCAAAGAACCATCATCCCCTAGAATGATGAAAGCCCACCACCTGAGAAGTTGATTGAAAATGATCAGTCTCTGGATTCAACAGAATAAGAACCATCAATTAAAAGGCAGGATAGCTTTGAATTGAGACTTCCCGAATCACCCAAGATCGGCATTCACTCCGGGCATCGACAAACATCAAATGACCATGAATCCCCCTTTTAGGCTGTGTGTTTCCTCCCTGGCCCAAACTTCTGCCACATGTACCTGCCAAGTCAGAAGAATAACGGTTAAAGATTTTTCCTTTGAGGATAGAATATTCCACTCAGAAATCCAATCCAATCTCAAAATTAAATCAGGGATTGAGATACCAATTAAGTGGCTCATCACTACAATTACGAAAAAGGAATTATTTCAAATCTTAGCTGGACAAAAATGGAAGACCCAAATCCACATTAAAAACGATTTTAAAGCATTCAAATTCATTCCAGAATCATTTTCGTTCAAGAGATCTATATAAGACGGATGAGAAGAGGAGGAAAGGAGAGGCGAAAAGAAAAACCTGTGTGCGAAAACAGAAATTTTGAGTGAAGAGAAACTTATTCCCTCAATTGGCGAAGTCATCTTCTGTCACTACAAACACCAGTTGACGAAACCATCACCGCCACCTCGAGTCCAATTCGACGAAGCTTTCGATCTCGCCACTGGGGATCCGCTACCGTCGCCAAATTTCGGTAAAACCCCATTCTTACCAACGCTTTTGAAATATTGATGTTTTCTGGTTGCATTTCAGGTTCAAAGCAAAGAAACAGAGGAGTAGAGATGAAACTCGAAGGAGAGCGATGAGAGAGTGAGGCTGAGAAGTGATAGCAGCGGAGAGGGAGGGACGATTTGGGGCATCTAGGTTTTTTTTCTTTCCTATTATTATTTGTCTGTAATATGTTAATCACTGCACACGTGCCACAACACCACACCCACTAACTACCTAATCTGTCGTTAATCAACTTAATTAACCTTTTAAATTAATCTAGTAATTAATTAACATAATTTTAATTAATTAACCTTTTATATGTTGTTACTTAATCTAATTGTTAATTTTAAAACTTTTCTTAATAACCTCATTTTATTCAATAACATGAAATTATCTTTTTTTATAATAGTAAAATCCTTTTTCTTTTAGTTTAATTTAACCCTTATTTAATTAATGAATATTTCCTTAATAAAAATGGGTGATAATAAAAAGTTTTATGTTAAGAAACCATTTTCATAATTTTAAAAGTATATCCACTTGTTGATAATAACCTTTTATTAATTTTATAATAACCAGAACCATTTTCTCTAATGAATTTTCTTCGTTTATTTAAAACTTTTATCTAAAACCACCTAATTCAACTTTTTTACAAAAAGCCTCGCATCCTATTTTACTAAAAAGATTACTCATTAGAACATAGTTTGTTCATACCTAACCTTTATAAAAACAATTCAACCTCACACTCAAAACCAATTAAAAGCAATCAACAGCGTAAAAAATACAAATCAATCGTGCACCCTCACATTCACGACACGTTCACACACTTCAGCGCTTTTATGCGTATGTGTATGATTTTATTTCCGCAATTTATCTTACAGTAATTTACATTATCGCAATTTACATTTCCGCATCGCATCTGTCCAAAGGAAAAACCTACACATGAGTCAACACTCGTGTGTAGTGCATCACTTGCATCATTATCCCCTTGATCCTTGATCCCATTCAAGTCGATCTTCTTAAGTTTAGGACCTACCCCATAAGAAGGACCTTCTTTATTTTTATAACATAGACAAAAAACAACAAAACAATCCAAATCAACTTTATTCAAACACACTAGAGAAAAGATGCCTAATCATCTTAAGCGAGATAGAATCTCCACCCCACAACAATACAATCAAGCCGTAGGGACTTTGCCTTAAGAGAGATAAAGGTGTACCTCGTTGATCCCTATCTGAGTACGTAAGTCCTTTTCTTAAGACGATGCAAAGACTATTTTCCTACAACTTGTGGCGGTTAAATCTCCCTTAAAATGAAGACTCATCTCTTCTCCTAAAACCAATCAATCAACTACCCTAAACCCGTAGGAACCTTGACTCACAGTCAATAATTCCTCAAACCCTTTAGGGGAACTACAGATACTCTGATTCCACTCCCGTCAGGATATGTAGGCACAAGATGCGATGTCTTGTCGAGTATACTTAGAAAATAAACTCCTAGGTTCTTTTACCCTTAAGCAGATAAACCTTAGCAATAAAACAAACATAAAACAAGAGGTTCCTGTAGAGTACTACAGAAACTTAGGATGCTAGCACCTTCCCTAAGTTTTACTAACCCCCGAACCTAAAACTCTAACCTTTGCATGTGCATTGCATTGTTGGTATTTCGATCTTTTTCCCTTCCTTTGGACAAATCAAAGTTCGGTTGCAAATGAATTAAGATTCAAACTAGTCAATAGTTTGGTATCCAAATTTCACCGCGACACAGGGTAAGTTGACTATAAGTTAACTTATTTAAGCTGAATGTCATACAAAATGTCATAACACTGACCGTATGACATCCAGCGGGCAAGTTTGTTTTTCTGGTAGCTATAAACCAGGAAATAGAATAGGAGCTCAAGCTGGATATCAGGAGACTTTCTAGAAGCCCTAGGCGAACTAAAAGATCCATGAATTAAGTGGCAAGTGTGCAGATCATTGAAAATAGGTTTGTTATGAATAAAACCTACTTTATGCAAGGCCCAAAAAGACTGACAACTGCTATAAAGATCAGAAGATGCAATCCTGAACAACAGCTCTTGACAGAAGAAGAATATAGAGTGCAGATTGAAGAGTCCTTTTAAGTGAAGAAGGCTAGTCTTCACATGTGAATTCTGTCTAGGAATACTTGTACTCCAAGCAATTATCTGGTGGATGATTAGCATTGGATAGGTAGATTCTAGGTTGTGTCTTACTCAAAGCTGTGAAGCAAGAGTGTGTGAGTTCCTTGATCAAAGCTGTGAAGCAAGATCAAGGTGTGTATGAAGTGTCTCTTCATATTTAGTCTGTAATTATTTGATATCACTGTTGTATGATTGAGGGGGAGTGAGTGGGTATACTCAGGTCTAGAGTGTCTCTAGGTTGAATTGTCATTGGGTAGATTTTAAGTGAGGAGTGCAAATTGTGTTGTTTGACTCTGAATTAATTCTGCTGATAGTGAAGTTCCTCCCTGGTTTGGTAGCCCCCAGATGTAGGTGTTGTTGACACTGAACTGGGTAAACAATTGTTGTGTTTTTACTGCTTTAATTATTGGCTGCTAAGTAGCAGATGTCAAAGTGGATGTTATAACTTTGGTAATAACACCCATCGTGTGCTTGCCAGAATTTTCAATTGGCATCAGAGCAGGCACCCTGCCTGTTTAAATCTGGGTGAGATCTAGGGAAAACAAATTCTGGTACTATGGATAAAGATATAGGCTTCACTAATAGACCTCCAATTCTGGATGGATCTAATTATGATTATTGGAAGCCTAGGATGATTGCATTCCTAAAACCCTTAGACATCAAGGCTTGGAGAGCTGCAAACTCTGGATGGAAACATCCTGTGAAGATTGACAAGGATGGAGTAGATGTGTTGATTCCTGAAGAGGAATGGAACAAAGAGCAAGAGGCTTTAGCTCTTGGGAACTCTAAAGCATTGAATGCTCTCTTCAATGGTATAGACAAAAACATATTTAGACTGGTACACCACTATGAACTAGCAAAGGATGTTTGGGACACTTTCAGAACTACTCATGAAGGAACATCCAAGGTCAAAATGCCAAGACTTCAAATGCTGACCACCAAATTTGAAGGTCTGAGAATGAAGGAAGATGAGACCATTCATGAGTTTTACATGAATGTTCTTGAACTTGCAAACACCTCAGGAGCCTTAGGTGAAAAGATGGCTGAAGAGAAGTTTGTAAGGAAGATTCTCAGGTCCTTACCTAAAAGGTTTGCTATGAAAGTAACAGCCATTGAAGAAGCCCAAGACATATGCAACATGAAGGTGGATGAACTTATAGGTTCTCTCCAAACATTTGAGATGGGCATGTGTGATCAGTCTGTGGAGAAAAAGAGCAAAAGTATAGCTCTGGTCTCAAACACTACTGATTCAGATGGTGAAAATGAAGAAAATTTGTCAGAAGCAATAGCACTACTTGGAAGACAATTTAGTAAACTGATCAAAAGAATAGATCAGAAGTCAAAGCCCTATATCAAAAACAGCACCTCTGATAGCAGCCAAGCTGAAGACAAAGCTGGCCAAAGTAAGGGAGTCTAATGTCATGAGTGTGAAAGATATGGACATGTTAGGAGGGAATGTCCCACATACCTCAAAAAGAAGGGAAAAGGCCTAACTGTCACTTGGTCTGATGAAGACTTAGGAAGTGAATCAGAAGGAGAGTCTGCCAAGCATGTCACTGCTTTCAATAGTGTGTACATGTCTGAAGGGAACTCAAGTGAAGAAGAATTGACTTTTGAGGAAATTGTAGCCTCATATCAAAAGCACAGAACTGTACTAGCAGGGAGAGCAACAGAAGAAAATCATCAAGGAATTAGAAGCTGAAAAGAGAGAGCATCTAGCCACAATAAACACACTCAGAAGTGAAGTGAATGAGTTGAAAGTTAAAAAGGATCAAATGAAAAAATCCATAAGGATGCTCAATTCTAGGACTGACACCCTAGAGGAAATCCTTCAGATTGGTCAGACCTCAAGAGATAGGTCTGGACTAGGATTTATTGAGAGACAAAATCTTGTGTTGAAACTCAAGAGATTACAACCTGAGATTCAAAAGTTAAAAAGGATGTCACGACCAATGTCACAACATCCACCTCACAAAAACTGGAATCAAGTTAAGAGACAATTCCGAAGGCACAGGTGTTACCACTATGGAAAACTTGGGCATATTAAAGTTGTGTGCTTCTGGCTGCATGGATTTCCAAGTCAAGGAAAAGCCAAACAAGGTACACATGGCAAAAGGCAGTCATGTGCCAAACCTAAGAAGGAGGTGCCTTACAAGCAAAGAAATTGGGTGGCCAAGGAGGTTGGTCTGATAGCACACACATCTCTAAGAGTGTCAGCTAAAGAAGACTAGTACTTTGACAGTGGTTGCTCCAAGCATATGACTGGTATTAAGAATCTGTTGGTAGACATCAAGCCACATTCCTTGAGTTATGTGACCTTTAGTGATGGGGCAAAAGGGGAAATCAAAGGAGTTGGAAAACTAGAGAGCCCTGGAGTTCCTAACCTAACCAATGTGCTGCTGGTAAAAGGACTAACTGCCAACTTGATCAGTATCAGTCAGCTCTGTGATCAAGGACTAAGTGTGAAGTTCTCTAAAGGAGAATGTATGGTCACAAATGGTGAAAATGAAGAAGTGATGAAGGGGATGAGATCCAAAGACAACTGTTATTTGTGGGAGCTAAAAGACATTAGTAAATCCACAATGTGCTATGTGGCAAGAGAAGAACAGGAAGTAAAATTATGGCACCAAAAACTTGGGCATCTTCATTTAAGGGGAATGAAGAAGATCATCTCCAAGGAGACTGTAAGAGAAATCTCTAAACTGACTATTGAAGAGGGAAAAGTATATGGGGAATGTCAAGTGGGCAAACAGACCAAGACATCCCATCCAAGGGTTGGACATCTAACTACATCTAGAGTTCTGGAACTACTGCACATGGACCTGATGGGACCAATGCAGGTAGAAAGCCTTGGTGGAAAAGGTATGCATATGTGGTGGTTGATGATTACTCCAGATACACCTGGATAAACTTCATCAAAGAAAAATCTGATGTTTTTGAAGTCTTCAAAGAACTGTGCATCAAACTCCAAAGAGAAAAGGAGAGTGGTGTTATCAGGATCAGAAGTGATCATGGAAAGGAGTTTGAAAACTCCAAGTTTGCTGAGTTCTGTGCAACTGAAGGCATAAGCCATGAATTTTCCTCTCCTATCACTCCTCAACAAAATGGAGTAGTAGAAAGGAAAAACAGAACTATTCAGGAATCTGCTAGAGCCATGATTCATGCAAAGAAGCTGCCTATGCACTTCTGGGCTGAAGCAATGAACATAGCATGTTATGTTCACAACAGGGTTACCCTGAGAAAGGGAAAATCCTCCACCTTGTATGAACTATGGAAAGGAAGAAAACCAACTGTGAAGTATTTTCATGTGTTTGGAAGCATGTGCTACATCTTCACAAATCATGAACAAAGAAAGAAAATGGATGCTAAAAGTGATGAAGGAATATTCTTGGGATACTCTACTAACAACAGAGCTTACAGAGTATATAACTCCAGAACAAAAGTATTAATGGAATCCATTAATGTTGTCATTGATGATCAAATTGAAGAAATCAATGTCATAGAGGATGTTGGTACATTGCTTAAGACTCCATCTGAGGAGACTGAAGACACCCAAACTACAAGTCCAAATTCTGAACCAAAAATAGGAAACAAAGAACCCTCTATTAGAATCCTAAAAGATCATCCCAAAGATCTTATAATTGGAGACCTCAACAGTGGAGTAAGGACTAGAACAAGAGAAATCATCTCAAGTTCCTGCTTTGTGTCCAAGGTTGAGCCCAAAAATGTTAAGGAAGCTCTCACTGATGAATACTGGATCAAGGCTATGCAAGAGGAATTGGAGCAGTTTAAAAGAAATGAAGTATGGGAACTAGTGCCAAGACCTTAAGGAACAAATATCATTGGAACCAAATGTATTTACAAGAACAAGTCAGATGAAGAAGGAATCATAGTCAGAAACAAAGCTAGACTGGTGGCTCAGGGGTATACTCAAGTAGAAGGAATTGATTTTGATGAAACTTTTGTACCAGTTGCAAGACTTGAGTCAATCAGGCTGACGTTTGGAATTGCCTGCATCCTAAAATTTAAACTCTTTCAGATGGATGTAAAAAATGTCTTTCTGAATGGATATCTAACTGAGGAAGTATATGTGGCACAACCCAAGATATTTGAGGATCCTAACTTAACAGACCATGTATACAAGCTAAGGAAGGCACTTTATGGATTAAAACAGGCCCCTAGAGCATGGTATGAAAGGCTAACTGAATTTCTCACCACAAAAGGATACAGGAAATGGGGAATTGATAAGACACTGTTTGTAAAAAATGAGGATGGAGATATCATGATTGCCCAGATATATGTGGATGACATAATATTTGGCGGAGTGTCAGAAACGATGGTGAAGCAATTTGTTAATCACATGCAGTCTGAGTTTGAAATGAGTATGTGTGGAGAACTAACCTACTTTCTTAGGCTACGGGTCAAGCAAATGGATGATTCCATATTCATCTCCCAAAGTAAATACACCAAAAATATAGTCAAGAAGTTTGGGATGGAGAATGCAAGTCACAAAAGAACACCTTCCTCCACTCATCTAAAGTTATCCGGAGATGAAGATGGTACGAGGGTTGATCAAAGTCTATACAGAAGCATGATTGGTAGCCTGCTGTATCTTACAGTTAGCAGACCAGACATTGCCTTTGTTGTTGGTGTATGTGCCAGCTATCAAGCAGATCCTAAAGTGAGTCACATGAATCAAGTTAAAGTATTCTCAAATATGTGAATGGAACTTGTGACTATGGCATACTCTACTCTCATGGGTGTGATCCTACCTTGTCTGGCTATTGTGATGCTGATTGGGCTGGCAGTGCTGATGATAGAAAAAGCACATCTGGTGGATGCTTCTTCTTGGGAAACAACCTAATATCTTGGTTCAGCAAGAAGCAGAATTGTGTCTCACTTTCTGAAGCTGAATATATAGCAGCTGGTAGCAGCTGTTCTCAGCTGGTATGGATGAAGCAAATGTTAACTGAATACAATGTTACTCCGGATGTCATGACATTATACTGTGACAATCTCAGTGCTACTAACATGTCCAAAAATCCAATCCAACACAGCAGAATGAAGCACATTGATATAAGACATCACTTCATTAGAGATCTTGTGGAAGACAAAGTGATTTCCTTGGAGCATGCGTCTACTGAACTACAACTAGCTGACATCTTTACCAAGGCTCTAGATGCTACCCAATTTGAAAATCTTAGAGGAAAGTTAGGTATTTGCATGTATGAGGATGCATAACAATTAATGAAACGTGATAATTTTACAACATCAATGCAGTCCAAGTCATTGACCAATAAAGCTCTCTATTCCATACAAACGTGTCACTCCGCCCCCATTACCTTTCCACATCTCTCTCAGACCTTCACTCTCGACAAAAGCATGTCGTCTCATCATGAAGGATCTTCCTCTAAGTCCCCTCCCAAATCCTCCAAAGATATTCCTCCCTCCACTAAAAAGCCAAAGACCAAGTACCCTCCTCCCACTGAAGAAAATCTTAGGCGTATACAAAACAGAGAAGGCTCTGCATACGTGGCCAAAACAATGGGGGAAATTGTTGACAATATCATCAAAAGAGGACTTCCTATTAAGGGTTTCACCATTCCCCTGGCTCGCAGAGATCCCCCTCATGACTCTGAATTTCCAGAGGAAAACTCGTATGATGGAAACCAGGACATCTCCCTATCAGATTTAGATGACAATGACTCCAGTTCTTCCTCTGATGAAGAAGATTGAGAAAAGGGTGTTGCTGTTGTTTCTGTCAAATTTGAATTTTCTGTATAATCTGAATTTGTGATGCTCTTCAAATAGCAGTTTTGTTATAATGTAACCCATAACAATTGTGATGTTACCTATGATGATCTATGTTATTTGGATCTTAACTTATGGCTAAAAAGGGGGAGAGAATAATAGAGAACAGCAGGTACAGCAGGTGGAAGACTGATAGAGGACAGCAGGTGGAAGACTGTTATGAGTTGTAAATGTGCATGAACATAAGTGCCATTGGACATATGAGATTATCATGATTGCAGGTGTAACCACAGGTGCAGCTGATGAAATGTGTAATAACAGTTGATAGTGCTGTTAGCAATAAAGTGATATGTATTTCTAGCTTGGATAGGAATGCATGTATGTTAGAACCATGAGCAAACCTTGTGTGTGTACTTCAGGATGTTATCCTGAAAATCATAACATCCAGAGCAGACTAGATGGATATGAGTGACTGCAGGGTGTGTAGGTGAAGTGTTCAACTGATAAAGTGCATCAGTTGAGGGGGAGTAACGATGTGTTTTACTCACTCAGTAAAGAGTGACATCTATAGTGGTAACTAACATATGGTTAACAGAGTGAGTCATAACAGTGAGAGCTAACTGTGAGGACTCAGAGAGTGTTGAGCTAGTAACTATCCTGCATGACAGGACACATCATAAGTCTTTTGTTGTGTGTAAACTCTGATATGGTAACAGGGTGTTTTAGCCAAAAATTTGCCAAAGGGGGAGTTTGTAAGTGCTCTTGATTGGCTGCATTTTGTGGCAAAACTTTAGAGTGTGCATGTATGTCATACTGAATGTTAGGACATACTTAATGATGTGTGTGCAGGGTAAGTTGACTATAAGTTAACTTAGTTAAGCTGAATGTCATACAGAATGTCATAACACTGACCGTATGACATCCAGCGGGCAAGTTTGTTTTTCTGGTAGCTATAAACCAGGAAACAGAATAGGAGCTCAAGATGGATATCAGGAGACTTTCTAGAAGCCCTAGGCGAACTAAAAGATCCACGAATTAAGTGGCAAGTGTACAGATCATTGAAAATAGGTTTGTTTTGAATAAAACCTACTTTATGCAACAAGGCCCAAAAGGACTGACAACTGCTATAAAGATCAAAAGATGTAATCCTGAACAGCAGCTCTTGACAGAAGAAGAATATAGAGTGCAGGTTGAAGAGTCCTTGTAACTGAAGAAGGCTAGTATTCACGTGTGAATTCTGTCTAGGAATACTTGTACTCCAAACAATTGTCTGGTGGATGATTAGCATTGGATAGGTAGATTCTAGGTTGTGTCTCACTCAAAGCTGTGAAGCAAGAGTGTGTGATTTCCTTGATCAAAGTTGTGAAGTAAGATCAAGGTGTGTATGAAGTGAAGGTGAGAAAACACTTAGAAGGGGGGGGGGGGGGTTGAATAAGGGTTTTAAAACACTTTGGTAGATAAAAAATAACACACATATTTTTATCCTGGTTCGTTTGAACTCAAACTAATCCAGTACACCCTACCCAAGTGATTTTCCTTTCTCAACAAGGACTTAATCCATTATATCAAACTTGATTACAGTGTAAACCACTAAGACAACTGTCTTAGTCTTCTCAACAAAATTTGACCACAACTTGGTCTTCTCAAGGAAATCTTTTACAAAGATAAACTAACAATTTGTGTTTAAAGTTTTACTTCTAATAAGCTATATCACAACAGTGATATTTACACAAGATTAAGAACAAATATGAAAACTGTTAAGCTTTGAAGAATATTTGAATGAGAGCTTGTAAGTTGGTTTTTCTTTCAAATGATTCGTCAATATTGGAAAGATGCTGAAGCTTGTTTAAATACTACTTCAAGTCTTTATCTCAAAGATTGTGCATGTTGTATGTTCTGCTGCTTCTGTTGCCTTTTGTCCTCTATTGACTTTTCCTTTCCAAGAAGAGGAATGTTCAGACATGTGCTTTATGTCTGAATTCTTGTGTCATGCATAAATGAGGAATAATGCCGTTGGAGAAGACGTTGGGATTAGCAACGAATCTTTTCTTTGAGCTGGCATCTTTTCAACTGAATAAACTATCATCAGATCTTCTGATGTAGTTCCTTTTTCTTCAAATCAGAGTCTTGCAGCAATAGTGCTTAAAGCGTGAATGTTACAATCAGCGCAGAGTTGAATATCATATCCTCTGTACTTGCAGCGTAAAGTACCTTCAGAGTCTTCTGAAACAATGTTGTAACGCTCTTTGATCCAAGTTATTCTTAGCTTCACTCAGAGTCATCTGTAGAAGATCAGAGTCTCTTCAAGCAGCGCTCAGAGTCTTCTGAATTGTTGCTTCTGACGCTTAGAGTCTTAACGTTCTTTTCACTTGCAGATGTAATTTTTGCTTCCAGATGAATATATAATTTTGGATCTGAAACAAAATTACTTAAACACAATTAGAGTATATATTTCCTTTATGCAAAATTTAATTTATGTTATCATCAAAACAATGAGATATATTAAACACCAATATGTGTTCTAACAATCTCCCCCTTTTTAATGATGACAAAAAACATAGGAAATTTTGTTCAATAATAAGAGAAATAAATATAACTCCCCCTAAGATAGTGAATCTCCCCCTGAAATGAATACCCTAAGAAAAATAAATACTTCCCTTTTTGATTAGTTATCCTTTTCAGAATCAGAGCCTGGATCCTGAAGCCTGGTTTATTCTTTTCAGAATCAGAGCCTGATTGATTTTTCTTCAGAATTAGAACCTGGTTTGTACTTTTCAGAATCAAATCATGGTTTGGATCTTGATTTGGATCAGAGCCTGATTTATCTGATTTAGGAGCTTTCAGAGTAACTTTTATGAATTAAGTCAGATGCAACGTTATAGTTCTGAAAGACTAAAATTCAATGTTAGTTATAATTTATTATGTATGAATTCCATTCTGGTAACTGTTTATTTGAACAGTTATAATTTCTATTTTCTCCCCCTTTTGTCATATCAAAAAGAAAAAACTTTTTAAGACACAAAAGAATAACAGAGAAAAACGAATATAATAAAACAGATAGAAACAGAAACCAAACAGATGCATTGATCAATAAAATATCCAGAGAATAACAAACATAAGTAGAACAAACATAATGTGCACAGACAATCAGAAAAACAACTAAGGTTGATGAGAGATAATCATCTTCAAAAGGTTTGTGACCTCAGAAGTAGACTGTTCTTGCCTAGTCATCCATGTCTTGATCTCATTTGTTGTCTGTTCTTGTTTTACCATCCAAGATCTGATTTTTGTGTTGCTGGCTTCAAGCTTAGCAAACTTCTCTTCAAGATCTGGATTCTCTTTCTTGACTTCAGAAGATGCAGAAGCAGATTTAGACACATTCTCAATAACCATAGCAGATGCAGTCTCTTGAATCATTGAATCAGTAGCTTGATTCAGAACCATCAGAGCAGACTGATTTGGCACTGGAGTTTCTTCAGCAACAACCGCTTCTGGAGGAGCATCTTCAGACTTAGGTTCTTCAGCAAGTGCATTTTCCAGAGGAAGAACTGGAGATCTACTCATATTCAGAAGAGTTTGTTTGATAACTTCAGAAAATCTCACCTTTGCATCATCAAAGCAAATGGTGCGAAGGTTTGAAGCTACATAATTAAATCTTGAGATGAATCTGTTCCAAGTGGCTTCAGAAGCATCTAGATTCACACTTGACAAGAACTCCTTTTTTACATAAGATACCCACGTGTTTAATTCCTTTTTGAAACCATCAAATAAAGTACTAACATCCATTCTAGGTTTTGGTTTCAGAAAGTTTTCTAGAGAGGGTATTTTGGTGGTTTCAGATGAGGAAAGGATGGGAAAAAAAGGAATGATGAACAGAGGACGAGGATATGGTGTAGAGGGTTTAGTAACAGTCGTTGGTTTATCAGATGGAGTGATATCAGAAGGCATGGGACAAAATGGAACAAAAGCTTATGTGGGTTTTGGAGTTGGTTGAGAAAGGATAGGTTCAGATGAAATGGGTGCATCTGGTTGTTTTGGTTCATAACCACGGAGTGAGGGGTGAGTTTACTTCAGGAGGTAAATCAGATTCAGTAGAATCAGATGATGCAGAAGAGTGACAAGATGTTGAGGAAACGTCAAAAAGAATTTTTAAGGGTTGTACATCAAGAACATCAGAACCAGGTATAAATGATTCAGAAGTTTGAGGTTGTTCTGGTTGAGGATCAGAGGGAATGGGTTTTTCTGGTTGTGGTTCAGAAGTTTGTGTTTTTGGTGGGGGAATTTCAGAAGATTGTTTGTCAGATGGGTGTGGTTGAGGTACAGAAGGTTGTTTTGGTTTAGGAGTAGAAGGAATAGGTTCATATGTTTCTGGTTCAGAAGGAATGGTTTCAGGTTCATGAGGAGGAGAGGGTGAAGGTATGGGTTCATAGATAGGGGGATCAGATGTTAGTACCTCTTTGACAGTTTCTAAGATGGAATCTAAACTAGCCTCAGGAGGATTACCTTTTTGCTTCTTGACCCTCTTTGGTTTAACATAAGCTGCTTTGCTAGAAGCTTTCCTCTTTGGTTTTGAAGATCCTTCTTCTGAAACTTTCCTCTTCTTCCTGTGTCTGTCTCCATAAAAATCTGGTTCAGGTTCTCCTGCTTTCTGAATCAGATGTTTTGGTAGAGGAGTTCCATCTGCTAGACACGTTACTATATATTTCAGAATAATTTCCCTTGGTTCATTAGTGTAGAACAGAGGAAAATCATCTACAGGTATCCTTCTTTTGCTGACCTCTTCAGAGTTGATCTGTTTTGGTGCAGAAGTGAGTTCTTCTACAACCTTCATCCTCTGAAGACTTTTCCCATTTAGAGGTTTGCCTACCACTGAAGTTAATTCGTCCTTCAATCCTGCTTCTATCAGATGTCCAACCAAACCATTCTCAGTCAGAATGTCTGAAATGAGTCTTCCCATTGGTATCCAATTCCTCATCTTCTGATGCTTAGTTCCGACTTCTTCTCTTGATTCTTTCACGTGAGTCCACAGATGATTGAAAAGTAGATAAGGCATATCCACTTTTGTGCTTTGACTCAGACAGTACATGAAGTACATCTGATCAGTGTTGACATAATCAGGAGAGTTTGAAGACTTCCTGTGATGAATACATCCCATAAAGATCTTAGCCCAGATCCTGTAGTTTGGCTTCAGATCTTTCACTTTGTTAGAAGCTTCTCCAGATGAGCAAACTTCACTATAAACTTCTGTCATATCTATACGCCCAGCTGGCAGATTTGTAACACCAACAGTTTCTTCATAACCTATAAGCTTCCTGATCAAATCCTCAGTTATGATGATTTCCTTACCCAGAACAGATGAAACAATGAACTTAGGGTATGTAGTTGTATGGATCCAAAATTATTTCACCATACATGGATAAATTGGTCCCATCAGTCTATCAAAGAATTTTGTCCAACTTTGAGCATCAACAATGGGACGAATATCAAACCCATTTTCTGCAATTGATTCAAAGTTCACGATAGATTTACACAAAACTTCAAGTTTGTCAATTGGTGTGAGGAGGGTTCTAACTGGTTCCTTGAAAGCAATAGTACCCAGATTTGCAGTAGAAATAGCAGCCATTGTTGATTGAAGTTGTTGAGAGGTTGATGAAGATGTTGCCATTGATGAAGTAGAAAGGGTTTTAGGGTTTCGTTGAGATTTGGGTTTTGAGGAGAAGATGAAAGAATGCAATAAGCAGAAATGCATAAGAGAGTGAACGAAAGTGAAAAGTGTGAGAAGTGAAGTGTTGTGGCATTTATAGAGAAAGTTAGGGCACACAAGAGTCACACATTCAACATTTAGCATTTAATTAAGTATTAAATCACATCAAACATAATCATGACAAGAAAAGCATTTAATGATACTGACAACGTGTGGGGGAAAACGAGAATTAAAATTAATTCAAACAGTACCTTTGAACGGCGTTTCAGTGCTAGACACTCAATCATTTCAGATTCAGATGACACGTGTTTGCTTGCATGTGCTTCTGAAACTCTTTGAGAAATGAAACGTTAGCCAACGTTCAGATCCTCTAAGGCTTGTCAATTCAGATTTGCACATAATAGATAAAGAATTAAACAATAAATAAATAAATGAAATACTTCAGAGTTAAAACACTTTCCATCTGAGGAGATTTGCTTCTGATAGACATTTTATTCTGGACAAAAATCCATACTTATATTTTTCAGAATAAATTTAAATCTATCTTCAGCAAAGGGTTTTGTAAAGATATCAGCCTATTGATGGTTTGTATCAACAAAGTTTAAACTTATAATTCCCTTCTGAACATAGTCTCTGATGAAATGATGTTTTATTTCTATATGTTTTGCCTTAAAGTGTAAAATAGGGTTTTTAGACAAGCATATAGCATAAGTATTATCACAGAAAATAGAAATGTTACTCTCATGAATCTGATAGTCTTCTAGTTGACTCTTTATCCAGAGCATCTGAGTGCTATAACCAGCAGCAGGAATGTATTCTGCTTCTGTTGTTGACAGCGCAATTGTGGGTTGCTTCTTGCTGAACCAAGAGATCAGATGACTTCCCAGAAACTGGCAGCTTCCAGAAGTACTCTTACGCTCTACTCTATCTCTAGCAAAGTCAGCATCACAAAATCCAACTAATTTATAATCATCAGATTTTCTGTAACACAAACCCATGTTAGTAGTACCTTTCAGATACCTTAGAATCCTCTTAACATCTGTTAAGTGGGATTCTCTAGGATCTGATTGGAATCTAGCACACAGACAAACACTGAATAGAATATATGGTATAGAAGCAGTCAAATACATAAGAGATCCAATCATACCTCTGTAAAGCTTTTGATCTACCTTCTTACTTACCTCTTCTTTTCCAAGAGTGCTTGTAGGATGCATTGAAGTTTTAGCCAACTTGCTTTCAGTTATATTAAACTTCTTCAGAAGCTCCTTCACATACTTAGTCTGATGTATGTAGGTGCCTTCTGGAGTTTGATTGACTTGGATTCCCAGAAAGAATCTGAGTTCTCCCATCATGCTCATCTCGAATTCTTCCTGCATAGACTGAGCAAAATCCTTTCCAAGCGTAATATTGGTAGTTCCAAATATAATATCATCAACAAAAATCTGACAGACTAAAATGTCTTTCTTAATTGATTTATGGAAGAGAGTAGTGTCCATTTTTCCTCTGATAAAGTTATTTTCCAGAAGGAAATTACTCAGCCTCTCATGCCAAGCTCTGGGAGCTTGTTTTAAGCCATAAAGTGATTTCTTAAGTTTGAAAACGTGTTCTGGAAATTTTTCATTTTCAAAACCAGGAGGTTAATGAAAATACACTTCCTCTTCTATAAAACCATTTAAGAAGACACTTTTAACATCCATCTGATACAGAGTGATATTATTCTGTGCAGCAAAAGAAATAAGCAAGCGAATAGATTCTAACCTTGCCACATGAGCATAAGTCTCTGTGTAATCTATACCTTCTTGCTGACTGTATCCTTGAGCCACCACCCTAGCCTTGTTTCTGATTATTTTTCCTTGCTCGTTCAACTTGTTTCTGAAGACCCATTTTGTTCCAATGATGTTGAAACCTTGTGGTCTTGGAACCAGATCCCAGACGTCATTTCTGGTGAATTGATTAAGCTCTTCTTGCATAGCAAGTATCCAATCATTATCGTTCAGAGCCTCATCCACAAAAGTTGGTTCAATAATAGACACCAACCCAAACAGTGACATTCCAGAAGATCTGAGAAATGACCTTGTTCTGATAGGGTCATCCTTCTTTCCAATTATCATTTCCTCTGGATGAGAGGCTTTGATTCTTGATGATCCTTTAACATTTGGTTCTTCAGAAATGTTCAAGTTGTTCATCTGAGTAGCCAAGGGAGTAGCATCTGGCGTAGCTTCTGGTGCTTTTGCTTGAGCTTTATCTGCCTCTGAGTCTTCAGAGTCTGTGAGAAGGACTTCTCTATCTGCAGAAATTTCAAGCTGCTTTGGCTTTTGAATGCCAAACTTATCATCAAATCTGACATGAATTAATTCTTCTATAATCTGTGTCTCAGTATTGTATACTCTGTAGCCTTTAGAGCGTTCAGAATATCCAAGCATGAAACACTTCTGTGCTTTAGAATCAAACTTGTTCAGATTCTCTTTAGTGTTTAACATAAAGCATACACATCCAAAAGGATGGAAATAAGAAATGTTGGGCTTTCTATTCCTCCATAGTTCATAAGGAGTCTTCTCTAGAAGAGGTCTAACTGACACTCTATTCTGAATATAAAAAAGCTGTATTCACTGCTTCTGCCCAAAAATGTTTTGCCAGATTAGTCTCGTTGATCATGGTTCTGACCATTTCTTGCAATGTTCTATTTTCCCTCTCTACAACTCCATTCTGTTGAGGAGTTCTAGGGCAGGAGAAATCATGTGCAATGCCATTTTCTTTAAAATATTTTTCAAAATATTTATTTTCAAATTCACCACGATGATCACTTCTGACTTTAACAATTTTAAAATCTTTTTCGTTCTGGACTTGTTTGCAGAAGTTAATGAATTTAGAATGAGACTCAACCTTGTGTTTCAGGAATTTTATCCATGTCCATCTGCTGTAGTCATCAACAATGACTAACCCATACTTCTTGCCTCTGATGGATGCAGTTTTCACTAGTCCAAACAGATCAATATGAAGCAGCTCTAATGGTCTTGAGGTTGAAATAACATTTTTTGTTTTGAAAGAAGATTTTGAAAATTTTCCTTTCTGACATGCTTCACAAAAAGCATCTGAGTTGAACTTCAACTAAGGAAGTCCTCTGACCAGATTGAGTTTATTAATCTGAGATATACGTCTCATACTAATATTCCCCAATCTTCTGTGCCAGACCCATTGCTCTTCATTAATAGACAGAAGGCATTTTACATTCTGAACCTTAAGTTCTGAAAGATTGATTTTATAAATGTTGTTCTTCCTTTTTCCATTAAAGAGGATTGAGCCATCCTTTTGACTGACAACTTTACAACATTTTTTATTGAAGATTATGTCATAACCATTGTCACTTAATTGACTTATGGACAATAGGTTATGTGTTAATCCTTCAACAAGTAAAACGTTAGAAATGGAAGGGAGGTTACCATTACCTATAGTTTCAGAGCCAATTATCTTGCCTTCTGGTTCCCTCCAAACTTCACATCACCTCCAGATCTAAGTTCCAGGTTTTGGAACATAGACCTTCTTCCCGTCATATGTCGCGAGCAGCCAGAGTCCAGGTACCAAGACTGGTGTTTCAACTTTGCTGCTAAGGATGTCTGCAACAAAAATAATTTTGTCCTTAGGTACCCATATTTTCTTGGGTCCTCTGGGGTTAGTAGGTTTGAAATTCTTTATGAATTTCTTTCCCTTGAAGGTATCTTTGTTCTTCTCAGGTTTTGATTTATTAAACACATGTTTGTTCAGATCAGAACGTGTGTGTTTAATATCATTTAAATAACCAAATTTGAAATGAGTATATAGAGGAGAATACTTTATGATCATTTTATCAACAGGTTTTGGATTTAGATCCTTCCCAGAAGGTGATTCATATCCAATACCCTTTCTGTTGTTTCTGCTTACGCCATAGATCATTGAACCCATCTTGCTTCTATCTAGGCCTCTAGCCAGAAACTTCTGAAAGTTATAGTCATACTCTTCTAAAATATTTTTAGAGCATGATATAGGTTCTAAGTCAGATTTCTGAGCTTTTTCTAAATCATTTTTTATTTTAAGATTTTCTGCTTTAAGCTCAGCAACCTCAGTCCTCAGCTGATCATTCTCAGATGCAAGACAGCTTTGAAGCTTCTTATATTTGAGTTTGATTTTGCTGTAGCTTTCCAGAATTTCTGATAAACTTTCAGAAAGTTCTGCTCTAGTGAGTTCAGAAAATACCTCCTCAGAATCTGATTCTGATTCTGATTCTGATCCAGCAGCTTCTTTGTAGTCCTCCACGTCAGCCATTAGTGCTACATTAGCACACTCATCTTCAGATTTTGATGAAGATTCCGAAGCATCTAAATCATCCCACGTGGCCATTAAGACTTTCTTCTTCTTTTCAAACTTCCTTCTGGGTTTCTCCTTCAGAAGTTTGAGACATTCATTTTTATAGTGACCAGGCTCCTTGCACTCATAGCACACTATATCTTTCTTTCCAGATTTTTTTATGTCCAGAAGAATCACCATGTTGATCAGATTTTCTGAAGTTTCTGAACTTTCTTTATTTGTGCTTCTAGAGTTGATTAATCCTCTTGGACAACAGGGACAGTTCATCTTCTTCTTTTGAAGATTCTTCCTAACTTTCTTCAATAACCTGCAACGCTTTAGCAGATTTATTAGATTTTAAAGCAACTGACTTACCTTTCTTCTTAGGCTCGTCTTCCTCCAGCTCAATCTCGTGACTCCTTAAGGAACTGATCAATTCCTCCCGAGTGATCTTGTTCAGATCCTTCGCGAGCTTCAGAGCTGTCACCATGGGTCTCCATCTTATTGGCAGACTTCTGATGATCTTCTTAACATGGTCAGAAGTAGAGTAGCCTTTATCCAGAACCTTCAACCCAACATTTAGGATCTGAAATCTTGAGAACATTGTTTCTACATATTCAGACTCCTCCATTTTAAAGGCTTCATACTTCTGGATGAGGGTCAGAGCCTTTGTCTCCTTTACTTGGGAGTTCCCTTCACGCGTCATTTTGAGAGACTCAAACATATCAAATGTAGTATCTTTGTTTGTGATTTTCTCATACTTTGTATGAGATATTGCATTTAACAAGATGATTCTTGCTTTGTGGTGGTTTCTAAACTCCCTCTTCTGTTGATCAGACATAGATTTTCTGTCAACCTTTTTCCCTTCATCATTGGTAGGATGAATGTAACCATCAGTTACCAAATCCCACAAATCAGCATCATAGCCTAGAAAGAAGCTTTCTATTCTATCTTTCCAGTAGTCAAACTTCGAAATTTTCACCCAAATAACCATATTTTCCCCCTAATTTTCATTATACCCATCTTTTCAGCATATTTACCAATCTAACCAACTTTAGTTTTTTTTTTTAAATTACAAGGGGGCGCCATAGGCCTTGGCTCCTCCCTTATAAATTATAGGGGGCGCCATCCAGGATGGAGGCACCCTATAATTTATAAAGGGGGCGTCATCCCCTTTAGCTCCTCCCTTAAATACGATTTTTGAAAATAATTTTTATTATATAATAAGTTAAAAAATATTTAATAAATAATAATTAACAATTAAAAAATATTTAATAAATAATAATTTTATAAATGTATCTCTTATACTAAAAATATTGAATTCGAAATTTGAAATTTGAATTTATGGTGGTAGAGGTAAAAATTTAATTTGTGTAGTTGAAATATTAATTGTTGTAAAGAGGAGTAAATGTATATGGATGAAGTGTGTAGAAAATATGTTACACTTGACATTCTGCATGCATGCAAATGACATTTTTCGTACACTTGTCACGGGGGAGCCAACCCCTATGGCGCCCCCTTTGAAAATTAATGAAGGGGAGCCAACCCCCATGGCGCCCCCCTTAAAAATTAAGGAAGGGGAGCCAACCCCTATGGCGTCCCCTTATAATTTATAAGGGAGGAGCCAAGGCCTATGGCGCCCCCTTGTAATTTTAAATAAAAAAACCCAAAGTTGGTTAGATTGGTAAATATGCTGAAAAGATGGGTATAATGGAAATTAGGGGGGGAAAATATGGTTATTTGGGTAAAAATTTCTCAAACTTCTCACCATCAAACATGGGAGGTTTGGTGTTGATTCTGTCTTTATCATCGTATCTGTTGTTGTATGAAGTTGAAGTAGAAGCTTCAGCAGCCATGATGAATAAAGAACTAGAAATTAGGAGTTTTTCTCAACTGGATCTTTTCTGTCACGGTTAAGTGAGATCACTAACAGAACTGGAGTTCTGATGCTAACTAAAGATGAGAAAAACACTTAGAGGGGAGGGGGGGTGAATAAGGGTTTTAAAACACTTTGGTAGATAAAACATAACACAGATATTTTTATCCTGGTTCGTTTGAACACAAACTAATCCAGTCCACCCTACCCAGGTGATTTGCCTTTCTTAACAAGGACTTAATCCACTATATCAAACTTGATTACAGTGTAAACCACTATGACAACTGTCTTAGTCTTCTCAAGAAATTTTGACCACAACTTGGTCTTCTCAAGGAAATCTTTTACAAAGATAAACTAACAATTTGTGTTTAAAGTTTTGCTTCTAATAAGATATATCACAACAATGATGTTTACACAAGATTAAGAACAAATATGAAAACTGTTAAGCTTTGAAGAATATTTGAATGAGAGCTTGTAAGTTGGTTTTTCTTTCAAATGATTCGTCAACGTTGGAAAGATGCTGAAGCTTGTTTAAATACTACTTCAAGTCTTTATCTCAAAGACTGTGCATGTTGTACGTTCTGCTGTTTCTGTTTTCTTTTGTCTTCTATTGACTTTTCCTTTCCATGAAGAGGAATGTTCAAACATGTGCTTTGTGTCTGAATTCTTGTGTCATGCATAAATGAGGAATAGTGTCGTTGGAGCAGACGTTGGGATTAGCAACAAATCTTTTCTTTGAGCTGACATCTTTTCAACTGAATAAACTAACATCAGATCCTCTGATGTAGTTCCTTGTTCTTCAGATGAGAGTCTTACAGCAATAGTGCTTAAAGCGTGAATGTTACAATCAGCGCAGAGTTGAATATCAGATCCTCTGTACTTGCAGCGTGAAGTACTTTCAGAGTCTTCTGAAACAATGTTGTAACGCTTTTTAATCCAAGTTCACTTAGCTTCACTCAAAGTCATCGGTAGCAGATCAGAGTCTCTTCAAGCAGCGCTCAGAGTCTTTTAAATTGTTGCTTCTGACGCTCAGAGTCTTCACGTTCTTTTCACTTGCAGATGTACTTTTTTCTTCCAGATGAATATATAATTTTGGATCTGAAACAAAATTACTTAAACACAATTAGAGTGTATATTTCCTTTATGCAAAATTTCATTTATGTTATCATCAAAACAATGAGACATATTAAACACCAATTTATGTTCTAACATGAAGTGTCTCTTCATATTTAGTCTGTAATTGTTTGATATCACTGTTGTGTGATTGAGGGGGAGTGAGTGAGTATACTCAGGTCTAGAGTGTCTCTAGACTGAATTGTCATTGGGTAGGTTTTAAGTGAGGAGTGCAAATTGTGTTGTTTGACTCTGAATTAATTCTACTAATAGTGAAGTTCCTCCCTGGCTTGGTAGCCCCCAGATGTAGGTGTTGTTGACACTGAATTGGGTAAACAATTGTTGTGTTTTTACTGCTTTAACTATTGGTTTTTAAGTAGCAGATGTCACAATGGATGTTATAACTTTGGTAATAACATCCATCGTGTGCTTGCCAGAATTTTCAAAACTAATTATCGATCGTCGTCGAGCCATTTTCAAAACACCCTTGTAAGTCAATGGCTCGTAAGCATAACCATCAACCTAACGTACACACTTGTATTTTTCGTTGTGGTTTCATTACTAGAAGCACCCCTAGGGACTAGTATTAATTCTCACCTCTTTCGAAAATCCTTGATCCAATGTCAAACGACATTTTATTCAAACTCGTAAGTCGAATGCCTTTTGCCTCGCCGTCAATCTCTTTTCACAACTTATCCGATTCAATCTTTTCCAAACGCTTTCTCAAAGAAACTTCGAAAGAAGAAGATTCTTGGAGTCTAGCATTCCTTGGATCTTCGAATGAATGGCTCTTGAGGTGCACACTTTGGATTGTTGTTCATTCAACCTTTCATCTTAAAACACCTAATATTTATTCAACATTTTCGCAATCAATTTACGAAAGAGGGAAATTCTTGGAGTCTAGTATTCCTTGGATCTTCGAATTAATGGTTCTTGAGGCACGCCCATTGGGTTGTTATTCACTCAATGTTTTGAATTCAAGATGCTCAACCTTTCTTAAAACCTTTCAGTCAACCCCCGAAAGAACTGAGTTCTTAGAGTCTCACATTCCTTGGATTCTTGAGTAACTGCTCTCGAGGCACGCCCCTTGGATTGTTTGTCATTCAATCTTTCATTTCCTAAAATTCAACCCCCTTCTTTTCGTGGTCGTATCCACGAACTACGAACGCTATGATTCTTTATTCTTGTCCGAATAAAGATGCGTAGGCACAAGATTGCGATGATCTTGGCGAGCTACCTTTTTCTTTTTTCACCATTTGCACTACCTTCCTTCCATCTTCCGTTTCCCCCTCTATCCTTTCCCCATAGTCGAACTACGATTGTTTTTTTATTTCTCATTCTCATCCGAACGAGCATACTTAGGCATAAGGGCCCCAATCCTTGGCGAGCACCCTAACCTAAAACCATCATCTCCGCTTAGTATTGCAACCTTTTATCTTACCGTTTCACATTTATCATTGAGAAGAAAATAAACAAGCTTAGATAACGCTCATCACAAATCGAACTAAGAGGTTCTCGTTAAGTACAACGGACGTGAGGGGTGCTAATACCTTCCCCTCACCTAACCGACTCCCGAACCCAGAATGTGGTTGTGACGACCATGTTCTTATCTCTTTAAAGGTTTTCTCGATATTTTACTTTTCCTCTTTTGGGATAAATAAAGTTCGGTGGCGACTCTGTCGAACCGCATTCTGCGCCTTTTGCGCGAGGGTCGTATTTCTCAATTGTGTTGTATTTTCCGAGGTGCGACAAATGCAACACTATTCAATTTCCATTCTAGACCGTTTCATTCTCATGTTTTCACTAGTTTACATGACATGGTTCAAGACCTTAGAAGACAGTTATATCAATTACTAGATGAAACTGTTTGATGAATTCACAACAAAATTCAAAATGCGGAAACGACAAAAAAATAGAAATTGTCAAAGGATCACCAAAAGAAAATGGAAACCCTTTCAGAGTATATCGATCGGTTCACAAAAATGGCAGTGGAAGTGGGCGGATCCAACAATGAGTTGAATCTTCGAGAAAGGATTGAAGACATACTGAACATCCTGTAAAAAGATATGGTTAGAGTGCACGTGGAACATAAACTACTATCTCACTTGAGCCAACCCTATATAAATTATGAGGAGAGGTTGTTGGTCAAAGACGTAGAAAGAAACAAAGGTCGTGGAACCTAATGAATTGTCATATCGAAGATACAAACGTTGAGACAACAAGGACAAAGATGTACACCAAGGGCCACGAGCCATATTCTGATCACATACCTACACTAAACGCCTCAAGAGAAAATATTTTACAAGTACGTGCCGACACCAAATTCAAAGAGAGCAAAGTGAGGCGAAATTGCAGTCGATATCATTTTATTTTTAATGTTCTGTTTGAATTTGATATGTGTATGTGTAATTTGATTTATTGCTTATTTGTAAGTCGTTTGTAATTTTTCATTTCGATTATTTGATTAGACATGTACCTTTGAGATATCTTTACATTTAATATATTAGTTTTACACCTTTTAAATGTAATATGTTGAGATATTTTAAAATCGGATAGAGCGAAGCGGAATGATGTAATATGAATTCTATTATATTCCATGTCTTACCACCATATTTCTTCTCCTCTATTTTGAGTGGAATGAAGAATTTGTCTTGTTTTGTCATAAAATTTCTAAACGCTGAAATATAATCTTTATTTCTCTATGCTCCATTCCGTTACATTCCATTCCGCTCAACTCCACTCTACTCGATTCATTTTATTATATTCAAACAATCTTATACTCTTTCGTTTTACAACGAGTGACCTATTTAAAATATAAAAAAATCCTAAAATGAATGACCCATTTCGATTTCTAATACACATTTTTCAATTCTACCATCTAATTAATATTACTTTTATCATTCTCAATATTTAATAAAGAAATTAAATATTTTAGTAAAAATATTATTATCTCTTTCATTTATTTATTTATTTTAATATGTGTAAAATGATGAACTGAATTATTTATTGTAAAATAGAAAGTACTATTTTTTTTCTTAAGGAAGTAGTATTTTTAGATGGATGGAATGAAAGATGAAATTGATAGATTATATTTTATTATTTAGACTGATTAAAAAAAATGGAATGGAGCGAAAATTGCTAAATTCCATCTTAAAACACCTGAACAATAGTACCCTCTGGTTTTCTCACTAAAACCCTCTTTTAAGAAAAGAAGAAGAAACAAACACTCCCTCTCCGTTGAACATTCATCTTCTCTCTGTCCAGAATCCTCTATCGTCTCTTTCTCTTCCTTCCGTTGCAAATTCCTCAGGCAGAAGTTCTCGCTGTTAGTTAGCACTTCTTTACATTCAATAATTTTTCTACAAATTTTTGTTCCGTGTACATTGAGCGATTCCACTTACTCCCAATGCTCAAAGAAGTTCATTTTGTATGCTTTGTTCTTGAGTTTCTGTTGACTAATAAGTCAAACTTTGATCTTCCTCAATTCTAACCTAATCTGAAGATTGTAAGCACCATTTTTGCATGTGTTGTCTTGATTTCTTTTATAAACCATTCTATACAAATCCATTAATTGAGGAAAATTAAATTTATATTTCTCTGTGTGATGTTGAGATTTTTCTGTTTTTAGCTCTTTATGAGATATCCAGATTCATCCATTCAGTGAATCACGGTCCTTGATGTATCAAACTCATAGAAGCTACTTGTCATGCAAGTAGTCAATGATGCTTTGATTAATTTTGGAAAATATTCCTTGATTAAATCTTTTCATCAAATTTTACGCTATCACTTTCTTGGTAAGAGTTATTCAATCCACCTGAATGAATGTTGAATCTCTGTTGTTAACTTGTTATCAATGCCAATGGCCATTGAGTGTCTTTGTTTTGTGTTCAATGTTCATAGTGCAAGGTATATAAAAATTTAAGGGCTGATGCTATTTCTTTCTTTATTTTCATTTTTTGCCTAGTGCTTTTTGTTTCCATTTTTCTGTTTGATTTTGTTTTTATTATTGGCTTGTTATCTGTTACTATTTTGAGTTGGTGCCTCTAGCCTTTTCTAAACTCTGAGTAGTTCCTTGACTTGATTTTTCAGAAGGAATTTGATGGTGATGGTAGACTAAGAAAGAATGCTAAGCTAGCTATGTCTTGTACTGCCAATGATTTACAAGAATGAGAAGTTTTTCCCAAAGGACTCTACTCAAGGTTCTTCTCCTTGAGGGAGACACACTTCTGCAATTGAGAAAAGAGCAAAGCTTGAGGGGATGTACTACAATTGTAAGACTTTTTTTTTCTTTGATTTTTTCTATCTGTTTTTGCGTTGTCTCACTTCCGCATCTCCATGAAATTTGATTGTCAATTTTTCTTTTCTACTCTGATCTAAAATACTCCCTTCGACCTTATTTATAAGTAACAAAAGAATATAATTAAGTGGCCTCAAATTAGGGCTGGCAATGAACCGAACCAACTCGAAAATAGTTCGAAATTCGATTCGACAATTAGATCGTTGAACTAGGTTCATGAACCTAATGAGTTGAGTATGAGCGAAAAATTAAGTTCGTTAACTAAATGAGCTGAACTTGAACTCTACATAGTTCGACTCGTTAGGTTCATGAGTTAACTCGATTACATATGAGAATAATTATACTGTCTTTAAGATTAGGTTTAAATATTTAATCTAAATCTTAGACAAATTTAATCTTCAACTTAGTAGTTTTTGAATTAGACTCTCAAATGTATCTCTTGAAAGTTGTGTAAGTTTTGAATTAGTAGATTTCGAAGATAAAGTTAAATTTCAATATGATAATTTTTATTTTATTTTAATATTTTATTTTAAAAAAAATATATTTATTTAAAATGTCAAATATACTAAAATATATATATATTAAAAAAAATAGTTTTTAAGCCCGTGAATCATGTGAGCTGATCCTAATGAGTTGAACCAAACTGTTCGTGAACTTATAACAAGTCGAGTTTGAACTTAAAAAAAAGTTCGTGTTGAACTCGAACTCGAACTCGAACTCGAAACAATTCATAACGAGTCGAGTTTGAGCTTAAAAAAAAGTTCGTGTTGAACTCGAACTCGAACTCGAACTCGAAAAATTCTTAACGAGTCGAGCCGAGCTGAGGTGAGTTCGACTCGACTCGACTCATTTCCAGCCCTACCTCAAATATAAGTAAAAGTTAATAATTTTAACTCTATTTAATATCAACACTCCAAAAGAAACCCTTATTTTGGCATAGTATAATGTTTAAGATTACATACAAATTTAAATGAAGTTAACCACTATTCTTAATACGCCAGCAGTTGGAAATGAATCTCTCCATTTTTTTTCTGTCATGATTTTTCAAGTGTCCACATCTCTAGTCTTAAATCTCTCTCTTTTTTAAATTCTCTTTCTATAATCTCTATAATGAATGGAGATGATTTAAGTGGTCACATGAAAGGATACATTCTCACAAGTAATTAAATAGTTTTGGACTTTTGGTTATAAATGAGACCGGAGAGAATATAATAAAGAATGAAAAATTGTTAACCAAAATTGGTAAGTTATTAAATGGCGGATAATCAAATCACTAGAAGCCAAATCACTCAATACATAAATTTTTAGAAAAACTATTAAGAAAATTTAGAAATGGATAGAAGTCTGATATATGATAGAACATTATGATGTCATTTGATTCATATAGCCAACGAAATAAAGCTTATTAGTTGGTTTTGTTTCTTCTTATGAAGCACTGGCCACGCTGATGCCAATTGCGGATGGTTGAGCCAAGGCAATGCTATCTTGCGCTAATAATGAAATGACATTAGTGTCTACATTGCGGCCGCATAGTGAACACTCAATAGTCTCTGCTCTTAAGAAGTAGACGATTGAATTTAGCTTCAGGATTTCGAGGGTCGGCCAAACTGACACTAAATCAAGTTAGGGTCAACTTTTTGTTTGTTAATGTGGGATTTTGACTGATGTTAAAATCAATGTTTCTAGTAGTGTCATGTTTATTAACATCAAATAATCATAGCATGAAAGTTTAGAACATGCACGACACAAGATAACACTAAAAATGTTAAGGGTTATGTGACAAATTTAAATTAATTATTTTAAAATGTCAACTCTTGTTATTTTTGAGGTATTGCATGTATTTAGAGTTTGCGTAAGCCATTACGGGTCCGCCCCTAGTCACCTTAATTGCAGCTTCCAACACTTGTGTTGGCTTTAAAGGGGTAAAATTAGTCCCACATTGCCAAAAGATGCATTTTTACGCTGGGGTCTTTCTTTATGAGCGAGTTTTCTCACTTATAAATGCGCAATCTCCACTTTCCTAATCAATGTGGGACTTTTCCACACTACATGTTCAACTCACACTTGTTTTTCTCAATACTCCTCCCATGTGTGAGTCTATCATCCACATACACTTTCTACTGCTGTTGACACTTTTTTCACGGAACATGCCTCCCGTCCTTCACTCGAACCAACAACTCTAAATACTACTATTGAGACATTAATTCGGGAGATCATGAGAAAACATTTTTAAGATTGAATGCATACTGATGACCGATTTATTATTACAAAATAACATCATGGACATGAATGCATATTTTAACTAAAGAATGTGGAGAATATAATATATCTATCTTTTAGAAAAAACAGAAAGATGTAATTTACGATATTTAAAAATGTTAATATTTAATTAATTGAAGCACTGTAGTAAAAAACAAAAGAAAATGGGGCATCAAATTGTCTGTCCAAAAAAAGTTCAGAACGGGCCAGTTTGTAATTCACAGTTTGTTTGTTTTAATTTTTTTCCTTTCTTATAAGGAAATAATTTAACTTTACTTATTTAATAAGTACCTAAATAAATTAGTTTGCGTGGTAATCCCAAATTGTAGGAAAGAAAAGAGACAATAGAAAAAGAGTAACACTTGTTTGCTTAACAAACCCAACCGCACACAAACATGAGTCTATGCATGCATGAAACTAATTACCTAAAATAATACCAACACATAATGTTTAAGGAATTACAATGACTCATTTTCTTCCATTTTCAGAATTATTAATTATTTTTGTAATTATTACTATTATCTTTATTTTCTCTTCCTCGAATTTCAGACATGAATTTAACTTCTCTCCTCTTTTCTCTAACAACTTGATCGTCTTGCTGGCAATTCTGTTACCCAGAATCAACCAATTTTCTGGCCACTTCATGATTGGAACTAAGCTTCATTTTTTAAAAGAAGAACAACATCATTACATTGTTTTTGTTTGTTTTTCTGATTTGATTATGAGATCATAAAACAAAACATCTTCAATTTCTGAACACAAATGGGATAAACATTCAAGATTGTTGTTGGTTGTCATTGGCGTTCTTTTGTTTTTGTTTTTCATTTTTGTAGCCATTTCTGAGAATATATAAAGTTTAAGTTTAGGATGAATTCAGAAATGGCTAAGGCAAATGGGGAGTCAAATGGAACATCTTCTTCGCATTCAGAAACAGCTTTTAATAAAGATTCTGAAGAAGCTTCTGAAAATGCTTCAGAAAATAAACCTTCTGAAAAAGCTTCAGAAAAAAATGCTTCTGCTCCTTCTCCATCTAAACCACCATCCGATGACTCAAATCCTCCAGAAAAAGCACCATCAAAGTCTCCACCTCCGCATCGTTCTCCACCACCTTCTCCATCACCACCACCTCCGGAAGCGCAAACTCCACCGAAAGCTCCACCTGAAGCGCAATCTCCACCGGAAGCTCCACCTGAAGCGCAAACTCCACCGGAAGCTCCACCTGAAGCGCAAACTCCACCGGAAGCTCCAGATTCTTCGTCACCTCCATCAAAAGTTTCACCTCCTCCACCTTCTCAGTCATCACCGCCTCAATCGTCACCGCCTCCAACACCAATATCACCGCCACCAGCTCCATCATTTTCACCACCACCACCGCCCGACGATAATTCTCCCACTCCACCACAATCTAAGTCCCCTCCTCGACCTCCTCAAGCTCCATCCTTACCTTCCCCCTCTTCCAAATTTAGTCCCCCACCACTGTACAGCCATCCTTCGCCGCCGCAATCACAGTCGGTTTCCCCAAGCTCCCATTTAAGACCAAGCTCTTCTCCTCCCAGAAGCAAATCTCAATCAAAACAAAACTTCTTCAATGCTAATCAAGCACAATACATTGGTCTTACTCTCGCAGCAGTTTTGGTTCTCGCGTTTATTGCCGTCATTCTTTGTCTAGTATTAAAAAGGAAAGAGAAACGAGGGAATGTCTATGCTATGCCACCCCCCAAGAAATCTCAAATGAAAGGAGGTAATAAAGTAAAAAAATATTATTTTTTACATGATTTATCGTCAATATTGTAAAGAGTTTGTTGAAATTCAATGAAGCATTGATATAGACACACTACTCTCAATACATAGATTCAATAATAATTTGAAAAAACATAAGTGATTGTATGTAATCATTAGATATCAGTATCGTGTCACGAATGCTATTGGTATGTGTCACACACGTCTTCGATCAGCAGTGTTAAATAATATGTTTTAAGCATTTCTATTATTTTCATTTTATTAATATATTGTTGAATTGTGCAATCAATTTTTGTCTTCTTTTTCAGATGTGCATTACTATGTAGAGTCACCAGGTTTTGGTTATAGTAATAGGAACCATTTAGTTGCAATGCAATATTTGAGATCTCCTTCAGACCCAACACAACAACAACAAATGAATACTGGCCAAACTTTGTTTAGTTATGAACAGATTGTGGAAATTACTAATGAGTTTTCAAGCGAAAATGTGATAGGAGAAGGGGGTTTTGGGCGTGTTTACAAGGCTTCAATGTATGATGGTAGAGTTGGAGCGGTTAAGTTATTGAAGGTCGGTAGTGGTCAAGGAGAGAGGGAGTTCAGAGCAGAGGTTGATATTATTAGCCGTGTTCATCATCGACATTTGGTATCGCTGATTGGGTATTGTTTATCTGAGCAACAAAGAGTTCTCATTTATGAGTTTGTCCCTAATGGGAATCTTGATCAACATTTGCATGGTAATGTGAGTTTCATTTTTGTATTATTGTTCTCTTTGGAAATATTTGACTCGGTTTCTCTCCGGTTGTTTTATGGTACAGCAGCGGTAGAAATTGTTAACTCTCTAAATCTAACCATTTCTACGGATGCTTCACTATAAAACAATTGTAGGGAAACCAAACTCATGAAAATTAAGAAATGTGTTTTCTTAAAAGTGTTTGTCATATGTGGGTTTTTTGTGTTTTTTTTCTCAGGAAGTGAATGGAATGTTTTGGATTGGTCCAAAAGGATGAAGATAGCAATTGGTGCTGCAAGGGGCCTAGCATATTTACACGAAGGCTGTAAGTATATGTATATTCTGATAGAATCTTCTAGTCTTAGTTACGATCTTATGTTTTCCAATCTTACTATCCCCTCCTGATTTTATGCTAAGGCTTATTTTTCTATTTTTCTAGGTAACCCAAAGATTATTCACAGAGATATTAAGTCGTCGAATATACTGTTGGATAATGCTTATGAGGCACAAGTATGTTATGCATATACTTTTTAATTTCACTTTTTCATGGTCCCTTATTTAAAATGAAGTCCTGGATCTCAATTTATCCTTGTTCTAACACAGGTTGCAGACTTTGGACTTGCCCGACTAACCGATGATGCTAATACTCATGTATCAACTAGGGTGATGGGTACTTTTGGGTATGTTCCCTATTTGATAAAAGTAGTTGATTTTGAAAAAAATACCTTTAAAAGAAAACCATAATTTGAGAAGGCCTTAATTAAGTAATGTCAAATGATAAACTAAAAGAGTCTAATTCATTTTATTTACCTTAATTTCACAGCTATATGGCTCCAGAGTATGCAACTAGTGGAAAACTAACGGATAGATCAGATGTTTTCTCATTTGGAGTTGTTCTTCTTGAGCTCATAACGGGAAGGAAACCTGTTGATGCAACACAACCCGTGGGGGATGAGAGTTTGGTCGAGTGGGTATGTATGAACCAAAACAAGTCTTATATATTATAGTGTCGCATTACATAGATCAATAATATTAGTTTGTCATAACTATGGCGGAAGTTGATCCACGTAGCCGACACTACTTAGTGGAATAAGACTTGGTTGCTGTTGTATTGATTCTGATCATACGTAGTTAACTTAACTATGCGGTTTGAATGATGTTTTCACAGGCTCGTCCACTTCTCCTTCGTGCAATCAAGACAGGTGATTTTAGTGAACTAGCAGACCCAAGGCTTCAACGACAATACGTCGACAGTGAAATGTTTCGAATGATCGAGGCAGCTGCAGCATGTGTTCGTCATTCTGCCCCAAAACGACCGCGAATGGTTCAGGTAACAACAATACTAACGCACGGCTATCTCGTTTTAACAAATATCATTATATGCATTCATAACTTGATTTTTTTTTATCAGATTGCAAGAGCCTTGGACAGTGGAGACCAACTATATGATCTATCAAATGGAGTGAAATATGGACAGAGCACAATTTATGATTCTGGACAGTATAATGAAGACCTTATGAGATTCAAAAGAATGGCTAATGGAAGTTTTGATGAGTCTGAATTCGATATGTATAGCTCGGAATACAGTTCAAGAGGTGGGTCTTCATGGGTCCCACATACTCCAGGTGGTGATTCGCAAATTAAACCTGTCCAAGAATAAAACAACTCTGTAAAAAGCTAGAACCCCACTAATTTCACCAAACATGGAAATGGAAAACGTTGATATTTTTCTATCTATCTTCAATTTTTGTTCTGTTTCCTTTCCCCCATTTTTTTAATAGGGGGGCAATGAAAATTTGTATGGTATAAATCTTATATACTATAATGCGGGATATGATGGAAGATTGAGTTTATTTCAGCACATTTGCAATGATACATTGAGTTTGTATAAAACATCTATGATTTATGTTTTCCATTTTGAAACTATGTTTGAATAATTCTTGACTGGTTATATAAACCAACGGCTTCGTTTTTTTTTTGGCAAAACTAATAATTTTTTTACATTTTATTCTTGTAACAAATAAATGAATAAGCTTTTATCTTTGGTTTCTATTGGTGGAGACTTCAATATGATATTATGGGAGTTTCAGGTAATAACTTTAGAGCCTAGTGAGGGCATAATAATCTCAGACATGTTCTTGCATCTTTGTTTTGAACCTTTTGTCACAAATTGAATCTCTTGCATCTTTGTTATGAACCTTTTGTTAAGAATTGAATCTCAGGCTGGGTTTGATTTGATTAAAAATGAGAGATTGGACATCACAATTTTCTTTTTTACTTTGTTTGATGCACAAAATATATTAAAAAACATGTTCTTGTCTCACTAAATCATGGAACAATTTTGTCTCAAACACAAATTATAAAAAAAAATATCATAATCTAATTTTTAATCTCACTCTAATTAATATTTTGATATATAAATATTTTATTAATTAATAAAGAATATTATAATAAAATTATACTATTTTTGTTCTATTCGTCGTTTTTTTTTCTATTTCTATTTTTTAATATTTTGATTCAAGAATATCAATATTTTATATTTCAATAAAAATATTATAATAGAAATTATATTATTTGGTGCATAGCATCAAACAAAATAGATAAAAAATTCTCTAATGCATCGACAATCAAACACAATACAATACAAAAAATTGTCTTATACTGTTATGTGCGGTCTAGTATTGTTTTATCCAATATTTTTTATTTTGCAAATCAAACACACCATCAAAACCGTTAATAATAGCATCTCAGGTTTTAAAATTTATCTTTTTCTACTTAATTACTAATATTATTAGGCAGGGTGGACTCATTATTCTTGAAACATCATATTTGTCAATGACCATTGATAACTATTCTTTATATTTTCATTATATCGACAATTACATTTATGTTGTGTTAGAAGCTAGTAATTCATGATTTTAATAGAAAAGTTGTATTTAATATAGTTGTGTTTGACAAAGTTAAAGCAGTTGTAGACAACTTAGTCAAGAATAGTAGAGTAAGAGTTATTTGTATTCAATAGAGTCAAATACAATATATATTTATTGAATATAATATATAGTTGTTGAAGTATGTAAGCATGTATTTGATAGAGTCGAATATTGTAGTTAGCAAATAATGTGTTTAATTGCCTATCTATACATGTGACAATGTAAATCAAAACACACATCAACTTCATAATAAAATTCCTTTTTTCACAATATAGTTTCTCTCTTTTACTTTCTCTTTCTTCTTCTTCTTCATTCTTCTTGAACTAATTCTTCCAACAAATTGATGAGTAACACTAATCTTGAGAAGAAATCATCAACTGATTCATTTTCTTTCATTAGAGGCTCGTGAGATGATATTGAAGCAAATAAACTCGATCTATTGTCACACACGAGTCAAAAACGAGAATTAAAAATATAGTAAAATGGAAGCGACATTCGATTCGTATTACAATGACTCTTGAATGATTTAACCAACTACACGACACAATGAAGGGGGGGGGGTTTGGGTTTCGATTAAGATTACAATTAATAGAATTTGATTACAAATAATATTGACAAATTAATCTACTGTTCAGTCTCCAACTTATCATCTATTAAGATAATTCCGAAGTCCTAAACTATTTTAATTCTCTTTAAATTATAACAACAATAGCAAGCACAATTGATACTAATATATGATATGTGTTCATAATTTTGAAATTAAACAAATATATTAAGCAGACACGATTTAAGCAAACACGATTTAAGCAAACACAATTGCGGTACGAAATATACATCAATCGAAATAAATAAATCATATTCTGTAAGTAGTAATAGAATTAAGTAAACAATGGAAATCGAATTAAGCAATCATATTTACATAAAGAATTAACAAGAAATTGAAATTGCTTTAGAAAATTTAAAAAAAACCTCAAAGTTGATGGAGACACAGTTACAACAGATCAATCCTTAAGGTGTTAGTTCTCTATAGAAGTCGTAACAGCTCTTCTAATTTCGTGAATACTGAATGCAAAAACAAAACTGCAAACTTACTTAAATAATAAAAGGGATATTTGGCCCTAATAGCACCCGACCCGAAAAACATAAAAACCGGGCAAAAACTAATTATTTTATTAAGTCTGAAGATAAAATGAATTATTCGACCCTTATGTATTCCGAATTAGCTTTCTGACTTCAACACAAAACTTGCATCTTATCCTCTCAGGTTCCCAACACATATTAGAACGCGTTAAACCTCATCACATAACTCAAGTAATAATCTACACAACAAGAAGATTTCAAATTACCGCTTAATCATAAAATAGCTAACCGAATTAAAATAAAAGTAGAAATAAGCTAAATTTAGGAAACACACTAAAAGAAATAAAATAAAAGCAACAAGTCATAAAAATATCTTAAAACAAAGTAAAATATGGTGTATTAAAATACATTGACCAAATTCCCCTACATTTAAACCTTTGCACTTTGAGCAAAATTATAAAGTCAAAATTCAAAATAGAGTAAAAACAAGAAGAAGAAAAAAACAGAGCATGCAATTTCAAAGACTTTCGGAATCATAAAAAAGGGTAAGTGAAATCCTCATTCTAAACTTCAAGTAATATGATGTTAGTGAGTAACTTTTTTGTGGCAGTCAAAGCAAGTAAGAACACATTTTACCAAATAGTATATAATAAGCAGGAAGACCCTCACAGGATAAAATGATCTCAACTCTCAAGTGTTTGTTGGAAATTCAACCACGATCTATGGAGAATTTCACTCAATCAACCTTGATCTCAAGATTGTTCTCACTCACATAATGACGATGAAAAGATTTAGTAATAAAGAAAGAGAGAAGAAAAGAAAGTAAATGTTAGAGAAGAAGAAGATGAACAATTTTTCTACAGAGAACTCTCTGCCCACAAACTGTGAAAAATCTGTTCTTTCACTTGCAATTGCAAACTGTAAATTACAAAATATGATGAGTTCATATACAAAATAAAGTTTTCTCCCTATTTGTAGATTTAGCTTTGCTTGTACCCAAATCCAAAGTGCAAAACTATAAAAGCCCAAAAGCTAACATTACTAAAATAGGTCTAAGTCGAAATCTTGTGTGAAGCAACTTGCTTCGATACTTCGACACAATAAGCAACTTAACAAACTAACACATTAGGCTAATTTGACCAATCCTTATTTCTGTCGAGCTACACTGTTTCGACTCAAGGAATTACAAACTCAATGCACCACCTAATTCATTGTGTCTAAGCTATCTACACTCATCATAGACTTTAGCCTTATGAATACTTCGACTAGAACTCCCTTCGTCATGATGTCTACAATCTGATTGTCAGTTCTGCAGCGTTCTAAATTCATCTTCCCTTCTGCTACCTGCTCTCAAAGACAATGAAACCTTATTTCGATGTGCTTGCTTTGACCGTGTGCTATTGGATTCTTTGCCAAGTTGATAGCTCACATGTTGTCGATCTTCATGATAATTGCTCCATGACTCTTCGTTGTGATCTCTTTGAACAGGTTCACCATCTAGGTTGCTTAACATGCACAAAGAAAAGCATCTATATATTCTGCTTCACATGATAACAATGCCACTACTGCCTCCTTTCTCGAACTCCAAGCAACTGGTGCACCATCTAACATAAACACATAGTCAGTTGTGGATTTTCTATCCTCAGCATCACTACACCAACTAGAGTCGGTGTATCTCACTAACTTGCATTCTTTTTCTTCATCAACTGCAGGAAATAAAATTCCATAGTAGAGAGTCCTTTTCTGATACCTTAGTATCCTCTTCATCGTTGCTAGGTGTGATACCTTTGGATTCTACATGAATTTACTTACCATACCTACACCGTATGTTAAGTCAGGCCTTATGTGACAAAGGCATCGAAGTGGCCCAATAAGTCATCTATATTGGTTTGGGTCGACATCATCTTCATCTGAATCCTTCGACAGTTGCAATCTGGTCTCAACTGGAGTCAAAGTTGGATTGCAATCTTACATCTCAAATCTCTTGAGTATTTTGCCTGCATATCTTCTTTGGTGCATCATCAAACCTTTACTACTCTTGAAGAATTCAATGCCAAGGAAATAATATTTCCTAAGTCTGACATTTCAAATTCTTCACTCAAGTTAAGTTTGAAGTCTTCGATCTCTTTCTTACAATGTCCTGTTATCAACAGATCATCGACATAGAGGCATAGTATAAGCAGTTCACTACGCTTCTTCTTATGTACACTCCATGCTCAGTCTTGCACTTCACAAATTTCTTCTCCCTTAAGAAGCCGTCAATTTTCTTATTCCAATCTCTTGGAGTTTGCTTAAGTCCATACAGGACTTTATGCAGCTTGTACACCTTTCTTTCTTCGCCTCATTTCACAAACCCAGCTGGTTGTACAACATAAACTTCTTCTTCTAAGGGACCATTCAGGAATGCACATTTCACGTCCATTGATCGGTGGATTTCACTTGTGTTTTCAAACGCTATTTGTTGTTAATTTTGCAATGTTTTTATCTGTTTTCAAAGCTTTAGTTGTTATTATTTGAATTACTCGTAGTTGTGTGTCTTCAAGTCTTATTTTTAAGTTTATATTACTTTTGCCGCTGGTGCGTTTGATTCGGTTTCTTTTAGTGTGTTTTTGGCAGGAAAGGATAGCACGACAGTCGCACCGCTTTCGGAGGCAAAGAAAAGTCGGAAAAGGGAAGTCAGAGCTACAATGTAACACCCCCTTCTATACCCAAATAAATGCATATAATACGGCTAAGCACATACAAGTTATCAGAGTAAAAAGGTTTTATAATAAGGTATAAAAGAAGAATGCCACAATTTCACCAATAAAACACTTTCACAATTTGCTCCATAAAATATGTAACATTTTCAATTTAAGCGGAAGATAAAATCATTTGATCGTTTTCAAAATATTACTCCACGTACACATAAGCTATCCAATTTAATATGTATCATATCAGTTAGATTACAAAACCACATCAGCTGATACATCGCAATGTATCACAAAAGAATGACTACACTAGTCTAACTACCCGGTGTTACATATCAGAGCAGTAGACTCAAAAGAATGAAGACTATTCTTCACAAAAGGACTCCAGCATCCTAATCTGCAATGCCTCATAGAGCATTATAAAACAGCAGAAGGGTGAGAAATATAACCATAATAATCAAAGCATAAGATTATATATATATAGGTATCATATAACACATATTCACATTTCTCACCACACTTCATTCTCACAATCATAATCATATTACGTCACATCTATCAACATTATGAACATCCACAAGCACATCCCTTCATGCTTGGCTTCACAATCATTCACAAGCACGTTTGTACCACAACAATATTATGCAATGTGACTCAACATTTCAATGCAATTCAATGCTATGCGGTACCGACTCTCGTTATCTTTTCTCGGTTTTTACGTTAAACCGGGTCCACCCTTCTAGACCGATAACTCGTTATCATTTTTCGGTTTTTACTTTAAACCGGGTCCACCCTTCTAGACCGATAACATCCAAGCCCGTCCCCTAGGCTTCAAACCCACCCTTCTAGGTTTGGGACAAGCCACTAGTTTCCACGAAACTAACAGACATTGCCTCTTGACTGAATGATGCATGTACAATCAACCAATCACAATAAATGCACTTAAGACCGTTTCCGCGTCTTAATCCCATGCATTCGAATAATTCACCCCTTCGAGAATTTCATTATGATTGCACATACAACATATATCAAACATTTATCAATGTATTCATTTCACACATCATCATATTCAACAACAATGCACACATATCACCTATGTTCCCATGCATTCTCACAACAATCGCATACATATATGCACTCACAATTCATTAGACGATACACATACATTCCTCATTGTATTCCCATGTATCTCTAATTATCACAACAATCAAGGTATTCACATCGCAATACCAATCATACAATTATAAGATACGCACACATATTCAAAATGTTCTCTTGCATACTCATTACATAATTGTACACAACAATCAAACATTCACAACTCATCAATTAATACACACATAATCATCATTATGTTCTCATGTATTTTAACCGATTACAATTAATCATTCATATCACAACTCTAGGATTCACGCCCGAAGGCTACCCACAGCACATGTTATCATAATAGTTCACATACTCATTCGTAACATAGAAGTATAAACATATGCGAATCAACCAAACAATCCCCATTGGATAACACAGCAAAGAAAAATATACTGCCACATTCGCCTTCATTCGCCTGGCGAACCCTCGCAGCGAACCTTCGCCTGGCCTTCGCCTGGCGAACTCTCTCAGCGAACACTCGCTAGGCTTCGCCTGGCGAGACTTCCCAGCGAGCCCAAGTCAGGAGCTACTGACTTCATTCGCCACCATTCGCCGGCACCTTCGCTGGGCGAACCTTCGCTATCCAACTTCGCCTGGCGAACCCACCAGCGAAGTCTACTGGGACTTAATTATAATTATTCGCCAACATTCGCTAAGCTTCGCCTGGCGAAGCTTCGCCTTCGCTCGCCTGGCGAGAGCCAGCGAACCTGCGCAGAACAGAACCCCATTCTGTTCCCCCTTCACCAATCCATCATCAACCCTCTCTTACACATCCAAATCAGTACAAACAACATCAATACATGTTACCCGACTACTCTACGGTATTATTGCTCAGTTTCAACCGATTAAATCATCAATCTACCGATTATTCCAACTTTTGCCCTAATTGGAAAGTGATGAAAACTCTACCAAAACCCCAACCCAACATACATAACATCATACAATGATCAAATAGAAACATTTCTCACCCTTACCTCGATTAATCGGAGCTTTGATGTTGGTTCTTGACGATTTCCACTTTTCCTCTTCTTCTCTTCTCTTTCTCTCCTTTCTTCTTCTTTCCTCTTTCTTTCCAAAATGTTTTTCTATCTTTCTTTTCTTTTCTTTCTCTCTTATATATATTTCCTTCATTTTCCTTCCTTCCAATTTCCTTCTCAATTCTCTATTAATCCCAATTAATAAAAAATTAATTTCCAACATTAATAAAATCCCACTAAATCAATTAATTACTATAATTATTTAATGAAATTTGGGCTGTTACAACCCTCCCCCACTTAGGAATTTTCGTCCTCGAAAATGTTACCTGATTCAAAATCCATAGAGATACTATCCCATTTCCACTCAGGAATAAACAACGGCTTCATCAACCCCGATGGCTTCTGATGCTCAATCTTTGACTTCTGGCAAGTCAAACAAGAATACACAAATTCCGCGATATCTTTCTTCATACTAGGCCACCAGAATACTTTCCTCAAATCCTGATACATCTTAGTAGCACCCGGATGAATACTCAATCCGCTACGATGTCCTTCCTCAAGGATACTCTTCTTAAGCTCAACCGCATCTGGAACACAAACTCGGTCCCGACATCTCATAATACCATTCTCATCAATCCGAAAATCACCACCTTGGCCTTGGTTGATTAAAGTCAACCGATCAACTAGGCTCAAATCCGATTTCTGTCCTTCTCGAATTTCGTCCAAAATACCACTTGTCAGCTTTAACATACCCAAATTAAATCCAAAAGAAGTCCTCTCACATACCAAACTCAAATCTCGAAATTGCTCGACCAATTCCAACTCTTTCACCATCAATGCCGACATATGCAATGATTTCCGACTCAATGCATCCGCTACTACATTCGCTTTACCCGGATGGTAGTTCAAGCCAAAATCAAAATCCTTCAAAAGTTCAAGCCATCTTCTTTGTCTTGCATTCAATTCCTTTTGATCAAAAAGATATCTCAAACTCTTGTGGTCACTAAACACTTCAAATCTTGCGCCAAATAGATAATGCCTCCAAAGTTTCAACACGAACACAACGGCGGCCAACTCTAAGTCATGCGTCGGATAATTCTTCTCATGCACTTTGAGTTGCCTCGAAGCATAAGCTACAACTTGGTTATTCTGCATCAACACACCTCCTAAACCCATCAAAGAAGCATCACAATACACAACGAATGGTTCTTCCGGATTTGGCAGAATCAAAACAGGGGCTGTCGTCAACCTTCGTTTAAGTTCTTGAAAACTCGCTTCACACTTGGCGTCCCAAACAAAGGCTTGACCTTTCCTAGTCAACTGCGTCAACGGCGATGATAACTTAGCAAATCCCTCAATAAACTTCCGATAATACCCGGCTAAACCGAGAAAACTTCTGATCTCAAAAACTGACTTCGGAGTCTCCCATTGCGACACCGCTTCAACCTTCGACGGATCAACCGCAACACCATTACTTGAAATCACATGACCCAGGAAACTAACCTCCTTCAACCAGAACTCACACTTAGAAAGCTTTGCAAACAATTGCTTCTCTCTCAACACAGTTAACACAATCTTCAGATGCTCGGCATGCTCTCCTTCGCTCTTCGAATAAACCAAGATGTCGTCAATAAACACCACCACAAACTTATCCAAATAAGGATGAAAAATCCTATTCATGTACTCCATAAATACACCTGGTGCATTAGTCACACCAAATGGCATCACGGAATACTCATAGTGTCCATACCTCGTCCGAAAGGCCGTCTTCTGAATATCCTCAGCTTTCACACGGATCTGATGATACCCAGATCTCAAATCAATCTTGCTGAACACGCTTGCACCAACCAACTGATCCATCAGATCATCAATCCTTGGAAGTGGATACTTATTCTTAATAGTCACCTTGTTCAACTGTCTGTAATCCACACAGAGCCTCATAGAACCCTCTTTCTTCTTAACCAACAAGACCGGTGCACCCCACGGTGACACGCTCGGACGAATAAACCTCTTTTCAAGCAAATCCTCAAGTTGAATCTTCAACTCTTTTAACTCCGAGGCCGACATACGATATGGAGCCATCGATATCGGACTAGTTCCAGGAATCAAATCTATCGAAAACTCCACTTCTCGCTCCGACGGTAAATCCTTTATCTCTTCAGGGAATACTTCCGGAAAATCTCTAACAATGGGCAAAGCCTCAATCTCTTCGCTCTCACTAGTCCTCAAAGTTGACATAAGCATAAATACCTTAGCCCCATCTTGCACCGATTCTTTCACTTGTTTCTTCGTCATAAACAAATCTCTTTCAACATCCGAATCGGGAAAAATAACCGTTTTGTCAAAACAGTTAATATACCCACGATTGAATTTTAACCAATTCATTCCCAGAATGACATCAAGTTGATCTAAATGAAGACACACTAAATCAATCCCAAAATCTCTACCGAAAATACTCAACGGGCAATTCAAGCAAACATACGGCGTAGTTACCGAACCCATAGCAGGAGTATCAATAACCATACCGCCACCAATCACAGACAACTCAAGATTCAACCTTCTAACACAATCCAGAGAAATAAAAGAATGCGTAGCTCCGGTATCAATTATAGCGATCAAAGGTATACCATTAATAAAACACGTACCTCGGATCAATCGATCGTCGCTAGCAGTCTCAGATCCAGAAAGAGCGAACACTTTCCCGCTCCCTTGATTCTTCTTCGGCTTATCACATTTCGTACTAATGTGTCCTTGCTCACCACAGTTATAGCAAGTAACACCCGTACCGCTTCTGCACTCAAGCGCCTTGTGGCCTGGCTTGCCACACTTAAAACACGCCTTCTCAACACTTTTGCATTCGGGAGCACGATGTCCCGCTTCACCGCACCTATAACATCTCACCGGAGTAGAAACTCCCCCACTTGGCCTCTTGCCATAACCCATTCTCTGCTTCCCTTTGTCCGCAGGAGTCACATAAGGTTTTCCTCTGAATTGACCTTTTCCTTTCTTATCACTTAGGCTCTTGTAGTGGCTGGATCTAGCCCTACAGTCTTCGTCATAAATTCTGCTCTTGTTAACCAACTCAGAAAACCGCCTGATTTCCTGGTACCCAATAGCTTGTCTAATCTCGGGTCTCAAACCGTTCACAAACTTGAGGCACTTAGACCTCTCAGCATTACCAGTATTATAGTGAGGACAAAATTTGATCAACTCCTCAAATTTCGCCGCATACTCGGCAACCGTCGAATTACCTTGCTTCAACTCAAGAAATTCGATCTCTTTCTTCCCCCGCACATCCTCTGGAAAGTACTTCTCCAGAAAGGTTTCTCTAAACAAATCCCACGTAATCACAATATCATCTTCCTCAAATCTTTGGCGAGTATTACCCCACCAATCTTCAGCTTCTTCTTCGAGCATATGAGTCCCAAACTGCACCTTCTGTGCATCCGAGCAATTCATAACTCGAAAAACCTTTTCCACAGCTTTCAACCAAATTTGTGCCTTGTCCGGTTCATGAGTTCCCTTGAAGACCGGAGGGTTATTCTTTTGGAATTTCCCCAAAGCACGGAATCCATCATCAGCATGATTCCTCACATTCACATTGGCCGGAGGATTCTGCCCAATTGCCCCCGCCAATCTCGTCAATGCCTCCGCAATCGCTTCGTCGTTCCTCCCTGCAACCATCTTACTAATTCCAACAACAGAACCACGTAAGAACAACCAATATTGATAATGCATCACACGCATATCAATAACACACAGGGAAAAACACTCTAACAACTTGGCCGGACGGACCGACCTGCTCTGATACCACTATTGTAACACCCCCTTCTATACCCAAATAAATGCATATAATACGGCTAAGCACATACAAGTTATCAGAGTAAAAAGGTTTTATAATAAGGTATAAAAGAAGAATGCCACAATTTCACCAATAAAACACTTTCACAATTTGCTCCATAAAATATGTAACATTTTCAATTTAAGCGGAAGATAAAATCATTTGATCGTTTTCAAAATATTACTCCACGTACACATAAGCTATCCAATTTAATATGTATCATATCAGTTAGATTACAAAACCACATCAGCTGATACATCGCAATGTATCACAAAAGAATGACTACACTAGTCTAACTACCCGGTGTTACATATCAGAGCAGTAGACTCAAAAGAATGAAGACTATTCTTCACAAAAGGACTCCAGCATCCTAATCTGCAATGCCTCATAGAGCATTATAAAACAGCAGAAGGGTGAGAAATATAACCATAATAATCAAAGCATAAGATTATATATATATAGGTATCATATAACACATATTCACATTTCTCACCACACTTCATTCTCACAATCATAATCATATTACGTCACATCTATCAACATTATGAACATCCACAAGCACATCCCTTCATGCTTGGCTTCACAATCATTCACAAGCACGTTTGTACCACAACAATATTATGCAATGTGACTCAACATTTCAATGCAATTCAATGCTATGCGGTACCGACTCTCGTTATCTTTTCTCGGTTTTTACGTTAAACCGGGTCCACCCTTCTAGACCGATAACTCGTTATCATTTTTCGGTTTTTACTTTAAACCGGGTCCACCCTTCTAGACCGATAACATCCAAGCCCGTCCCCTAGGCTTCAAACCCACCCTTCTAGGTTTGGGACAAGCCACTAGTTTCCACGAAACTAACAGACATTGCCTCTTGACTGAATGATGCATGTACAATCAACCAATCACAATAAATGCACTTAAGACCGTTTCCGCGTCTTAATCCCATGCATTCGAATAATTCACCCCTTCGAGAATTTCATTATGATTGCACATACAACATATATCAAACATTTATCAATGTATTCATTTCACACATCATCATATTCAACAACAATGCACACATATCACCTATGTTCCCATGCATTCTCACAACAATCGCATACATATATGCACTCACAATTCATTAGACGATACACATACATTCCTCATTGTATTCCCATGTATCTCTAATTATCACAACAATCAAGGTATTCACATCGCAATACCAATCATACAATTATAAGATACGCACACATATTCAAAATGTTCTCTTGCATACTCATTACATAATTGTACACAACAATCAAACATTCACAACTCATCAATTAATACACACATAATCATCATTATGTTCTCATGTATTTTAACCGATTACAATTAATCATTCATATCACAACTCTAGGATTCACGCCCGAAGGCTACCCACAGCACATGTTATCATAATAGTTCACATACTCATTCGTAACATAGAAGTATAAACATATGCGAATCAACCAAACAATCCCCATTGGATAACACAGCAAAGAAAAATATACTGCCACATTCGCCTTCATTCGCCTGGCGAACCCTCGCAGCGAACCTTCGCCTGGCCTTCGCCTGGCGAACTCTCTCAGCGAACACTCGCTAGGCTTCGCCTGGCGAGACTTCCCAGCGAGCCCAAGTCAGGAGCTACTGACTTCATTCGCCACCATTCGCCGGCACCTTCGCTGGGCGAACCTTCGCTATCCAACTTCGCCTGGCGAACCCACCAGCGAAGTCTACTGGGACTTAATTATAATTATTCGCCAACATTCGCTAAGCTTCGCCTGGCGAAGCTTCGCCTTCGCTCGCCTGGCGAGAGCCAGCGAACCTGCGCAGAACAGAACCCCATTCTGTTCCCCCTTCACCAATCCATCATCAACCCTCTCTTACACATCCAAATCAGTACAAACAACATCAATACATGTTACCCGACTACTCTACGGTATTATTGCTCAGTTTCAACCGATTAAATCATCAATCTACCGATTATTCCAACTTTTGCCCTAATTGGAAAGTGATGAAAACTCTACCAAAACCCCAACCCAACATACATAACATCATACAATGATCAAATAGAAACATTTCTCACCCTTACCTCGATTAATCGGAGCTTTGATGTTGGTTCTTGACGATTTCCACTTTTCCTCTTCTTCTCTTCTCTTTCTCTCCTTTCTTCTTCTTTCCTCTTTCTTTCCAAAATGTTTTTCTATCTTTCTTTTCTTTTCTTTCTCTCTTATATATATTTCCTTCATTTTCCTTCCTTCCAATTTCCTTCTCAATTCTCTATTAATCCCAATTAATAAAAAATTAATTTCCAACATTAATAAAATCCCACTAAATCAATTAATTACTATAATTATTTAATGAAATTTGGGCTGTTACATACAACACGGGTACCCGTGTTGCACAACACGGCCCGTGTCATGGAGGACACGGTTGGCAGACACGGATAGACCAAAGCAGAAGAAAAGGAGACTCAGACGTACAACACGGGTGCCCGTGTCATGCAACACGGCCCGTGTTGCAGCCCTTGGAGATGAAACACGCCCTGAAGAAGTCAGCAGCCTGACACGGCCACCCGTGTTGCACAACACGGCCCGTGTCAGGGCCACTGAGAGTGAAATTTTTATATTTTCTGATTTTTTGCTGTCAGACCTATTTCGAAGGGCATTTGAGACATTTTACGATGTAATTTGAATTTAGATATAAGAGTCACTTTTTAGAAAGTAGGAGACACTTTTGAACTGATATTAGGATTGATAACTGAGAGGAGAGTTCGACTGGAAAACAAAGGATCGATCAAAAGCGGAAGCAATTGATGATCCAAGGATTTCAACTCACATTGTAATGATCTTCTCCTTTTCATTTCTAATTGCTTTTATGTTTACCAAGAACATGAGCAGCTAAACCCCAAGTTGTTAGGGGGTGGTCCTAAGTTGCGATGTAATGACTTTTATTTGATTATTCTATTAGAACTATGTTATTCACCTTGTATATTTTATTTTGCATTAATCTTAACGCGTATTCATATTGGAAAGTAGAATTCGAATTATGCTTAGGTTTTAATCTGGAAAGTCAACCTAACACTTTTGCAAAATAGTATCACGGTCGATATTGCTTAGGAATGAGGATATCCCGTATCACGTATTTTATGGTCGGAACTATTGCTTGATGTTTTTCACGAACACTGAGGAATTAGTGTACAGGAAACTCATCAAAGGGTTTTTATTAAGGAATTAAGAAAACTAAATTGGCCAACTGATGAATTAAGGTTAATAACTATTCTAACAGAATAATCATACATGACCTTTACTCGCATCGTCTCCACTCCCCTAACACTGTTCTTAAATTGATTTATAAGTCTTTATTTACTTGTTATATTACTCTGCTACCAAACAAACCACTAGATCTTTTGTTCCTTTGAATCCTAAAAATCTCGTTAATTACTACGCAGTCCTCGAGATCGATACTTGGGATTTTTCCCTTATTACTACAATTGGTAAAAATAGTAAACTTGCTATTTTCCCGATCAAGTTTTTGGCGCCGTTGCCGGGGACTGCCAAATTAACATTGTTTTTAGAATCTAAAAGAAATTTTGTTGCTCTGCGACTAAAATTTTATTATTTACTGCATAACTTTTATCCGCTTGTATTATCTAACGCTTGTCTAATTGTGTATGCGAGGTCAGGCCTCAGCTAAATATTCTTTTGATACAGAACTAGAACGAGCGTTACACGAAAGACGGAGAATAGCTAAAGTTATAAGACTGGAAGAAACAGAGGAAATTATATATGTGCAGAGCGACTCCGAAGAGAGAGAGAGAGACAACACCTGAAACTGTTCAAATGGCTGGAAATCCACCTCAGCCTGAAAGACTGCTAGGAGACTATGGAGGGGCCAATGCTCAACCAAACCGGATGACCATTGTGAATCAACCGGTGAATGTGGCGCATTTTCAGCTACACCCTTCCACCATCCGTCAGTTGGAGAGCAAGCCGTTCGCCGGAAGAATTAATGAAGATGCAAATAAACATCTTCAGAGATTCCTTACGACCACCACCTCGTTGAAGATAGAAGGACATTCCGAAGAGGCCAAGAGATTAGTTATGTTCCCATTCACACTCACTGATGATGCGGAAGAATGGTTTTACTCGCTTCCCGCTGGGAGTATCACAACATGGCAAGAGATGGAAACTGCGTTCCTGAATGAGTATTTCCCCGCCTCAGTGTTCATCCGAAAAAGATATGACATTGTCAACTTCAAGCAAAAAGAAGGAGAATCTTTAGGGGATGCATACAAGCGGTTTAAGAGGTGTCTTACAGCATGTCCTACTCATAACATGGACGCCACTGAGCAGATGCAAAACTTTGTGAATGGATTACGACTCAAAACGAAACAGCTCATAGATACTGCTGCCGGTGGCTCAACCAACTTCTCAACGGCCACAGGTATCAAAAGGATCATAGAAGCAATTGCCGCTAACGAGCACCTTGAGTTGTATGATCGTACGGTTAACCAACCGGAAGGTAAGATTGATCTGAAGCTGGCAGACCAGGTTGTTAAAATGGAGGATCAGATCACCGCTGAGGTAGAGAGAAGGTTAAAGAAAATGAATGTTGAAACTCAGGCAGTGGCACAGGTTGAGCCAGTTCAAGCAGCACCTTGTGAAATATGCGGTGGACCACACTTTACAATGCATTGTGTAGCAACTCAAGAGCAAGTGGAACAGATTAATATGTTGAGGCAGAACAATCCCTACGCCAACACATATAATCCTGGTTGGAAAAATCACCCAAATTTTTCATGGAAAGATCAACAAGGAAATGTACAAAAACCTGTTCAAGGCCAACAACCGTATCAACCTCAGCAACAGCAGTACCAGCAGACACCGTACCAACCTCAATATCAACAACAAGTGCCTCGAAAAGCTGATTGGGAAGTAGCCATTGAGAAAATGGCCGCCCAAAGTTCTCAATTTCAAGAAGAGACACAGGAAAAGCAGTGGTGGAAACTTCGCGCCCCAGAAAGAGAGCACACCGTATGGCGAATCCTCACGGCATACTCTTTGAAGACCCGGATCATCAGAAGAAGTACTCTAACATCATCAAGCGTAAGCTCGCTCCCACAAGGTATATCTGTAACACTACGCTTGATAATCTAGGGCTGAGAGTAGAAGTCCATAGGATGTTTCACACTCTGGGTATGCTAGAATTTATGCAATTGGAAGCGCCGACTTATGAGCGCATAACTGTTGAATTCTTGAGTACTTTAGAATTTCAGTTGAAGCACAGGTGGACAGGTGTGGAGGAGGAATATTATGGTACACTGAGGTTTCGGTTATTTGATACGGACCATAGCCGAATTGGGAGATATTCTGAAGCTCCCCAATTTTGGACCAGGAGCCCCTCTGGGAAATTTTAGTGCAGGGGACTTCTGGAAGGCTATTACAGGCAGAACTGATTATGTCGCGAAGGCAGCAAAAGCCACGTGTATCCATAACCCATGTTTCAGGTACGCTCAAAAGGGATTGGCATATACACTGTTCGGCAGGGGTGACAGCACAGGAGTGGCGACTCAGAGGGAGTTGTACTTCATTTATGGCATGGCAAATCAAGAACTCATTAATGTAGCTGCCTTTGCAGCTGATCACCTGAAGAGGGTTGCGAATGCACCTTCCGGCGAAATAAGTGTAGGCGGTATGATTACTCAAATCGCAAATCACTTTGGCCACGGTGCTCTCTTGAGAGAAGAACCCACTGTTGCAGGTAAGACAAAAATAGATCTTGCCACACTGACTGCCCAAGGTATGATTCGAGTCTTTGATAATTACTACTCCTTGGTAAGCCGAAACAGTCATCTCCTTGCTTTACCTGCCCCTGACTTTATTAGTATTCAAAATGTGAATAAATGGCTATATGAGAGCACAATGCAGGATGAAGAAGACCAATTTTATGATGGTACAGGTACAAAATTCTTTGAGGATGAAGGAGATCAGGTTGAAGAAGCGCCTATACCGCCTACTCGAGTCTCACCTCATCAGGAATCCGGCTCAGGCTCTTGGAGCTTATCTAAAAAAGAATGGGATTGGATGGAGAATGAGATGTGTCATCTCCGAAGTGAGCAGACAAGACAAGGGAACGAACAAATCCGACAAGGCAGGTTGATCGGTGAGATGCGCGAATGGATGCGGCAGATGATGCTGCGCGACCAACCTCCGAAACCATGAACTCTGTGAGTCCCCTGCTACTAGTGTTCCAACAGTGAGGACACTGTTGAGTTCTAGTGTGGGGGTATTTTATTTGTGTTTTTATGTTATTTGTTTATGTTGTTTGTGTGTTTTCAATGTTGTTTTAGTTATATGGTTATTTAATTTCCAGTGTTAGTTTGAGAACATGATAGCAAGTCCACAGGAAAACCCCCCTGACATTGAGCTAATAAAATTAATAACATTGTTGGTTGGGGAACTGTTTAGTGAAGATGTTGAGTGAGGTGATGAGAAAGTATATAGAATACTCAGAAAAGAACTGTGAGGATGAAATCGGAACAATCTTGAGAGATAGGTAAAAGGAAAACACCCTGGGTTTCCCGAATAGGAACGAGTTCGACGTGTAGATTTGTACCATAGTGCTTTGATCTGAGAAGTACCCCTGAGTAGTTTATTTTGACAATCAGGTTTCATCAATAAGAATCGTGTGTGCAAGGGTAATGAAAATATTGAGCTAAGGCACAAAAAAACAACAACAACAAACAAACAAAAAGGGGCATTTAGGCGACTAATTCTTCTAAGTTGGGTAACTCTCACCCGGTTATTCAGCCCAACGGCGGTCGAACCTGAAAGCCATTCAAAAAGAATAACAGTGCCAGAAAAAGAAAAATGTTGTTGATAAATCTTGTGCACACGAGGAAAATCATAAAAGCCGTATAGTGATTGTCCGAATGAAAGGGAGGAAAATCGAAAAAGAAGACTTAAGTACAAAGCATAGTCGGAGAGGTTACCCATAGGGAGACTGAGGTCTGTGGTTTACCACAGTCTAGTGTTTGCATGTTACCTGTTTTGAGGGAAAAGCCGAGATTAATCCTAGGGGACTTGGAATGAGAAGTTCAAGTATGAGTATCATCACCGTAACTCACAATTCTATGGACGTTCCGTTATGAAAAAGATATTAAGTTAGGTTTGGCGAGCTTTTTGCTTGAGGACAAGCAAAAGTTCAAGTTCGGGGGAGTTTGATCGGTGGATTTCACTTGTGTTTTCAAATGCTATTTGTTGTTAATTTCCCAATGTTTTTATCTGTTTTTGAAGCTTTAATTGTTATTATTTGAATTACTCGTAGTTGTGTGTCTTCAAGTCTTATTTTTAAGTTTATATTACTTTTGCCGCTGGTGCGTTTGATTCGGTTTCTTTTAGTGTGTTTTTGGCAGGAAAGGATAGCACGACAGTCGCACCGCTTTCGGAGGCAAAGAAAAGTCGGAAAAGGGAAGTCAGAGCTACAACACGGGTACCCGTGTTGCACAACACGACCCGTGTCATGGAGGACACGGTTGGCAGACACGGGTAGACCAAAGCAGAAGAAAAGGAGACTCAGACGTACAACACGGGTGCCCGTGTCATGCAACACGGCCCGTGTTGCAGCCCTTGGAGATGAAACACGCCCTGAAGAAGTCAGCAGCCTGACACGGCCACCCGTGTTGCACAACACGGCCCGTGTCAGGGCCACTGAGAGTGAAATTTTTATATTTTCTGATTTTTTGCTGTCAGACCTATTTCGAAGGGCATTTGAGACATTTCGCGATGTAATTTGAATTTAGATATAAGAGTCACTTTTTAGAAAGTAGGAGACACTTTTGAACTGATATTAGGATTGATAACTGAGAGGAGAGTTCGGCTGGAAAACAAAGGATCGATCAAAAGCGGAAGCAATTGATGATCCAAGGATTTCAACTCACATTGTAATGATCTTCTCCTTTTCATTTCTAATTGCTTTTATGTTTACCAAGAACATGAGCAGCTAAACCCCAAGTTGTTAGGGGGTGGTCCTAAGTTGCGATGTAATGACTTTTATTTGATTATTCTATTAGAACTATGTTATTCACCTTGTATATTTTATTTTGCATTAATCTTAACGCGTATTCATATTGGAAAGTAGAATTCGAATTATGCTTAGGTTTTAATCTGGAAAGTCAACCTAACACTTTTGCAAAATAGTATCACGGTCGATATTGCTTAGGAATGAGGATATCCCGTATCACGTATTTTATGGTCGAAACTATTGCTTGATGTTTTTCACGAACACTGAGGAATTAGTGTACAGGAAACTCATCAAAGGGTTTTCATTAAGGAATTAAGAAAACTAAATTGTCCAACTGATGAATTAAGGTTAATAACTATTCTAGCAGAATAATCATACATGGCCTTTACTCGCATCGTCTCCACTCCCCTAACACTGTTCTTAAATTGATTTACAAGTCTTTATTTACTTGTTATATTATTCTGCTACCAAACAAACCACTAGATCTTTTGTTCCTTTGAATCCTAAAAATCCCGTTAATTACTACGCAGTCCTCGAGATCGATACTTGGGATTTTTCCCTTATTACTACAATTGGTAAAAATAGTACACTTGCTATTTTCCCGATCATCCATCTGACATGTGTGTCAATTGTTCATATTTGTTAGACCAATAATTGGCATACATGTCAGATGGACGTGAAATGTGCGCCAATTGTTTATATTTGCTAGACCAACAACCAATCAATTGTTTCGATCCTAGCAACCGGTGCAAAAACTTCCTTGAAGTCGATTCCTTCCTTCTGAAGAAATCTTTTTTCCACAAGTCTCGCCTTGTGTCGAGTTACTTCTCCTTTAGGATTCACTTTCACCTTGTAAACCCACTTCACATCAATTTTCTTCTTTCCTTAAGGAAAATCAACAAGTGGCGAGGTGTTGTTTACTTCGATGGAGTCTAACTCCTCATTCATTGCTTTTACCCACTTCAAATCTTTCAATGTCTCAACTACATCGACTGGTTTGACATCTGCATAGAAAGCATAGTGTACCAACTCACCTTCTTCATTGACCACATCATCTGATGTAATAACACATTCTTGCAACCTTGCAGTCATGTGTCTTGTTCGTCAAGGTCTTCTTGGGCCAGCTTCATCTCTGACTTGTTCCTGTTGAACTTCTCTTTCGACTTCAGTGGCTAGTTTTTCACAAGAGATTCTCACTGAATCCTTCATGACATTTTCAATCCAATCCCATTATTTATGCTCATCTATGATCACGTCCCTGCTGATCACTACCTACTTGTTCACTAGGTCGAACAACTTGTAACCTCTAGTCGGATGATATCCTATCAAAATCATCTGATTCGACTTGTCATCAAGCTTCCTTCTCAACTGATCTGGCACATGTCTATGTGCTATAGATCCAAACACCTTCAAGTGACTGAGGCTAGGCTTAACACCAGACCAACATTCTTCTGGTGTGATTCCTTCAAGATTCTTCGTCGTACATGTGTTTAATATGTATGTTGTTGTCGAAACCGCTTCTCCCCATAATTCTTTGGGTAGATGTTTTCCCTTCAACACACTTCTCACCATGTTCATGATGGTTTTGTTCTTTCTTTTTGAAATTCCATTTTGTTGTGGAGTGTAGGGTGGCACCACCTCATGCACAATCCCTTCTTTTTCACATAATGCATCAAACTCTTTCGACACATACTCTTCACCACCATCAATCCTCAGAATTTATCACATAACGTTCATACAATTCGCTCTTAATTTAACAATAATTTTTCATCACATTAATTTTCTTCTTATTCACCAAAACATAATTAGATCCAAACATATTATCCATACATTTCATTTTTAACCAAACAAATAAAAGATATTATGATTGTGAGTTATAATAGAATAGCGGAAGAAGAGGAGTAGGAAGGAAGACATTGGTTCGACAGAGGAATGACGACACTAGTTGGTTGGACTGTGAAATTGTTGAAGTGAGGTATGAAATATTGAAGAGTTTAAATATGAAATGGCTAATAAAATTTGAATGAAATGTGAAAGGTTTTCTTCAAATAAAATTTTAAAAAAATAATAATATAAGAAGACTAATTTTTGTAGAAGATGAAAAAAGAAGTTATAATAAACAAATCATATTTAAATTATTTTTATAATTTATTAAAAGATATAGATATTTGCAGACACAGATATCACTAAACCCATAGCCATATTCATTAACAAACATATATTTAAATATCCATTTATTTTACCCGTAGATATAACATTAAGCTATCCGCCCCATATTCGTGACAGATTTTATCCGCGGGTATGGATATTTTTACCATCTATAATCATGAGTATAGGTTGGCCAATCTTGAGAATTTGGACTTTTGGGTTATTTAATTATTTATGGATTTTGTCAATTTCATACCAAGTTGTGAACTTCAAATTATAATTCCATTTCAAATCACCAAGTTCCTTTCAAAGTTACAACCTCATTCAGTTTTCAAAGTTAAATCCAAATGCAAGGCCACGATTTCCAGTTCATTCCTAATTGTGAAATTCAAAGCCATTTCAAGTGTCCAATTCAATTTTAAATTGCCATTTTTCCAAGTTCTTAATTGTTAAATCAATTTAAGATTCTAAGTTCCAATCTCATTTCAAATATCCATCCAAATCCATGTCAAAACTCAATGCCAAATCCATAGTGCAAATTCCATGCCAAGTCCATGGCAAGTTATCAAGTTTCCATTCAAAATTTCACATTCATAATCCAATCTCAATTTTCACTCAAGATTCATAACCCAATTCAAGATCCAATTCATGACCTATTTTCAAATTCAAAGTTTCTATTCAAGATTCAATCAAGTTTCAAAATTACAACTCAATTCAAGTTTCAAATCCCTATTCAAAGTTTTCAATCAAGATCCACAATTTAAATTTCAATTCCAAATACAACTTAAAGTTTGATCAAAGATTCATTCCAAATACAAATTACATGTACCCAATTCAAATTTCATGTCAAAATTCAAGTTCATAACCATCTTTCAAAATCTATACAAATTTCAAAGTCATTCAAGTTACAAATTCTTTCCATATTCAATTACATTATATGTTTTCTTGCTTGCACTATGCCAAAACAAACCTTTAGCAGCGCTTTTTTTGACCTTTAGTAGCGCTTTAAAGCGCTGCCTAAAGTGGCGCTGCTAAAGGTAAAGGCAGCGCTTTTTTTGTGGAAAAAGCGCTGCTAAAGACATCACCTTTAGCAGCGCTTTTTAAAGCGCTGCCTAATCTCCCCCCCCCTCCCCCCCTTTAGCAGCGCTTTATTAAAGCGCTGTCTTAGACCCCCCTATAGCAGCGCTTTATGAAAGCGCTGTCTTAGACCCCTCTTTCCCCACCTATAGCAGCGCTTTTTTAGCAGTTTCTCTGTCCCCTTTAGCAGCGCTTATACATAAAAGCGCTGTCTAATGTGCACGTTTTGAAAAAAAAATTTTCTGATTAATGGCATTTTTTATATATTTTTCAATAAACCTGCTTATATTACAATAACTGCTTATATAATTTAGCCCTTTATTTCAGCACTTTGGCTTTATATACACAATTCAACACTTTGGCATTATGTGCACAATTCAACACTTTGGCATTATATGCACAATTCAACATCACAAATTATATACAATTCCACTTTAATATATATAATTCAAAAGCTTCACAATTCAACATCACAAATTATATACAATTCCACTTTAATATATATAATTCAAAAGCTTCACAATTCAACATCACAAATTATATACAATTCTCAACTCGAAATTCAACATCACAAATTATACAATTCTACTTTAATTTCTTCCAATCTTCATTGCTGGCCATAATATACCTGTAATTCAGGAAAACTAAAGTATCAAATGAATGACATTCAAATATGTAAATAAGAAATATATATATATATATATATATATATATATATATATATATATATATATATATATATATATATATATATATATATATATATATATATATATATATATATATATATATATATATATATATATATATATATATATATATATATATATATATATATATATATATATATATATATATATATATATATATATATACACACACATAAGAAACGTATAAATAAGAAATAATATGTTATTTTATTGAATGAGACAATATGTAATTTTACAAGTACCTTTAACATCTTTTTCTTTTTTTAGTTCGAAGGTGCTTTACTTGTCTCTTAACAACACGGACGGATGGATTGATCCAAATTCCCTCGCTATGATCATTTCTAATATATGATTCGTCTGCTATAATATTCTCATCTGGATCATCCCTAACATAAGATTCATTCTCAACATCAACCTCCCCCTTTTCTCCAATGTTATCGTTGATTACTTTGTTGGAAAAAAGAACTATAGACCATTTCGTACTTTTCGGATCAGTGACATAGAACACTTGTTTAGCTTGCGTGGCTAGAATAAAAGGCTCATCTTTGTACCCCACCTTATTAAGATCCACTTGCAAAAAACCTGACTTATCCATACGTATGCCACTATTACTTTCAACCCACTTGCATCCAAAGATAGGAATCTGAAACTTCTCATAATCAAACACCCAAATGCGCTCGATTACCCCAAAATACGAGGAAATGTGCATTGATTCGGCAAGCACAGTGACACCACTATTTTGCATTGTACTTTTATCATCTTGCTCCTTGGTATAAAATGTGTATCCATTAATTGCGTATGCGCTATAAGAAAACACATGCAAAGTTGGACCATATGCTAAACATCTCAACCTTTCTGTTATTGAAGCGGGATCAGAATAAAACTTTGAATAAATATGCTCTTTGAACCATGTTATAAAACTTCGATTGTGCTCACGTACTATCCAATTTTCATTTTTATTCAGATTTAAACCTCGGAGAACGTCCTTGTGCAATTTAACGTACTGCTCAACCTCAATGTCATTGTGCAGAACATATAAATGCACTTGCTCCCGTTCATCCCTTGAAACTGTCACAACTTTATTTCCAATTAACTGTTTACCTACTACTTTTTCAACAACATCATATTTTGGGAGGCCAATGGATTGAACGTTGGACAAATATTCAGTACAAAACTCAATAGCTTCTTCAACAATGTATCGTTCAACAATACATCCCTCTGGTCGACTTCGGTTTTTCACATACCCTTTCAATATTTTCATATAACGTTCAACTGGATACATCCATCTCATATATGCAGATCCACACAGTTGTGTCTCTTTCACGAGATGCACAACTAGATGTACCATTATGTCAAAGAATGACGGAGGAAAATACATTTCAAGCTCACACAAAGTAATAATTATATCTTTTTGCAATGTTGGTAAGATCGCAGGATCGATCACCTTACTACAAATAGATCTGAAAAAGAAACACAATTTTGTTATTGCGCCTCTCACTTTTTTTGGCAAAATAGAACGTATACCTATTGGTAGAAAGTGTTCCATAAGAACATGGAAATCATGTGTCTTTAAACTCTTTAACTTTAGGTCTTTCATAGAAACAAGTCTTCTAATATCTGAAGAGTATCCTTCTGGAACTTTAACTTCACTAAGAAACTTACACATTATCTTTTTCTCCTTTTTAGACAAAGTATATGCAGCAGGTGGTAGATAAGTGTGATTTCCTTTCTTCTGGGGTCCTAATTCATTTCTTATTCCCATTGCTACCAAGTCTTTTCTTGCTTTAAGGCCATCCTTAGACTTTCCTTGTATATTGAGTAACGTACCAATAACACTTTCAAATACATTTTTTTCAATATGCATAACATCAAGAAAATGTCGTACATACAACGACTTCCAATACGGCAACTCAAACAAAATTGACCTCTTCTTCCACCCACGCGTGGTAAGCGTATGAACAAAAGGCTTGCCAAACTGAGTACTCACATCTTTCACCTTTGCAAAAATTTGATCGCCGGTCAATGTAGGTGGTGCTCTACGTTGTTCTAAATTTCCATTGAATTCTTGTCTCCACCCACGGTACTGATGATTAGAACTTAAGAATCTACGATGACCAAGAAATACATTCTTCTGACCAAATTCCAACCGCGTCCAATCTGTGTTTTCTTCACAGATAGGACAGGCACATTGACCTTTAATGCTATACCCCGATAGATTTCTGTATGCTGGGAAATCATTAATTGTGCCAAACAACATGGCCCTCAAATTAAAACTTTCTTTCCTATATCCATCATAAACCTCCACACCGTTCTCCCACAAACTTTTTAAGTCTTCGATTAAAGGTGTCAGGTATACGTCTATGTCGTTTCCTGGTTGTTTAGGGCCAGAAATTAACATAGATAACATCATGTACTTACTCTTCATACATAGCCATGGAGGTAGGTTATAAATCATAAGAATTACAGGCCAGGTGGAATGGGAGATACTTTGCAGACCGTGCGGATTCATTCCATCAGTTGATAATGCCAAGCGAAGGTTTCTAGCTTCTTCTCCAAAATCAGGATAATCATTATCAATTTTCATCCACTGTGGTGAATCTGCCGGATGTCGATACTTCCCATCTATAATTCTATCATCTTCATGCCAAGTAAGGTGTTTCGCATCTGTTTCACTACGAAACATGCGTCTGAATCTCGGAATTATAGGAAAATACCATAAAACTTTTGCTGGTGACAACTTCTTCTTATACCGAGATACACCGCATTTAGGACACTCGTTTAATGATGCATACTCATTTCGAAACAAAATGCAATCATTTGGACAAGCATGTATCTTATCATAGCTCATACCAATAGAGCATAACATTTTTTTAGCTTCATAGGTTCGATTGGGAAGAACATTATCCTCCGGAAGCATCTCTTGAAGTAGGGCTAACAACTCTGTGAAACTTTTATCCGACCATCCATTACCCGCCTTTAAGTTGTACAACTTTAATACCGCAGACAATCTTGTGAAAGTAGTGCAACCTTTATACAACGGCTTCTCTGCATCGCTTACCAACCTCTCAAACATCTTTGGACAATCTTTAAGATCTTCTTCAAGTGCTTCTGCAATATCTTCGACTCGATCACAATCGTATGTATCCCTACCATTGTCCTTTGAAGTAGAGGTCGTATTGTTCTGGGGTTCAACATTCTCGTTACTTATCTCACCGTGTAATGTCCAACATGTGTAACTTCGATCAATTCCATGTCTCATTAAATGAGATTCCAACTGAACCGCGTCAATTCGACGCCCATAACAGCAACCTAAGCAAGGACATGTGATCCTACTGGGGTCTTTGGCGTGTTCAACAGCAAACTTAACGAAGTTTGATACCCCATTCTCGTACTCTTTTGACAATCGATTAACAGACATCCAATTTTTATCCATACTATGAAAGTTAGGCAAAAACAGAGAATACCTGTAAAGAAATCACTAACTTCTAAGAAAGTTGTACAGTAGGATGCTTGGAAACCATCACAACCTTGCTCTTCTCAGGTAACCCCTATAACAGACAATATATACATTTTATTAAAATCATATTAATAATTAACCAAAACAAAAAAACTAGATAATCCAACAAAACAAATCATATTAAAAAAAAGTAGATATACTATAATAAACTATTCTACTATTAAAGCATACTTTCATTAATATGATTTTAAACTATTCTAAACTATTTTATAATGCTCAAAATGACATAGACTAAATTAAAGCATACTCTCATAAATGGTGGAAATGGACTAAATTATTCTAAACTATTCTAAACTATTTCATTAATATGATTTTAAACTATTCTAAACTATTAAATCATACTCTCAAAAATGGTGGAAATGGACTAAATTATTCTAAACTATTGCATTAATATGATTTTAAACTATTCTAAATTATTAAAGCATACTCTCAAAAATTTTGGTAATGGACTAAATTATTCTAAACTAATTTATAATGCTAAAAATTCATTGTGGCATTTCAACAAACACCTTGCATACAAAACTCAAGCCAATATCAAAAGAGTAATGCTCATCAATGGTATCAACAAAAACAAGTCAATAACTCAGAAAGAAGTAGCACTAACATCATCTAATCCAGAAAAATGCAATACTAAGACAATAATCCATAAAAATGCCGTAACAGTCGCGGATTTACCGTAACGGTGGAGGAGAACGAACGGTGAACGGCGGCGAAAGGGAACGGCGAACGGCGGCGAAAACAAATGGAAGACGGCGGCGCAAACGGACGGCGACGAAAGCTTCAACGGAGGGCGAAAATGGAAGATAGGGCAATGGAGAAATGAAGAAACGAAGAAGAAAACGAAAAAACGCGTGTTCTGTTTCGTTTACAATTCTGGAGGGTATATAAAAATTATTATACTAATACCTTTAGCAGCGCTTTTTAAAGGCCATTATCAGCGCTTTTAAAAGCGCTTTCATATGGTGCATTAGCAATGACATATAGCAGCGCTTTATAAAAAAAGCGCTCTCGTAGGGTCCCCTTTTAGCAGCGCTTTTAAAAAGCGCTTTCTAAGGGTCCCCTTTTAGCAGCGCTTTTTAAAAAAGCGCTGTCTTTGGTAGGTAATTTTTTTCTTTTTTTTTTACTGACTATTTAGCAGCGCTTTTTTTAAAAGCGCTGTCTTTTGTGCGCTGCTAAAAATCAATTCTAGCGTAGTGTTGATTATAAAAAACAATCCTAGGCATTTTCTAAACCAAGTCATCCTTTGAAACAAGATTCTTGACAAAAACTCCATGGTTTTCTCCAAACCTTTCTCCAAGCCGTGTCAATCCATGTCCCACCTACAAAGAAAAATAAAGCGAAATTCATGACATTCATCGTGCATTCAGGGCATACTCACATTCAAATTCATGTTCACACAGTTCAAATTTCATGTTCATATCATGTTCCAAATTCAATCCACTCATATCACATTCAAACAAAACTCAAGCATTGTCATAATAAAATTCAGCATTTGCATCACATGTTTACATAATAAAATTTAGCATTCACCACAACAAAATTCAAGCATTGTCATAATAAAATTCAACATTTGCATCACATGTTTACATAATAAAATTTAGCATTCACCACAACAAAATTCAAGCATTGTCATAATAAAATTCAGCATTTGCATCACATGTTTACATAATAAAATTCAACATTCCCCACAACATAATTCAAGCATTTGTCATCATAAAATTCAGCATGGTATCCACAATTCAAATACCAAAGAAAAAAAGGAAGGAAAGCTAGAATGTCACTACTACAACAATACTTTTTTTCCAGCAGAATTTGCACTATCATTTCAAATAGAAAAACAAGAGAAAGATGACAATAAAATTCAGCAAAAGCACAAAGGTACGGCAGAGCACATACACCATTTTGGCAAAACATTATTTTGGCATCTTAGAAAGCAATAATAGACATGGCCATGGATAAAGTCTTAACAGCGAATCACACCAAGCAAACCCTAATTGCCACACCATAAAATCAGCAGAAGCAGAGGAAAGAGGGACGTGAAGAAAATCCTTAATAACTACAACATTCAGAAAACCCTAGGCAGCCCCAAACAATTCATACACACTGATCTAGCAGCCACAACACAAACACACAAAATTCCATTTTTATTTTAAGTTCAAAAAAGACATCAAGGTCGATATACAACAGTAAGCAGGAAGAATACAAAGTACCTGAAAACACATCTTTAGTAAAACTTATTTTTCTTCCCTCTCATTGCTAACTTTGCTTACACTTCTGATTATTCCAATATGCTATGAACATCTACTTGCCTTACTGTTATCATGTGCCTCCATATGTCTTGCTGCATACCATATTCTTTCCAATTACTTTCTTCTTTACGAGCGATTCAAAGCGAGTGCAATTTCGAGAGACAAAAAAAGAAAAAATCGTGAGAGTGAGATGAATCCGAAAAAGTGAGACGAATTAAGATGATGAGAAGTGAGAAGGCACAGACCGAGAGAAAAGCGTGATCGATTTTCCGTTTCAGAAAGATGAACGTTTGAACGTTGATTTTCTTTTGCCGTGAATTTTTTTCTTGCTGAAGCAATTTGTTTTCATCATGTTCGTTCTTTCTTTTCTCTCTCTTTGAGCGTGTGTTTGAAAGGAAAAAGATAGTCGTGTTTCTTACATCATCATCCCTAGGTCTATTTTTGTTTGAAAACCAAACCGGGTCAAAACTGGATCCAACTCGGTCCACCTCTTCCCAACTTGGAGCTCCCCTTTTGGGCTATGCTCCTGCTGAACCATCTTGTTTTTCTTCAGCCCTTTTCTTTTTTTTATTGATGTTAAGTTTATTTTTTTTCTTTTGGGATAATAATTTTTTTTCTAAAAGTTAAAAGAATATATTGGGGTTTTTCTTTCTTAAAAAAAAGGAGATAATAAAATTCTAATATTTATTTTGTTTAAACCTTTTTTTTATTTCTCTTCATTAAAAGAATATAAATTTTATTTTAGATGTTTTATTTAGATTTTGTTCATTTCAAAAATATTTTTTAGAATTAATTCTTTACTCTTGTTTTGACATGTTCAATAATTTTTAGTGTATTCTTGCTCATTGCATGTTAGTTGCATGGATGTTTATGTGTTTTATTATGTATTTTATTTTTGCATAATGACTTTAATTATTAATAATAGAAAAGAAGAAAAACATTATAAAAATAAAAAAGACAAAAAATATTTAATTTTGATTTTTGGGCTTAAAAGTTTGAGGCATGAGAGATTTTGTAAGAAACTATTAGACTTCGTGTGTGACCTAGGCTTGACATGAACCATTATTAGAGACTTGTGATTTTAAATCGCAAAATGGTTACCGTTACATCACCCTAAAACCATTGGACTTTTATTGTTGTTATTCATTATTTAGTTTAGAACACTTTACACACACACGACTTCCTCTTGGGTTACCTTACAACGAGCTACTTTATTTCTTGCGTTGATCATCCCTTGTATTTTTTTTCACGTATCCCTCCCCCATTTGATGTATCTTCCTTACCTTACTTTCCTTTTGTTCGTTTTCGCTAGTTAGCTATCATTAGGAGCTAGTATCGACCAAACTCTAAAGCATTCTTGATCCATATATCAAGTCATACCCCAACTTGTAAGTCGATTGCTTCGTGCATCGTCATCAATCTTATCCACATCACATCAAACATTTTCTTAATAAATAGTAAAACCCTTGATCCAACGTCAAGTGACATTTTTCTCAATAAAATTCAAAATACAATTAGGATTGCACGCCACGAGCCTTAAGTGGTGGAGAAGAAGTGAGAATGGAGCTTCCCAACACTCACTCCTAGTATTTTGAACACAAGACGATCGACTTGGTAGTTCGAAATATTCACCTCTACTCATAGTCTTTAGTGCAATCCTAATAAAAAACAACTTCTTTTCAAAACCCTAAAAGCAACATCAACTCATCAAACTTCCTTTTTGCGCCTTAGGACATCACCCCGAAAATATTTTTTTCAAGGTATAAAATCAACCAACACACAATCCTTTTTCAAGCCTCCTAACTACGGAGCTCTAATTTCTCACAATGACGATACGTAGGTACAAAGGTCCCAATCCTTGGTGATCATCCTAATAAAAAACCAACCCTCTTTCCCTTTAGCAAGTAAACCTTTTATATTAGAATATATGTTCAAGCTTAGACAACTTAGATGGTTTCCATCGAGTACAATGAATGCGAGAGGATGCTAATACCTTCTCATCACATAACCGACTTCCGAACCCAAATTTGGTTGTGAAACCATCTTACACCTTTATCGATATTTTATTTAATCATTTATAACCTTTTTCTAATAATTCATTAATAGCTAAAAAAACAAAAACAAAAATTAATAATTCATAAATGATTTTGTAACTTATGTTAAAATTATTTAATAACAACATCTATCATATAAGAACACAAGATACTCTAATTAATACAATAACCATTTGTTTTGATTGATCAAAATCATCTTATCCTACTGTTTTTAGAAGGCTGATTGACTATATCGTCACAGATAATATATATATATATATATATATATATATATATATATATATATATATATATATATATATATATATATATATATATATATATATATATATATATATATATATATATATATATATATATATATATATATATATATATTTTCATATTTAAATTATATGTCACAATATTAGTTAAAAATATTTGTGACTAATATTTCATTGAAAAAACTGATAAAAGAAAGAAATAGAGCACATGGTTTTTTTTCGAATAAAATTAAAATTATTTTTTTTATTTTTATTATAGTAATAAATTTATTGAATAATTAATATAATAACTCAAAATAATAGTTTTTTTTTCTTACGATAGAGACTAGAGATTATAATAAACACTATAATTTTAATCGAATTTTTTTTATTAAACAATATGATTGATCTCCAAATTAATTGATCTTCAAAAATAAATAAATAGTGACAATATTCACTTATCGTAAAAGAAGTGTTGAAGCATTGGGGTCCATGATAAAAGTAGTTTGCAAATATTAGAGACCTTATACTGAAATTTCTGACTCGTTGCTCTCACAAAGACAAGCAAGTATGAAATCCTTTTGCAGACAAATATGCCTACTGCTGTGCTGTTAACAATGCTTTTGAATCTTAATGCCACGCCACTGCTTCTTTGACTGAATTTCTGCGTTGTAATTTCTTTGTTATGTCTTTATCCCTTGTAAGAAAATTAAACTAGCTTTCTAAAACAATAAAATCAATAAGGTTTTGAGAGAATTTGAGCATGATTCTGTTCTCAGTTAGTAAAAGAGTTTGAATTTGATTTTCTGTAATCTCCCCTTTTGAAAGAACAATCCCATTATGCCAGCCATTGGCATCGCTGGATGAAACACAACCCACACTTTGTTCTTGTAGTCATATTCTCATTGCTGGAAGCATACTTTTTATCATTTTATTCAAAATTAACTCATTCGACCGACTAACTAACTATTTCAGACTATCAATTTTACCGTTCACTTTCAAATATCATTTAAAATCTGAACAAAATTTTGTATCGACTTATATTACTGGGTGGTGTATGACGAGTAATAGTATCACCAATGCCAACTCAACACTCTCAAGTAGATTCCATTTTTCAAATGGAATAAAGACATGGTGGCCCCATTAACTTGATAAGGTTGCCCTTGGAATTGTGTTAGTGCTTGTTACTTTTTTACAGATCCCAATGTTAATAACCTAAAATATTGGTCTCTGTCTTAGTGTTTTCCTTTCACTGTTTTCAATAAAATCCTTGACCGGGTATCTCCTAACAAGTTTTACTTGTACTGCATTTTGCTTAATAGTTTAGTTTTTTTTTTCTTTTCTTCTTTTATTAATTTTCTTATCAGAAAAGACTATAATAGAAGGTAAAACCTAGTTTCAAAAAATTTAATATATGCACATGATTGAATTTAAATTCAAAATATTTGATTAAACTAAAAAAAAAAGTTTATCATCTCATCCAAATATTCTAGTAGATAGTTTAATATTATAGCAAGAAAAGTACTCCTTAGAACATATCATAACCCTTATTCTGTATGTATTGTGTAAAATCTCATTGAAATTATTATCAATGGGAACACCCCAAGTAAACAAAAGCTGCACTTTCATTGGGACATGAGAGTGCTATGTCCCTTGATGCCCCAAGATCTCACTTTCTCTCATTACAAAGCAATCACAGTACTCATCAATGAGTAAAGAGCTCAAAGAATATCTTTAATTTTCTTCTTTATTAAAGCAAAAGTTCCCCTCTTCCCTCTTTTTAAATTCGAAAAAATATTCCTATTTATTTCATCTCCAATTTACTCTCTTCACACCAAAATATACTTGAGTAATTCAGTTACTCTAAATTCACCTTAGTCTACACTCAAAGAACAACAACCTCATCCTCAAATACCAAACAATTTTCCTTATTCCCCACAAAAACAAAGTTTTGTTAACATGTCTTTACAAGAACAACCAATGCAGCAGCAACAACAGCAACAACAGCAGCAGCCGGTTCAAGTTTATCCAACAACTGTCACATATCTGTCACCACCTGAACCTGACCAACATTCATCAAATGGATCATTTGGGTCAGTATTTGTTGTTTTAGCCATCATAATAATAATCTCTGCAGTTGCTTGTTGTCTTGGAAGGTTTTGCAGCCGGCGCGGCAATGGAAAAAGCCACAGTCAGAAACATGTTAAACCACAGAAACAGCAGCAGAAGCAGAACCAACACTCACGTCCAAAAGAGGTTGATATTGAATTTGGATTTGACAAAAAAATTGCAGCATCTAAGCCTATGAATAATGGACATGGAGGAGGAGGAGTCAGGGTGCAGAAGCCAGTTTCTCATGGTCATCATGATATGAAGAGTTTTGAAATAAAGCTCGGTCCTCCTCCTCAAGGAAAGTTTAGGCAAGGTGCATAATGAGCATTGTTATGTAGACACGGTTCATTTTCTTAATTATTGCAACCATTTCACCAATGTAACATTTTGTTGCTATTTGTTTTCTCTGATTTTCTGTCTCTTAGTTTCAAGATGCAAGATGAAATGTATAATGATGTTTTCTACTTTTTTTTGCATGCTAATGTTTTATTATAAGATGGAAAAAAATTATTTTTATGTTCTCTGCAATATGGATCTGTGGAAGTGAATACTATGTAAACATAGAGAAATGAATAAATTTTAAATTGATGGATAGATATATAGTATTCTCGAACTTTAAAAATTCAAGATTTTATTAAACAATATTTCTGGTGGTATATTGAAAAAAAAATTGAATTAAAAAATAAAGATAATAAGAAAACGATAAGTCATTTTGCAAAATATGTATATAGCAATGTGGACATGAGAATTTACATTGTATTTTTAGACTTAAAATTTGCAATGTTCGCGGACTTTTTCCGCCTCGCCCTCACTTTTTTATAAGATGGACTTATATTTTAGACTCACGTTCTTAACTATGATCACCCTATTCCATTCTATTTTTTTTGGACTTTTGCGGAGAAGGCATAAACGGGATGCCACAATCACTTCAATTGATAAATAACTATCCATACATAAAAGTAAAATAATAAATAAATAAATAAATTTAAAAAAAGCAATACAAAAATAGTAAGAAGGTGAAATCAACACTAATTCAACTAAGATAAAAATGCATAAATCAACAATATTTATTTGGACGTTATTATCATAGATCGAATCCTAATATTTAGGATCGTCTGTCAAAATGTTTTAGTGAATATTACTGCTTCGTTTTTAAAAAAATCATTTGTTTTTCTTTTTCTCCTTTTAAAATTCATCCCAAACACCACCATTAAAGATTTGTATTAACAAAACACTTAATATGATATTTTCTCATATTCATGCATATTTTAATTATGTAAAAACATATTTCATTTAGTATTTTTTTTTATTCATTTTAAGTGTGTTTGTTTTTAATTTGTTTATGTTTTTGTAGTACTTCAAAAAGATTCTAAAAAAAGTATGGAAAGATCGATCCAAACAAAAAATCATCATAACCAAACAAATTGTATGATATTTTACTATAGAAATCATGATGACAAAGTGAGGAGAGTACTCATACATAAAAAATAGAAGAAAAAGAAGAGGAATTACAAAAGAGAGTAAAAATGCCCCACTCGGCAAAACAATTGCGACACTATTTTGAGCGTGAAAAGAACAAAATCAACACATGAGGCAAACGTGTTGCACCAAAGGAAAAATATGGTGCTAACACAATGAAAAAGCAATGTGTTAACTCCAATTCACTGGCTATTACGCCAGCAAAATCACCAATAGTGGAGTGCACCTAACAGGAAGAACACACACAATTCTAAATATTTCTATATATTGTAAAATGCGTTTAATCATTAAGATTCTGAATTTTATAATCAAAGATGCACATTCCGAAGCATTGTAGCAGAGGAGAAGACAATGCATGATTAGAGATTCATCCCTAATTGTTTGTAAGATTTTATTATTTTCTTTCTAGTGTATTGGTTATTAATTCCTTAAAGATGAAGGATTAGTTCCCTTAAATTAATTTGTCCTCAATCCATTTAGATTTTATTTATATAATGATGGACTTTTTATAGTTGTTCAATAGTATTTTATGCTTAATGTTTTTTCCTATCTACAAAAATAGGGAGATTGATATAGATAGCAATTGAGAACTAACCATTTTTTAATTGGAATTAAATATTTATGGGAGGTTGTTTATGACCACTAACATACAACATACTCGGTTGTAACATAGGTACATCTGATAAAACTGTCATTGTTTATGATATCTTCTAAGACATTGAGAGATTATAATCAAACGAAATGGGTTACGCGACGAGAAATTATGCGTAACTATTTTATAAAATAGTTGTGATATAGGAAGATTTTGTGTTAGACGATAAGTTTTGATCTAAAGGAAAGGTGAATAGAACACAAATTTAAAATTAAGCTTTGAGCGAAAATGGTTTTTAAAAATTTTATGGCACAACGGAAACAATCCGAATTAAACCGTCTAATCGAACAACTATCGAAAAACTCGAATATGTGTAAAGGTACACAAGTGTATGAAAAGGAAAACAAACTGTCCAACAACAATCAATCACAAACAATTGAATGATAGGTTATACCTAAAGCTTATCCCCAATGATCAAAACATACAAAAATACAATAAAGCAATTTATCGAACACTTTGTGTGCAGTCGATATCATTTGAAAATATACTTTGTTTTGTTGATCTTAAAACCAATTACAATCAAACGGATTAAGATTCTATCAACAAAATCTAATTCAAATAAAAAATCAAACGGATAAAAAATGATTCTCAAATGAATTGATCATACGAACAATGAATTCAATAACTTGCAAATCAAAAACGAGAGAGAGAGAGAGAGAGAGAGAGAGAGAGAGAGAGAGAGAGAGAGAGAGAGAGAGAGAGAGAGAGAGAGATGAAGGTGTGAGAAAACACAAGAAATTGGGGTTTGAATTGGGTTTTCAAAAATGAAAGCTTTTTGTGAAACTCAAACAAAGATCACAAATAGACTAATCAATAAAGAAAGACACACGATATATCCAGGTTCACTTGAAAACTATAAAGTTAATCCAGTCCACCCGTCAAGGTGATTTCGCCTTATACACAAGGACTTAATCCACTATAATCAACATATTACAATGCACTAGCAACCGCTGGTGACTAACAACAAAGGCAACTGTCTCTTCTTAAGAATTCTGACGCAACTGGTCCCTTAAGAAATTACAATATGCACAAGCAACCGCTGGTGACTAACAACACATGCAACCATCTCTTCTTAAGGATTCAGACATAACCAGTCCCTTAAGGAGTTACAAACAACAGTTTGAACAAAGATGTTTAAAATGAAATTGCTTATGAACAAGCAGATATATAGACACTATTAATAGCTCAAATGTCTTAAAGACACTAATACAGTATGAACAATATTTTTCTTTGTATTGTGGTGCTTTAATACTGTAGCTTCAGTTCTTCATAGATTGCTTTCAATAAAAGTGTAACCTTTGTATTAATTATTGTAAAGCTTTTTAATTTCTTCAAGTAATCAAGTCCTTATATAGCCAGAAAAATATTCGTTGGAAGGCAGATCAGGAATATCCTTTAGGTAGCTGGCAACTTGGAATAGTGGCGTTACGTAGGGATGAAAGTCGTACATAAAAGTTGTCCATTGTACCACAAAATCTGGTAGTGGAATGGTAGTGGAATGAGACGTTAAAACGTATTATGTAGACGTTTAAGCTTCTATTATTTACATCAGAGGCTTCTGAATAGAGATGATTGAAGCATAAGTAGAAGAGTTGATTAGTAGGTCTTCAGAGTCTTGAGTCTTCAGAGTGTTCAGAACTTGTTCACCAGAACCTTGTCTTCATAACTATAAACACTCAGTCTTTAGAACCTTTGGTCACTAGTAACTTAAGTCTTCAGAGTCTTCAGAACATCGTCCATTCGAACTTTTTCTTCAGAGTCTTCAGCACTTATTCTTCAGAAACTCAAGTCTCCAGAGTCTTTAGAACTTCCTCAACAGAGCATCGTCTTCAGAGTCTTCAGCACTTAGTCTTCAGAAGATGATGACTTCAGAAGTTTGAAAGCCTTCAGAAGTAAAGTATCAGAGTCATGATCAGAAGCAAAAACCAAGAGAATATTGCAACATCAACATATTGTCTTCTTAGAATCTTTCTGAATGAGAGTAGATCAGAAGCAAACTTGCTTCTTGTAGCACAAAAGCGACTTTGGTCAGATTAGAGTAATCGTTGAATATGATCTCTATCAGAGTTAGAACCTATTTTTTAATTCTTTAGAAAAACAAACGTTAGAGTACCAAAATTGTTCTCTCACAAATACCACTTTTTTATTATCAAAACTTAGAGATATCTTGAAGAACCAAATCTTTTTCTAAGAAGAGAAGGATTTGTTTAGGCGGTTCTCCAATCAACCTCACTATTAGTACGTCTGCCCTCAATTCGAATTGAGATACCTAAAATTAACATTACTTTGCAAATAATGTATATACAAGAGATGAATAACCCTAACCCTACAAACCCTATGGTTTGTTATCGATTCTACCACCTCCAAAACTCTTGATCAAGTCACCAACAATGCTACTTCAGTTCACCAATTCTTGCTACTTTCTTGGAAGGTACCTCATTGTCCCAAGGCTTTCACACAGTCAAATTAATCTCAAGTGCACACTTGTTGAACCCAAGATTTACCAGCACGATCCACCGTCTCACGCTACTTTCTTGCAAGGCACCCCTTGTCCCAAGACTTTCACTCGATCAGATCTGAATTGCATAATCTTGTCCAAAACCTTCAAATCCGCAACGATCTTGAAGGAAAACCTCAACTCGGTTTTCTTATTTGAAATCCTGAAAGTTCTCAACCTAATATTCTTGGTATAACAACCTAACTGGATGTTATCAACCCTAATCTAGATGGTCACCCAATCAAAAAATGATTATGTGTATACATAGAAGAGAGGTTGAAGATGATGAGAATGCTTTGAGATCTCGATTTCGTATAATTTTTACACTAGAAACTTTACTAGTAAATGATGCATGTATCAAGTATTTATAAGTATGCAAGTTTAAAAGTAAAAGAAATGCAAAAGAATGAAAAAAAATTATGAATTTTTGAAAGAATGCATCGCATGTGTCGACTTATGAAAGCAAATGTGCAGACCTATCAAGGTCTTAGGTTGTTTGTTTTAGCCAACATAATAATAATCTCTGTTGTTGGTTGTTGTCTTGGAAGGTTTTACAGCCGCCGCGGCAACGAAAAAAGCTACTGTCAGAAACATGTTAAACCACATAAACAACAACAGAAGCAGAACCAACACTCACGATCAAAAGAAGTTGATATTTAATTTGGATTTGACAAAAAAATTGCAGCTTCTAAGCCTATGAATAATGGACATGGAGGAGGAGGAGTCAGGGTGCAGAAGCCTGTTTCTCATGGTCATCATAAAATGAAGAGTTTTGAAATAAAGCTCAATCCTCCTCCTCAAGGAAAGTTAGGCAAGGCGCATAATGAGGATTGTTATGTAGACATAGTTCATTTTCTTAATTATTGCAACCATTTCACCACTGTAACATTTTGTTGCTATTTGTTTTCTCTGTTTTTCTGTCTCTTATTTTTCAAGATGCAAGATGAAATGTATAGTGATCTTTTCTATTTTTTTTTGCATGCTAATGTTTTATTATAAGATGAAAAAAAATGATTTTACGTTCTTTAAAATATGGATTTGTAAACATATAGAAATGAAAAAAATTTAACTTGATGGATAGATATAGAGTATTTTAGAACTCTAAAAATGTAAGATTTTATTTAAATAATATTTTTGGTGGTATATTGAGAAAAAAAACTCTGAATTAAAAAACAAAGATAATAAGAAAACAGTAAGTCAATTTTATATATATATATATATATATATATATATATATATATATATATATATATATATATATATATATATATATATATATATATATATATATATATATATATATATATATATATATATATATATATATATATATATATATATATATATATATATATATATATATATATATATATATATATATATATATATATATATATATATATATATATATATATATATATATATATATATATATATATATATATATATATATATATATATATAGGGTGAGGATCATCTTACTTCAAGAGTAAGTTATCATAATATTTGAGTTGAATTTAATCTAATTGTTATATATATATATATATATATATATATATATATATATATATATATATATATATATATATATATATATATATATATATATATATATATATATATATATATATATATATATATATATATATATATATATATATATATATATATATATATATATATATATATATATATATATATATATATATATATATATATATATATATATATATATATATATATATATATATATATATATAACAACATAATTGATGTGGGGATTGTTAACACCTCCACCAGTACTCACAACAACAACATAATTGATGCAACTCATGAAAAAAAGTCCAACACAATTGCAACAGTCCAGCCTAAAGAAGATGAAAGACCTGCACACTATGAATAAGACAATTTTACAACTGTATTTTCCTAGGATTTTAGAAGAATCACAACTCAACGATAATCTATTTGTTATTTCATTCCGTTAGGATATTTTGTTAGAATCCACTATCAATCTACGATAGCCATTGGATTGATTGTGAAAAACTATTTATGATTATACTGAACTGATATATAAAAGGAAAAATAATGATGAATAAAGTAAGAAATATTCCATTATAATCATAGTAGAAAGGAGGTCCCTTGTCCTATAACTCAAGGAGGTTTTTACACCTAACAACTTGGTGCTTTCATCGATCCTTCCTTACCCTTTTCATGACAACACGACCTACAAATGCAGAAAGACTAGATGATCTGACATGAAAAGTCACTCTTGTCATCACCCAACTAGCCACCCTCACCACTCAACCACCCACACCACCACCACCGTCCACACCATCACACCCCCGACCTAACTTGAAACTCGAAGTTCCCCGTTTCAATGGCACAAACGCCATGGGATGGATCTCCAAAATAAATCAATTTTTCGACTATCACAGAACACTAGAAGAGGAACGACTTACCATTGCTTCCTTCTAAATGGAAGGTCTCATGTTGAGCTGGTACCAATACATGTTTCGTAACGGTCTCATCACCACGTGGTTTGAATTGTTACATGCTCTAGAAATGCGATTTTCCCCAAGCTACTACGATGACCCT